>JASEVX010000003.1:35690352-35823940 GCA_031761405.1 Serripes groenlandicus | reverse complement strand
AGAGGGGTTGTCACAAGGAATACACATGTGAAATATGAAGCAGGTACCTATTACGGTTCAGAATGTTATGACCAAGGTTAAAGTTTTTGTGACAGCGTGTACTGACAGGACTGACGGACGGACTGACGAATGAAAATAATAGCCCCCGCGCTTTCGCTAGCGGGGGACAATAAATGACACCCAAATAATAATTGTTTGATTTAAATTTTCTATGTAATTCTATCAAATTTATTTTTCTTAATTAAACAAATGATTAATCCGTGTATTCATTTCTTTTCATTTCCCCTTTTCACTATTTTTTTTTTTTGACAAATTGCAAAATTACGACGAACATAAAAGTAGGGCAATATATAATCTATCACATGTCACTATAAAAGCAGAGGTAGAAGGCGAGTTGACCCACCCGAGTTGACCCAAGCCGAGTTGACTCATGGCCGAGTTTGTTGCACGGCCGTAGTTGACCCGTGACCAAAAATCATAACTTGCATTATTTGTCAATATAATGAATGTCCTTCATTGAAATATAATTGAAGCATTTCATTGTTTAAAGACCAATTCTCCATTACCTAAGGTAGGTTGACCATACACAAAGCAAATTAATTATTGCTCATAAACTCAATCTGACTAAAGTACACTGATCTTACTAAATGCCTATGCGTAGCGTTAATAGGAGATGATTTGAATGAGATTGTATGTGTTGGCTTCCCACATTTTTGGTTTTAGTTTGTTTTAAAGAGTCTCATTGTTTATGGTTTCAACAATGTTTTTTTTTCCATATTATCTATGCATATATTTTCAACTTACTATGACCCCTATACCATTATTCGTTGATTTTTCATGGGATTCCACAAATTTAACACAGGTGCCCGCGCATAATCTTCCCACTTTAATAATATTATATATATGATAAAAAAGTGGCGGATTATGCAGGCCGGGCACCTGTGAAATTTAATTGGCGGACCTCTCAAATCGGACAGGGCTAATTCATCTTATTATCTGTTATATTGCAGGTAACAGCAGTTATTGTTTAATAATAAATATTTCGTGGCTATAGAGAAATATTTTTGGGAACATTTCGATGCGGATCGTGATCTTGAATTACGTCAATTTGCAATTATTCAAACCGAAAGTATGAGGGTGGGGGTGTCGGATATTTACAGTGTTGGCTCAAAGAAAACTTATATATTATTGCCACTGCCGTTAGTCCTATAATATTTGGACCTCTCACAAGGTCGAGCTTGTCACGGGAGTCTTATGTTATAGGGACTACACACTGCCTGTGTGCTGATGTGTACAAAATTCAGCTCATTAAAAGATAAATAACAAAATGATGAAATGAAAGTTGTAAAGGTGTCAGGATAAATGGATCAGTAGTACTGGTAACTTACACCAGGAAACTTGCTGTGATATACTGAACAATTGTTGAAAGTGGTGTAAAACACAATAAAAACAAATCCTTAACCCTTTCCCTCATATAGCCGCTTTCTGTACACCTTCGCAGCAGACAGCTTTTTGAAAACATAGTGCCAAAGGAAGAAATTTTACTCAAAAGCACCAGATTCTCCTTTTGCCACAATGTTTTCCACTTTTAGTCATAGGATATCCATTAAATTATAGAGATTTTCTATTAATTGACAAAATATGTTCAATAGACATCCTGCTGCAGAATTGTCAGTACTGAGGGTAAAGGGTTAAAATTACCTAATTTGTTCAAACCATTTTTATTGGTTTATAAGTTATATGTAATATAGCCCACAGGCATCAGAGAAGGGATTGAAGCTAAAAAACATCACCTTTTCACAGACTACCATGTATTGTAAAGAACATAAGAAAAAAAAAAATTATATTTTACATCCTAGAAAAACAAAAATCAGCCTTAATATTTTTTTTCTCTACATGTATACTAATACTAATACTACATGTACTATTATAAATTTCAACATCACATGACATGATGTTCCTTTTGGTGGTTGTCTTTCAAAATTGTTCCAAGATTTAAGTTATTAACAGACTTGGTTGCTGCGGCATCAAAAGATGAGAAACTGGCCCAAACATTCTCCTCTGAATCTGCTTGTCTGAAGGTTGTCTGTTTTCCAAGATAAACTTATAGGAAAACTTGCTCAAGCCATATATTATTGGGTTGAAATAACATTGGGGCAGTCAGGCAGCATCAGAATATGGGGACAATGACTAAGTATTAAAATTCCTTTCTTTTCTTTATAAAAGTTATTGTCTGATTTCAAGATAACTAGTAGAATTATACCATAAGTAGACCCTCTACTACAAAACTTGCTCTAAGCCATATTTATTGGTTTGAACAAATTGGCAACGGGCAGCATCAGAATAAGGGGATATTTTCTTTCATTGACCATTTGCATATTTTTTTAAACCCGTAATACATGTAGGTTCGTTGAAAAACAAAGCCACCATACATGTTCAGTAAAAGGGTAAAATGAACTTTTTAATAACGACATATCCTTCTATACGACAGGACCAATATTATCCTCAAGCTGCACAAGATGTTCCTTTGGTGGTGTGTCCTTTTAAAATTGTTTGACAATTTAATGCTTGTTTACAATTGTCCTTTACTTATAGCCGCTTCCATTTACAGTAGTCAAATTTATTGCAAGTTTTTCATTCCCACTCTAGAAAACAAAAAATCCAAAATATAAGCAGTTACACATATTCCCTCACCCAGGTGAATGGGAATAGGACCCTCTGTTGGTCCTCTGGCTTTTTTAGGATTTAGCTATGAGTGGCGGTTCATCTTGAGGGGAAACTTTGCCTTATAACTGCAAATTCAGGGTATTAATTTCAATATAAAATGATATTAGAATTTAGCTAGACAGAAAAAATAATTTATAGGTTCAAATATATTCCAATATACTAGGAAAGTAGCAACCCCAGGTGATACTTTAATCTATATCACATTCATCTGTATCATTGAGAGGCAATTCAGACAGTTTTCCTTTCAGTAATGTCTCGGAAAAAAAAAGTATGATGTCTCGGAAAAAAAAAAGTTATGGCAATTTGAAGTTTACAAGTTGAAAAGTTCCACAATTACACCCGTAAGTTCTGAATAGATGTAACAAACCCCACGTCCGCTAATCAGGTCACTGTGAAAATATTGGATTTAACTCATTACAGCGTACAAACTATTTAATCAATAATAATATAAATTTGCTATATCATTTTAAATCTAATTTAATAACCTTTCAAGATTTAACAGTTTATTGATCTCTGAAAATTAATAAAAATAGAACAATTTAAAAAAGTGGACAGCTCTGGTTGCTTCATATACATCCGCTGACGTGCTGATGTACACCCAAATTGTCCCTAAAAAACCCAGTATTTGGGTAGAAATTAATGTATACCATCACCAGAATGCATTGAATATATATATATATATGACATTGAGTGTAAATTCATTGTAAAATTTAAAATGTGTATAGGATGCACTGGAAATGATTGATTTGATCACTTTTAGTATTTTGACCTTGTTTGAAAGTGAAAGTAGAGAATGCTATACACCTGTTTTATCCTGTCCCAATTTGGTCCAAAATGACGCTAACCATTTTCGCCTGATGAATTATTTCTTGCATATAATATCTGACCCTCCATTTTTTGGCCGGATTGCTTAAGCAATTCCGGTCTATAGATTGGCGATGTCCGTCTGTCTGTCTGTCTGTCTGTCTGTCCGTCAACATTTTGGTTAAAGTTTTAGGTTAGGCAAAATGGTTAAAGTTTCTGGTTAAGCAAAATCTCACACATGGAAAGAGCTACAAACTTGAAAATTGGTCTGTGTGTAGCCACTAACATGTTCTTTTGATTTCCATGATAACTCTTCACCTTCACCTTCCTATTGCCCGTCTGTCTGTCTGTCTGTCTGTCTGTCCGTCAACATTTTGGTTAAAGTTTCTGGTTGAAGCAAAATCTCGGACATGGAAACAGCTACAAACTTGAAAATTGGTCTGTGTGTAGCCACTAACATGTTCTTTTGATTTCCATGATAACTCTTCACCTTCACCTTCCTATTGCCCGTCTGTCTGTCTGTCTGTCTGTCTGTCCGTCAACATTTTGGTTAAAGTTTCTGGTTGAAGCAAAATCTCGGACATGGAAACAGCTACAAACTTGAAAATTGGTATGTGTGTAGCCACTAACATGTTCTTTTGATTTCCATGATAACTCTTGACCTTCACGTTGCTATTGCCTGTCTGTCTGTCTGTCTGTCTGTCTGTCCGTCAACATTTTGGTTAAAGTTTCTGGTTGAAGCAAAATCTCGGACATGGAAACAGCTACAAACTTGAAAATTGGTCTGTGTGTAGCCACTAACATGTTCTTTTGATTTCCATGATAACTCTTGACCTTCACGTTCCTATTGCCCGTCTGTCTGTCTGTCTGTCCGTCAACATTTTGGTTAAAGTTACATCACAGCAACTTGCGTTTTAATTTGCTTTCAACAGTTTTATAGTTATATCAACTTGTGTTTTAATTTGCTTTCAACAGTTTTATAGTTATATCATGGCAACTTTCGTTTTAATTTGATTTCAACTGTTTTATAGTTATATCACGACAACTTGCGTATTAATTTGCTTTCAACAGTTTTATAGTTATATCACTGCAAATTGCGTTTTAATTTGCTTTCAACAGTTATATAGTTATATCACAGCAAATTGCGTTTTACTCAGCTTTCAACAGTTTTATAGTTATATCACGGCAAGTTGCGTTTTAATTTGCTTTCAACAGTTTTATAGTTATATGGACTTGTGTTTTAATTTGCTTTCAACAGTTTTATAGTTTTATATTATTTATATTTTATTATTTATTATTTTATTATTTTTGGCCGGATTGCTCTAGCAATTCCGGTCTATAGATTGGCGATGTCCGTCTGTCCGGATGTCTGTCTGTCAACATTTTGGTTAAAGTTTCAGGTTGAGGCAAAATCTCAGGACTGGAAAGGGTTACAAACTTGAAACTTTGCCTGAAACTAAAAAGTAACAAGTTCCATTGATTTCTAGGGTTACTTTGACCTTGACCTTGGTTTGTCGATTTTCAAGGTCAAATTGCCGACAATCCGGCCTTACCGTCTTTAGCGGTTTCTTGTCTTTCCATTGTTTTAAAGCTTAGAGGTAACTCTTTTCAATGTTATATGGTGTTCCACATGAGAAATGCTTAGAAAGTGTGACAATTGAGGGCTGAAACTGATTTACATGGAAACAAGGAAGGAATTTATTTGGTGTACATAACTACATTGTAACCTAAAGTGCTTTTTGCAGGAAAATACTAAAAGTCAATTTTGTGTCAGCTGCAAATATTAAAGCATTTAGGGTGCTTTACGATATTGGACTACGGGTCGAACTTTCTTCAGTATGAATGAGCTTTGTAAACATGCGTTGTTATATTCGTCTGCAAATTTTGGAAAATTTTGATTTGTAATGTACTTATACATTGACATTATGGAGCGATGACACTGTTATGCCACCATCTATGCTAGGTACCCTGAAATAAACATGAAATTCATGTATATTTTTTGAAAAGTGTTCCAATAGCATATTTTTCTAAAAACGAGGGGGTGGGGGCATAATGAACTCAAGTCAGATCTATGTCTACATTTTGTTTGTAAATACATGTATGCTGAGGATTCTTAGTGCTTAACCCTTTCCCTCATACGACAATTCTGCAGCAGACGACTTTGAAAATATTTTGTCAAATAATGGAAAATCTCTATAATTGAATGGATAACCTATAACTAAAAGTGGAAAAAATTGTGACAAAAGGAGAAATTGCACGTTTTGTGCAATTTCTTCTTTTGTTACTATGTTTTCAAAAGTCGTCTGCTGCAGAGGCGTCAGAAAGCGTCTATATGAGGGAAAGGGTTAATCTTCCATACAATTGTTGTGGCTTGTGCAGCTGTCATTTTTTGAAAATATCTAGGAACAATAAGGGGAAATGATTCTATATTAATCCTTTCCAACATGCAACAAATCTACAGCAGATGACTGTACACTTTTGTTAAAGTTGCACTCTTATAGAAATTCATAAAAAAAATAAGTACCGGTAAAATAACAATTGTTTTCCCTTAGAAACCTGTATGAGAAAGCTTTCATATTTTAATTATTTAAATAAAGTTGTTTTTCCCTGCTCGGTAGGTACCTCTTTAAACAAACATTCGGGGGGGGGGGGGTGGGGAATAAAGTGTACACAAGTCAACTGTTATAAATATAACTCAGTTCATTGAAGCACAGATACACATACTTATTGTGTATACAATGTATATGCCTCATTGAACCGAGTGTGTTTTCATAACAGTTATGTACATTTTATCTCAACACGGTTTGTATATGACATCCAACCTTTAAATACATTCTGGAATGAAAATGTACATGAATGGCTCCGTTTTCTTGGAGAAAAGTATAATTTGTGAGTGTGGGCTCTTGGGTAACATGTTTGTGGTTAATCCCAAACCCATTCAACTTCTTACTTTTAAAAAAATCGATTTGAACTTTTTTACATGAGTCTTCTTCCCTCTGGATAGAAATGCCACTTTAAATTTTAATACAGTCAAACTTGTGTTAGAGGTCACCTCCGTTAAGCAGCCAACTTGTATCAAGCAACCACTTGAAGATTAAGCAAAACAACATTTCCTTCTTTATTAACCTGCATTTCTGAATAGGGATTAAAACATTATTTATGAACAATTTCTTGAAAGTTATCTGCTGGAGAGGCGCCTCTGTATGTGGGAAAGTCACTAAGTGTTAATTCAATCAAAGTATAATAATTGAATCAATTTGAAAATATTTTGGTAAATACAAGAACTTTCTCATCATGAGCAATTTCTTCTTTTCCAACAATGTTTTCAATAGTCATATGCTGGAAAAACCTCTAAATGCTTCTGCTTATAGGAATGTTTTAAGGGTTAATAAATGTTTATTGTTCCTTTCAGACTTGGAATGTAGAACTGGTGTTATAATATATAACTTACAATATGGAAGAAAAGGAGGACGAGGAAGAAAAGGAGGACGACAAAGAAAAGGAAAAGGAAGATTATTTCTACAGACTGATATGTCTGGTAGTTGACTTGGGAACTGAGGTGCTTCTAAATCTGTTTTTAAATGACATACCACAAGGTCAGACAGTTGAATCGTTTTTAAACAGTAAGGCAAATGTATTGAAAACACTAAAGAAAAAAAAAGTCTTCAATGACCTCCAAATAGGAATACTCGATGCAGCACCACCAGATGAGTCCCGCTTTGATATATCTTTATTGTATATTCTTATTTCTAACCTTACTAATATACAGTCACCCACTGGAGGATGGTATATAACATGTACACTACCATCCGATCAATCAGCAGGAGCTCAGCTTATGAATCTGAGAATAATAAGAAATGAAGCAATTGCACATTGGCCAAAATGCAAGATGAAGAAATCTGACTTTGAAAAATACTGGAATGAGGCCACAGACATCCTAATAGAACTTGCTGGTGAGGTCGGTCAAGCAGATAAAGATTCTGTTAAAGAGAAGATTGACATAATTAAGATGAAACAGCTTGGTGACATGGGTAACAAACTGGAATCTCTACTTCTATGGGCAAGGCAAGATCAGTATTATGAAATATTATCCAGTATTGGAGATTTGAACAAAAAGGTAATGCGGATTTCATCTTAATTCATACTTTGATATATATATATATATCACCCTCTTAAATTTAAATAACATTGAAATAAGGGGCAAATATAACATTGAAATTTTGTTGAGATTTCACAGAAAGAAAGGGGCAAAGAAACATTGAAATTTGAGTAAAATGTGACCAAGAGCATGTATCTAAAATCAGTGTTGTGACCTCTGTGACTGTGCAAAAGATGTACATAAAAATTTAGAATTGAAAGGAAAACATAATTACAAACTGATTGTAGGAAAATGTGATAGATGACGACGAGTGTTCACAATAGCTCACCCGTCACTTTGTGCTCAGGTGAGGTTAAAAGTCATGCAGTTTAAATTGACTATAAATTGTGAGCTCAAACATCTAACATAGTTTTATTTTATTTAATTAATCTTTTAATTTGTATTTATTATTAGCTTGACTATTCGAAGAATATGAGAGCTTTACTACTCGCCCCGGTGTCGGCGTCCGGTTATAGTTTTAGGGCAAGTTGGCATTTTCATTCATAAGTATTTGTGCTAGGGCTTTCATATTTGGAATATAGTTACATCTTTTTACCTTTCTTCACATTGAAAGCTGAATATGCTGAGTTTGACCTTCTTTTTGGGGTAAAAAACATGATTTTGGGTGGTTAAAGTTTTAGGGCAAGTTGGAATTTTCATCTTTTTAGCTCACCTATGCACGAAGTGCAAGGTGAGCTATTGTGATCACATTTTGTCCGGCGTCCGCCCGTCCTGCATTGTCAACATTTGAGCTTGTTAACACTCTACAGGCTACATTTTGCATTCAATCTTCATGAAAGTTTATCAGAACATTCATCTCCATTAAATCTTGGACAAGTTCGAAACTGGGCCATATGAGGTCAAAAACTAGGTCACTAGGTCAAATTGAAGGGAAATCTTGTTAACATGCCACATTTACAACTTGAGCATGTTGAAACTTTATCAGAATGTTTGTCTTGATGATATGTAGGTCAAGTTTTAACATGGGTCATGTCGTGTCAAAAAGTAGGTCACTAGGTCAAATTGAAGGAAAATCTTGTTAACACTCCAGAGGCCGCAATTTTTGCTTCAGCAGTTTGAAATTTTGTCAAAATGTTTGTCTTGAAAATGTCTAGGTCAAGTTTGAATATGGGTCATATTGGGTCAGAAACTAGGTCACAAGGTCAAATTGAAGGGAAATCTTGTAAACACTCTAGAGGCCACATTTTCAATTTGAGCATGTTGAAACTTTATCAGAATGTTTGTCTTGATGATATGCAAGTCGAGTTCAAACATGGGTTATGATTGGTTGAAAAGTAGGTCACTAGGTCAAATTGAAGGGAAATCTTGTTAACACCCTAGAGGCCGCAATTTTTGCTTCAGAAGTTAGAAATTTGTCAGAATGTTTGTCTTAAAGATATCTATGTCAAGTTTAAATATGGGTCATATTGGGTTAGAAACTAGGTCACTAGGCTAAATTGAAGGAAAATCTGGTTAAAACTTTGGTGGCCACAATTTTAGCTACAGCAGCTTGACATTTAATGAGAATGTTTGAATGATATCTAAGCCAAGTTTGAATATGGGTCATGTAGGTTCAAAAACCAGGTCACTAGGCCGAATTGAAGGAAAATCTTGTTAACACTTTGAATGCCACAATTTTTGCTTCAGCATCTTGAAATTTGGTCAGAATGTTTGTCTGAATTATATCTAGGTCAAGTTCGAATATGGGTCATATTGGGTCAGAAACAAGGTCAATAAAGGAAAACATTGTTCAAACTCCGGAGGCCGCATTTTTACTTTGAGCAAGTTGAAACTTTGTCAGAATGTTGTATTGATGATATCTAGTCCATGTTGGAATATGGGTCATATCAGGTAAAACAAGAAAATGTGTCCATGGAACACGGATGCCCCGGTTGGAATGGACAAACAGACAGACGAACAGACGGATGAACAGTTGGTCCAACCTCAAATTGATACAATTTTTTAAACAATGATATGTTGATTGTCATTTGTGTGAAGTTTCATAATGATAGGACATCAGGTTCAGTAAAAATCTAACTTGACCAAAAACTTTAACCTGAGCGGGACGGACGGACGGACGGACGGACTAACAGACCGGAAAACTATATGCCCCTCATACTTCGTATGCCGGGGCATAAAAATATAGATCACTAGGCCAAATGAAGGAAAATATTGTTAACACTGTGGAGGTGACATTCAGAATAATTGTCTTGATGTGTTTTGCATTGCAGTACATTGTATAATTAAGGTGAGCGATCCAGGGCCATGATGGCCCTCTTGTTTTAACTTTTTCTCAATAAGTACTTGTGCTAGGGCTTTCATATTTGGAATATAGTTACATATTAAACCTTTCTTCACATTGAATGCTAAAGGTGCTGAGTGTGACCTTCTTTTTGGGGTAAAAGACATGATTTTGGGTGGTTAAAGTTTTAGGGCAAGTTGGAATTTTCATTTTTTTTTTTCTCAATAAGTACTTGTGCTAGGGCTTTCATATTTGGAATATAATTACATCTAATACCTTTCTTCATATTGTTTGCTGAAGATTCTGAGTGTGACCTTCTTTTTGGGGTAAAAGACATGATTTTGGGTGGTTAAAGTTTTAGGGCAAGTTGGCATTTTCATTTAATTTTTTAATATTTCTCTATAAGTATTTGTGCTAGGGATTTAATATTTTGAATATAGTTACATCTTATACCTTTCTTCCCATTGGATGCTGAAGATGCTGAGTGTGATCTTCTTTTTGGGGTAAAAAACATGATTTTGAGTTTAAGGGCAAGTAGGTTTTTTTTTTTTAACTTTCTCAATAAGTACTCGTGTTAAAGCTTTCATATGTGGAATATAATTACATATAGTACCAAGGGCGTACCGCCAATTACGCACAATATGCACGTGCGTATAGAAAATTCCACAACCAAACGTCTTGGAATGTCCCGAACACTGTAAATTGTAAAAAAAACAGGATAGTGTGTATAAAACATTCTTCTCTGGTTACGCCCTTGAGTAGCTTTCTTCACATTGTATGCTGAAGGTGATGAGTGTGACTTTTTGGGAGTAAAAAACATGATTTTTGTTTGATTTTGAGAATTTTAGATAAATTCATAATTTTTAATTACATTCCTTTCTAATTGTGATCATTCATTTATCAAATATCAATCTTCAACATATCAAACGGGTTTTGCATGGTGTCAAACATTTGGAAAACCTTTTTTTAAGGTTTTGCTATTTTTGAACTCGTTCAGTTTTAACATTTGCGTTTATCTCAGCGTTAAAGTTTCATCATTCAAATCACTTCATACTTCACACATTTGGTATTTTAGGACCATCTACAATTAGGTTAGATAACTCATTGTATCCTAAGTGTGGAGTAATGGCCCTTGATTGACTTTGATTTTTTTTAAATTATATATATTTAAATGTATGTATCTATTCAGTTGTTTTTACATATATATATAGAGTATATATAATCTGATTTAAGTGCACTATAATGAAATAGTGCTTTATGTGAATAAGCGGCATATAGTCGAGCGCGCTGTCCCTCGACAGCTCTTGTTTCGGATGCCCCTTATTTTGTTGTTGAGCTTGGGAACCACTGTTTCCATTCAGATCCTGGTCTTCTCTACCTCTGTGGCCGTCAAATGAAGGTTGTTGAACAGTTCACCTAAAACAAATGACAATATGTTGTAAATTTCATGTGACAACTAGAAATAATTATACTGCATGTACAACCATAAAAATCAGTACTCTAGCTCATGCTAACCATGTGATAACAAATCTGCCATTTTAATGATACTTAATTTGTGTTATCATTGTGCCATTAATGCAAGGCAAATGAAATACAGTACTATAAAGTAAAACTACTGTGAAATACAAGTAAAAACATGATTTCTTTAACTGAAAATTTGAAATAGTAAGTGGTCATTTTAACCCTTTCCCACCTATAGACGCATTTTGATGCATCTGCAGCATACGACTTTTGAAAACATTATGACAAAAGAAGAAATTGCTTAAAACAAGCAATTTCTCCTTTTGCCACAATGTTTAATCATTTTTCAGTACTTATACCCTTATTTATAGAGTTGTTCCTTGTTTTCGCTTTAATGTTTTTGAAGTCGTCTGCTGAAGATGTATTGTATGTGGGTAAGGGTCAAGAATATTCTGAAAGTACATTTTACAATTGACACTGAACAAACGAATCAGACAGAATATATACAATATGAAAACTTTAGTGAACATATTTATAATTGATTATTGGTTGAATGGGACAACTGACGATCAATTATAATTTTGGCAACAGATTCCCAACCCTAATTTCAGATCACCTAGAGCCAATAATTTTGTAGAAATGTTCCTTGGATGACCCTCTATCAGATTCCTTCAAGCCATGTTGATTGGTCAAAAAACATGGCCGCCAGGGGAGCAGGGGCTTTTTGCCTTATATGGCTATGGTGAAAACTTAAAAAATCTTCTCCCCCGAAAGTGTTAGGCCGATTTTCAAATAATTTTGTAGAAATGTTCCTAGGTGACCCTCTATCAGATTCCTTCAAGCTAAGTTGATTGGTCGGAAACTATGGCCACCAGGGGGCGGGGCTTATATAGCTAAGGTGAAAAAAAAAATCATGGCCCTCTTGTTTAAATCCTTGTCTGATATTAAGAAAATTGAATGGGAATCTTACTTCAGTGATCCTCTACTTAATTTGTTTAAGCCGTATTGATTGGTTACATAATCATAGCAACCTCGCGTCATCACAAAAGGGGTAAATTGAACTTTTAGCTACAAATGACAACACCTACCATTACACTTGACCTATTTCAACGTTACTTCACAGGAATGTTCCTTTGATGGTCCTCTTTCAAAATTGTTCAAAGACTTACATGCTGTGTAGAACTTTTGTTGCTGCGGCATCAGAAATTGAGAAAAATACCCAGATTCCAAGATAATTTGGCAGAAAGGTTTTTTTGAGTGACTTTCTACAAAATTTGTTCAAGGGAAGCCATATTGATTTTGTAGACAAACATGGCAGCAAAGCAGCATCAGGAAAGGTGCAAAATGACAAAACTTTATAATTCTTTTCTTATGATAGTTCTTGTTAGATTTCAAGATACACATGACTTTTACTGATAAACTATTTCTTTAACTGAGTGTCCACTCCTTGCAGTTTCATTTGAACTCCTGATCAAATTGCCACAGATATTTGCAGTTAGATATTTGCTTCTAATTTACAGTAAATAATACTATCATTCAGGTGATCGATTTAGGGCCATCTTGGCCCTCTTGTTAATTAATGTGATGTTGAAAACTTGTCATAGCCGTTTTAACATAGTGTAAATAATACATTGTAGTTGGCTCTCACCTGTGAGACATGAAATTACCAATACAGATATTATGATCTCTATGAGAGTATGACCTTAAGGCTTATGTTATCATATATTATTAAAGACATTCTACAATGGACAATGACTTGAAGATTTATTAAATCAAAACTTTGGGTTGAAAGGCACAGGCAAAGGGACATTCTTGGCAAGTTCTTTATCTGTTGGGTTCACTTCTAGTAGAATTTAATACCAAACGTCTGAATCAACATCATCTAGAAGCCGTCTTCAATATTTAAGTAATTTTGCATTTACATTTATCCAACCGGCTCAATCAACATTATCATGATGTTTACATCACAGACAGCTAATGCAACGATTAAATGAATCGTATTTAATATTGCCTTGAGGCTCAAAAATATGCAGCTTATCTCTTTATCACATGAAATCGAAATCACATCAGCGAACAATTTGAATTGACTAGACGAAATAGGTGAAACAAATTAAAAGAAATATCACCCAACTCTCTATACTTTTGTATACATGTATAATATATATAATTGTTTCGTTAGATATTTGATTCGGTTAAATATCATATTCGGTAAAGAGGCAACACCTGAATGAATACACGGTATTTAAAAATGTAAACATAGGCAACGGGTCGAGAATTTTATATATTTTTGTCAGAAAAATTATGCTTAGCAGCTAGATGGCGAGAATTATTACCCCCATCAGAAAATTGTGAAGAACATTTGTAATTGTGAATGAGTCCGTTTAACGGTACCATATATAGAAGGAAAACAATCGCTGTATAATCAATGTGACCTTGACCTAGGTCAGTGAAACGTGAATTCATACAAAAGGTATTGCTGATGAAAATTTGTATTCAGTTTCATAGCAATCGGATAATAAATAAAGTTGCTTAAGCGATGACATGGCTTTATACACTTTTAATAGTGACCTTGACCTTTGACCTAGGTTGTTGAAATGCAAAGTGGCAATGTTGGTGAATATGTGTGTCAAGTTTTATCACAATCGGATCATAAACAAAGTTGCTAGAGCAATGACCTTGTTTCATACAGAAGTATAATAGTCACTGTGACCTTGACCGTTGATCTAGGTAGGTGAAACGCAAACTTGTATAAGCGGCAATGTTAGTGAAGATGTGCTTGAAGTTTCATAAACATTTGAGAACAAATGAAGTCACTATAGTGATGTCATCGTTTCTTATAGAAGTATTATTGTCACTGTGACCTTGGCCTAAGTCAAAGAAAAGCCAACTTGTACAAGAGGCAATTTATTGAACCTGTATATGAAGTATCATGAAAATCTGATATGAAATGAAGTTGCTAGAGTGATGACTTCGCTTTGGACACATACATATGGCGGATCCCTATATACCCGCGACGACCTCGATATGCATACCGGTATACTACCACTACACACTGTCACACTGGTCTAATCAAGCATAAGGCAGCTAAATCTGACATGTCATGTTGTTAATATTAATGAATCTCCACTCTGCCCTGTAATAACTCTTGTTTTTGGCAGGTAATAACAAAGACCTTCCCCCCTGAGTTTCAATGTAATACCTTGAGAGTATAATGTCCAGTGTAGATAGTACCAAAAATCACCGATGGTTTGGGGTGATCCGACTGGCTGATCATTTTCTTGGAAATATAAGATTAACATCCCTCCTTCACCTTTTCTGTTCCCTTTTAGTTTTGTCAGCATCTTGTTTTGTCTGCTTAGCCTGGAATATTCAAATTAGGATCACATATACAATTACTATCAAAGGCAATTGACAGTTATTTTAATAATGGATATGTTCTATAATGCCATTTTAATATCATAAATAAACAAATAAGTTCATTTAATAATGCAATTTTATTGTTATAAATGAACGTTTAGTTTACTTTTTCCTAAACATTTACTGGTTTAGGTCGAATTGGGTCTTTGCCCATTTTGTTGTGTCGAAAAAGCAAGAAACGCACTCTCGCACAAAAACTGAACAAAAACTTACGAACATATATCTGCAAGATGAATGAAAATGTCTGCAATACTAAATGATGTTTTACTTTAAAGATTACCTTACAGACATTTTTATGACTTCCTGACATGTTTCAATATGAGCCGTTCCACCAGAAACCAACATCATGGACTCTGCGTAATGTATCGATCCAGATCAGCCTGCACAGTCTGGTGCAGGATAATCCGGACCGACACATTCCATCTCAAGAGTGATAGAGGTATTGAGTAATGATTTCTGAAACATAAAATCCACAGGAGGTGAAAAGTGTCTGTCCGGGTTAGCCTGCGCGGCATGCTTAGGATGATCCCGACCAACGCTTTACGCAGAGTCTACAATGTTGGTTTACTCGCAGGACGGCTCATATATATGGAAAGGAACTGACAAAGTTCTGTCAGAACAAATATAAAGTGATTGTTAAGATTTCTTTAAAAAAAACATTACTATTTTTGAGAATATTCTAAAGACTCCAACAAAAAACAAGCTTCAAATTTCATAGACATTTATATATTAAGGTAAATATCTTAGTAATTATATTTATAAAGTAAGTTTGCAAATTTTATCTCTAGATAGTAGACAATACTTTTCTAAATATTCATGGTTGAATATTGCATTCTCGAGTTCAAGTTTAAGAATATTCTGAAGAACTTCAAGAACGGTCGGTGAATGCAAGATCTACCTGGCCTCTGCATGTCTATCAATTAATAGGTTTTCTTCTTCATTTATTTGACAAGGTCTGTATGAAACCATTATAAAATGTTCACCTTTGTTGTCAATAGTTTATCTGGAGCACCAGGAACAGGTTACAGGGTGGTGTCCTTGAAACTTTCGTCAGTTTTCCTACGCTAGAATGTTTTCCAAATACTGCCTGCTTCATCTGAAAAGTATGCATTCAAGTATTAATTTGAATAAATTTAAATTGCTGGTTTAGACAAGTAATTGTTAACATGGGAATGTGTCTTGAACTTGTGCATTCTGCTCCAGTAAAAATTTATGTTTCAAACAAAACAAATCCGAGCCCCGGTAGCTCAGTCGGTAGTAGCTGGCTGTCAATCCAGGGGTTGTGCATTTGAATCCCGGACGGCCAACATTCTTTCCGACGTTTGACAAACGTCATTGTGACATGCATCATTCGACTTTCACCAATGTGGAAAAGCAGCCAGTTTCTTTGAAAGTATGTTGTGTGGTGTACTGGTGTGGGAAAACCAGGAAACGCATGAGAAGGTCTCACAGATTTTCTTTTTAAAACGGCGTTAAACCCCAATGAATCAAACGTTAATGTCGTATTACAAAAGTCCCCTACCGGACAAGGACCTTTAACCTCTAAGTGTAACCTCAAGTGACCTTTGAATTACATGCCTGTGTATTGTGTGCCACGTGTGCCCTACATTAGTCCTATGATGCATGGTTTAGAAATGAGCCGAACAGTACTCATTTTGACCGCTAAGTGTGACCTTGACATTTGAGGTACATGCCTGGGTCTTGTGCACGCCAGGCCACCTCAGCATGGTTAACGGGTGTGCCAAGTTTCTTGTAAATCCTATGATGGATTGTACAGATGCGGGTCGGACACGGTTAGGTGGGACTGACAGACCTATAGTCCCCAAACCGGTTACTGACCGGCAGGGGATTAATAAAATCAAAGCGCTGAAAGCGCTGATGGTATAGGGGGCATATGTAAATTGAAAACATGGCATAGATCATATGGACAAACATTGTTGAAACAATGAAACAATGACCTTTAAACAAACCAAACCAAAAATGTTTGAAGCAACACATATTGCCTGCCAATAACATATACCTCATTTGTCAAAGTTTTACCCTTTTCTTGTATAAACAAAATATCGAAGGACAAAAGATTGACAAAAAAAACCCGAGCAGCTACCCTTAATTAAAATATTTCTAGTTCAGAAATCACTTAAGATCCACAATGTATATTGTAATCATGCTGATAAATGAAAGACGATCGAAAGCATAATAGAGTTATGTTTCTTTTGCACTGCACAATTGCAGCTCTGAGTTTCCTATACACCAAGTCTTAAATTGATTTATTGGACATATATTGAGACAATAACCGAAGAAATGAAAAAAATGAGTTTACACCTAAAGAACAGATTAGATTTGACGAAGTACAAATCTTGGGGAAGCACTCATTAACGAAAAAGGGAATTTCACGGAACGCATGTGTTGCATATAATAAGGGAGAACATTGAAAGACAAAAATATACACACTCCAAACGCAGCATGCTAAATTTATGGTAATGGTGCACTGCAAATCTGTAGGTCATAAGTTACATACAAACCAAGTTTGAAATTGATACAATGAAAGTTAATTGAGACAATCGCTGAACTAAATAAGGAAAAATGGAGATAACTGAAAAAACAGACCAGAGTTATGTACCTAGTACTTTGCCGTTCTCCTGATCACACGGGTATAATTGTGACCACTTTGAAATAAATCTGCCATACAGAAACAACGTGTTAACCAATACATGCAATCCATGACGGACGGACGAATGCACATTCAGGCAGACAGCCGGCCGGACGCCGGATTATACCTCCAAGCTTTACAGACGGAGACAACTCAAGTATTGATTACAGAAGACTGGTTCGATGCGTCAAAACACGTCAGCTTAGATTATGGTATTTGTAAAGTAACGGGACCGGACCGTCAAGGTTAATTTTCAAAAACCTATTTAGACTACATTTCTAGTTTATTTGTCAACAGATACATCTAGGACTATATTACACGTTGATGAACGTTGAGTCTTAAATTAACGCAAATGCATATACATTATAATTTTAGTCTCAAAATCGCTAGAAGCTTCTCAATAATAAAATAAATAATGACCTTGCGGTTATAACTCGGATGTGTTGACAAATTCGGCCAAATTTCTTTCCGACGTTTGACAAAAGTCAATGCGACATGCGTCATTCGTCTTTCACCAATGGCTAAGTCTATGTGGAAACGCAGCCAGTTGCTTGGGAAGATTGTTGTGAGGAGTACTGGTTTGAGAAAACCAGGAAATACATTTGTAGGTGAACTGGCCGCCGTGATATGACTGAAGAAATGTTAAAAACGGCGTTAAATCCCAATCAATCAATGTTGAAATTAACTTATCTATAATTTGTAGATTTAATTTCTATTTCCTAGTAGGGTCTACATACAGCGACACATGAGAATATTCAACACAAAACGCGACCTGTTTTACCAACAATTCCCCAGTAGCGGTGAGACCGTTTGTAACATTATTTCATGGCATGTATACACAGTAGGACCTCTCTCTTTGGACGAATTATGTTGTAACAAGTTTGTTTACAGTATTCCTTAACCTTGACCACATAGACTAAATATACAGCAAACAACATTGAACTAAGGAATAACTATTGACCTGAATTAATAAAAGTATGATATGATTTTGAATAGTGATGAAAACATTGTGGAAAAAGACAAACTTGTTGATTATCATTCATCTGTTAAGGTTAGTCAAATGTGTCTAAAAGGGGCAAAGGTTAAAATAATAACTGTAGACAAATGTTTTCGTTATCTAGGTTATAGAAACAAATTGATTCATGTTTCAAAGCATTGTTTGAAAAGGAGGAATTGCTCATTGTCAGCAATTGCTCCGTTTGCAAATATACTTTGAACATTTGTTTGTAACTAAGTAGCTATAACGGGAACGGTTCAACCCTTTCCCACTTACAGTCGCTTTTTGACGCATGTGCAGCAGACGGCTGCAGAATTGTTTATCATGACCTATTTCCTCTTTTTCCACAAAGGTTTCAACTATATATTTTTCCCCTTGATGTAAGGCAAAATTGCTCGTAATCATTCATCTCTAGCATGTTATTCAAAATGTGTCCGGAAGGGAGAAAGAGGGAAAGAACGTCCATAGTAAAACGTTTAAATATGAAAAGAATTAATTTGAAACGTGTTTGAAAGCATTGTGTGAAAAGAAGGAATTGCTCATTGTCAGCAAAAGCTCCATTTTCAACAATATTTTTTAAATATTCGAACTGTTATAGTATCACGGAAAGGGTTCCGCTTCCATGGGAAGGATGTAACCATTTTCCGCCTACAGACGCTTACAGACGCATGTGCAGCAGACGACAATCGAAAACATTGTGACAAAAGGGGAAATTGCTTTTCGTAGGCAATTTCTACTTTTACCACAATGGTTTCAACTCCTTTCAATAATTGTATTTACAGTGCTTTGCACATTTCTCTATAAGTCGACTGTTGTAAACTAATGGGGTCACAGAACGGTCGACGTTACCTCACACTACTGACATTGAGGTCAACCATAGTTCAGAGTGAGTTTCATTCATAGAAACTATTTTGTCTCGTAAATTTATGCAAGCGGAGGGTTTTGTGATTCGGTCGAACCAATGAAATCGTTGAAAAGGCAGATTATAACCAATCAAAACTCGATTTTGGTGTAGGTATACACATGTGGACTGCGGTTGCAGCTTTTAATCCGACTTTTCGAAAGCAGCTTCGCTATGAGATAGTGGCGAAACGCCCCTATCCCAAAAATTGTTATCTCCTGCGTCGAATCACAGAATGGCTTATTAGAAAGCCATCAACAATGTTTATGTCGATACTGTAGGCAGGTTAACATATTCCAATGATATATATATGATCAGTGTTTTGTGGGTTTTTTTCAACTCAAATTTGGACCGACATTCGCAAACAAAAGACAACTCCTTTTTTCTCCAAAGTAGGTCTTAATTTCACATAATATGTCTTTTATCACATTTAACATGTCACTATTTTCACAATTGAAATGGCCCTGGTTACAAAACAGCGAGTAAAAAAACTGATGATCAATTCAATGCTTTAAAATATTTCTGCAATATTAATCTTTTGGGACAAGAGTCAGAAAAATGAAATAATGCAAGATAAAAGTAGAGTTATTACTTACGAATATTCTAAAACATTTAATACATCCACCAAACAAAAATAAATGCAAACATCGGCAATGAATTGCATATAATTCGTGAAAACAGCATCTGTGTTGAAAATGGCCGACATCATGGTTTACAGACGCACGAAGTGCTCAAATCGCCTTTTGTCCGGCGTCCGTCCGGCGTCCGTCGTGCGTCGTGAGTCAACTTCTTCTCCTTGACAGTAACCAGAGGGTCAATTGGGATGAAACTTCACTGAAGACATCCTCACCAGAATTCCTTCAATTGTTTAGGATCCATGCAGAATTCTGGTTTCAAGGTGAGTTAATCTGATCGCCTTTTGTCCGGCGTCCGTCATGCGTCAACTTCTTCTCCTCAGTAACCAGTGGGTCAAATGGGATAAAACTTCGCAGAAAGCATCTTCTCAATGACCTCACCAGAATTTTTTCAAATTTTTGGGATCCATGCAGAATTCTGGTTTCCAGAAACGTTCCTTGGATGACCCTCTATCAGATTCCTTCAAGCCATGGTGATTGGTCAAAAAACATGTCCGCGAGGGGGCGGGGCTATTTTGCCTTATATGGCTATAGTGAAAACTTAAAAAATCTTCTCCTCCGAAAGTGTCAGACCGATTTTCAAATAATTTTGTAGAAATGTTCCTAGGGTGACCCTCTATCAGATTCCTTCAAGCCATGTTGATTGGTGGAAACACATGGGCGCCAGGGGGCGGGCTATTTCGCCTTATATGGCTATAGTGAAAACTTAAAAAATCTTCTCCTGAAAGTGTCAGGCTGTTTTTCCAATAAATTTGTAGAAATTTTCCGTGGATGACCCTCTATCAGATTCCTTCAAGCCATGTTGATTGGTCGAAAAACATGGCCGCCAGGGGCCGAGGCTATTTTGCTTTTTAACATGGCTATAGTGAAAACTTACAATATCTTCTTCTCCAAAAGTGTCAGACCGATTTTCAAATAAATGTGTAGAAATATTCCTAGGATGACCCTCTATCAGATTCCTTCAAGCCATGTTGATTGGTTTAAAACATGGCCGCCAGGGAGCGGACTATTTTGCCTTATAAGGCTAACTTAAAAAATCTTCTCCTGAAAGTGTCAGGCCGATTTTCAAATAATTTTGTAGAAATATTCCTAGGGTGACCCTCTATCAGATTCCTTCAAGCCATGTTGATTGCTCGAAAACTACGGTCGCCAGGGGGCGGGGCTTATATGGCTAAACGAGACCCTCTATCAGATTCCTTCAAGCCATGTTCATTGCTCGAAAACTACGGTCGCCAGGGGGCGGGGCTTATATGGCTAAACGACCCTCTATCAGATTCCTCTAAGCCACGTTGATTGGTCGAAAACTATGGTCGCCAGGGGGCGGGCTTATATGGCTAAAGTGAAAATAATAATTATTAGGTGAGCGATCTAGGGCCATCATGGCCCTCTTGTTTTATGACGTCATACCACGCGCCATGACGTAACATATTTTAAATATAAATAAGGTCCTAACAGAGTTCATGTTAACAAATTAAAGTCGGTCGATGGGATGCAATAAATTGGTAAACACATTTTTGATGTATCTGAAGCAGACATAAAGTGTTTCTCCCTTTCTCACAATATTTTACAATTAAAAGTTTGTTAGCTGAAAGTAAAACTTTGAAAAATTGTTTCAAAGTAGAAATAAATGTAATGGTGTATGAATTGACTTCGACATAACGTGTTTCTCCTTTTTCTCACAATGTTTTCAAAAGCTGGTTAGCTGAAAGAAAAACTAACAAATAACAACCCCTCTTTCATAGTGTAAATGTGAAAGTGAAATATATATGTGATGTTTGAATAAACTCGAACTTTAATTGTTTCACCTTTTCTCACAATGTTTTCAACTGATGTCTGCTACGTACAACTACGTCCAAAGGTGTTTGTTTGTAGATTCTATAAACATCTGGTCACAGAGGTGAAGATATGTCAGTCTTTTGAAGCAATTTAGAAATCTAGTTAATAGCATGTCACCCATCGATTGGACTGTTCCGAATATAAATGCTTTGTTAAATCCATTTCAACCAATTCTGGTTGTCTAACATTCACGTGACCAAACCTTCTAAAAAAAATTGCGTCATAACTTTCATTCCCTTTGTTCAAATGAAATCACACCTTATAAATAAATGAGTTACGATCATATTTCATACAGTTTGTTTGTCTGTTTTTCATTTTTGTATGTCAGTTTTTCATCAAGGCATTATTATTCCCCTGCGGAGTTAAAGCTGTTTGTGTGACTAGATGGTAAACATGGATGTTCCTGACCAGACTGATATAAATATTGGCTGGTTGCAGAAACCCAAATGCCATTTTTGTATGACGTGGTTCATTTGTGGAGGAAAAAATTAGGTCCGCTGCACAGTTTCCCCGCAAATTATTTGACCCTTACCCATGTGTAGATGCATTTCTACGCATCTGCAGACTTTAACTAACATATAATGACAAAAGGAGAAATTGCTACTTTAATTATGGTGTTTTCAACTCTATTATTCATTCCACTCAGCGACAATGTATGTACTGTTCCACTTATAAATATTTGAAGAGGTAATCAACAATTTGCCTATAAGTTTTAAAAATTGTTTGCTGAAGATTTGTTTTAAAAAATGATCGAGACAAGCATTCTCTTTGAAATTGGACGATTTAGTTTTGCATTAAATGGGATTTAATAAAAGGTTTGAGAATTGTTTCCCTAATGTTTAATAACTTTCGATGTAATGAATAAAGTTTTATTTGTTTGATTGTCTATGGCAAAACAAATACTTGCAAATGACGGCTTGAAATAATTTGTTTACAACCCTTCCTGTATATTAACCACATACAAAACTATAAAGATAGCATAATCTGGCCTTCTCTAGAAGAAGGACCTAATCATGTGTCATTACCTACTTTTACAGTCTTTATCAGGTTTGACTTGCGGAGGCATGTAACTTGTTTGACGATACGATGCCAAAGGGATTTTAATCACTGGGACCCTTTTATCGCGCTTAACAGGAGTTCCAGTGTATATATATATATATGTAATTAGCAGTGTATTATAATGTGTAAAATGACTACTGCACACTGCAGCATGTGGACATTAAATATGTTGGTTATATCATCTTGCAATGAAAGTTAAATCTTAATAAAACAAATCAACAATCATGGCTTTATGAATGAAAATTGTTTTCATGCAAATTCTGCATATTGAAATAAATTGTTTGTTTGTTAAATGGGAGTTTACGCCTTTTTCTACATTATTTCAATTGTATCACATCAACAGTTCACGTTGGTTGCTGTGTCATAAGAAAAGGGGAACAAATTCTAATCTTGAAAATTATTTTGCCCAAAATGTTCGCTCGATGACCCTCTATTTAGATTGTTCACATTATTCCAATCTGTTGAAAAATATGGTGCGGAGCTTGTTTTACTTATAAGTTTATAGTAAACACTTTAAAAATCTTTTTGTCGAAAAGTACTGGCCCGATTTGAAAAAAAAATGTCACAAATGTTCCTTGGATGACCCTCTACCAATATTATTAAACGATTTCTGAACCGTTGAAAAACATGGCCGCCAGGGGATGGAGCTTGTTTTTCTTATATGTGTAAAGTGAAAACTTAAACAAATATTTCTTCTAAAGGAACGGGCCCAATTTGAAAAACATTTGGCTCAAATAGTCCCTTGGTAACCCTATACCATGCATGCTCGAGTTATTTCGATCAATTGAAAAACATGGCCTACAGGGGGCGGAGCTCGTTTTCCTTAAATTTGTATAGTGAAAACTTAAAAAATATTCTTGTCCAGAAGTATTGGCCCGATTCAAAAAAATGCGTTAATGTTCCTTGGGTGACCCTTTACCAAGATTGTTCAAATTGTTCTGATCTGTTGAAAAATATGGCTGACAAGAACATTGAAAACTTAGATTTCTGTTATATCAGGTGAGCGGTTTAGGACCATCATGGTCCTCTTGTATTTACATTTAAATTTTCTCTAGTCTGTTCTGTTCTATGAAAATACCTCTCAAATTAGTATCACATGCTTTCACTAAAATAATTTTTATTGAATTTTAGTCACTGAAATAATTATTATTGAATTTTAGTCACTGAAATAATTATTATTGAATTTTAGTCACTGAAATATTATTGAATTTTAGTCATTGAAATATAATTGAAATGTCAGTCACTGAAATATTCTTGACATTTCAGTGGAAAAAAATATGATATGATGGACCAAATTTCAGAGAGATTTCAGTGATATCTCAGTGAAATTTCAGTGAAATTGTGTGATTTTGTTGAATTTCAGTGTAATTTCGGGATTTCAGTGAAATTTCACTGCTTTTGAGTGAAATTTCAGTGACATTTTCATTGGGGTATATTATACAAAATTAGGTCACTAGGCCAAATGTCAGCATTTTTTCTCAAGAATTATGAAAATTCGTCGTGGGAATGTTTGTCTAGATGATATCTGGGCAAAGTTTTAATATAGGCCATGTCAGGTCCAAAACTAGATCACTCAGCCAAATATTAGAGAAATCTAGTAGACAGTAATTCTTTTGACTCAAGAATGATGAAACTTTTTTCAGAATGTTTGTCTTGATGACTATATGCGGGTCAGCTCCAAAAACTAGGACATTCTAGAGGCTGCATTTTTTACTTGTGCAGGATGAATCTTTGTAGAAATTGTTGTTTTGGATGATTTTCAGTATAAGATCGAATATAGGTCTTGACTGATCAAAAACCTGGTCACTGTGCTAAAGTGTTGGAAATCTTGTGGACACTTTAGAGGTTGAATTGTTTACTTGAACGTGCATAAACCTTGTCAGAATGTTGTTCTTGATGATATCTAGGCTTAATATGAATATTTGACATGTTGTGGACATTCTAGAGGCGGCAATTTCCATTTAACAGGTTGAAACTTTGCCATAATATTTGTCTTGGTGATATCTAGGCTGAGTGAAAATAATGGTCATGTCACTCTCGAGGCTGCAAATTTCGAATCTAGAATGGTGAGATTTCTTCATAGTAGTTGTCTTGATGAATACTAGGCTAAATTTGATTAAGGGTCATCTTGTGTCATAACTTGATCAGTCTCGAGCCTCTACATGATATTTCTTAAATCTACATGATATTTCTTAAATTTTGAATAGTAACCAAGATTTCGATTTGACAACATTCTGGCATAGTTTCAACCTGCGTAAATATTTTTTTGCAATAGTGACATAGTTTTCAATAAGAGATGACCCACATTTGCACTTAGCCTAGATCATCATTCTGGCAAGGTTTCAAAACGCTCAAACTTAGAATGCTGCCACTAGAGTTTCAATTAGATTTTTCTTAAATTCAGCATAATTATATTAGTAATTGCCCTTTTAATTTCTATATTATATGACTTGGAGGATAATTGGTGTCTGGGCTATTTCGCAACAACCACTGACTTGAATTCAATGACATTCTATGGGAAGCTTCACCAACAAGAGGAGATGTGCATATTATCACCATGTTTCGACTGAATGATTTTTCACGGAATTATTGCCCTTTGAATTTCTATATAGTATGACATAGGACCATTTGTGTCTGGGCTATTTCTGAGAAACCACTTGTCGGAATCCAATGCTACTTAATTGGAGGATTTACTTACAAGAAGAGATGTGCATATTATCACCATGTTCCGACTGAATGACTTTACAGAATTATGGCCATTTGAATTTCAATAGAGTATGATATAGGACCATTTGTGTCCGGGCTATTTCTCAGCAACCACCAGTCGGAAGTCAATGATACTTAATTGGAAGCTTCACTTACAAGAGGAAATGTGCAAATTATATTATAGCACCGTTCCTGTGTCTTCTCAATACTTCGGGGAGCATCCATCGCTTCCACCGATATCTTGTTTACATGTTAATTGGATCATTAGCTCACCAGAGCACAAAGTGATCAAGGTGAGTTATTGTGATCGCCTTTTATCCGGCGTCCGGCGTCCGTCGTCAACATTTGCTTGTTAACACTCTAGAGGCAACATTTTGCATCCAATCATCATGAAAGTTTATCAGGACATACATCTCTTATCAAATCTAGGCCAAGTTCGAAACTGGGTCATTTGGGGTCACAAACTAGGTCACTAGATCAAATTAAATGAAAATCTTGTTAACACTCTGGAAGCCGTGTTTAGCTTGAGCATGTTGAAACTTTGTCAGAATATTTGATTTAGTGATATCTAGGCCAAGTTCGAATATAGGTCATGTCGGGTCAAAAACTAGGTCACTAAGCCAAATTGGAGTAAAATCTTGTTAACACTAGCGGTCTCAATGTTTGCTTCAGCAGTTTGAAAGTTTGTTCGTCTTAATAATATCTAGATCAAGTTCGAATATGGGTCATATTGGATCAGAAACTAGGTCACTAGGCCAAATTGAAGAGAAATCTTGTTAACACTGTAGAAGCCGCATTCTTTGCTTCAGCAGCTTGAAATATGTTCAGAATGTTTGTCTGAATGATATCTAGGTCATGTCGGTTCAAAAACTAGGTCACTAGGCCAAATTTAAGGATAATCTTGTTAACACCCTTGAAGCCACATTTTAACATTGAGCATGTTGAAACTTTATCAGAAAGTTTGTCCTGATAATATCTAGGCCAAGTTCGAATATGGGTCATATCCTGTCAAAAACTAGGTCACTAGGCCAAATTTAAGGAAAGTCTTGTTAACACTCTTTTAGCCAAATTTTTGGCTTGAGCGTGTTGAAACTTTGTCAGAATGTTTGTCTTAGTTTTTTAGTGCTATCTAGGCCAAGTTCAAATATAGGTCATGTCGGTTCAAAAACTAGGTCACAAGGCAAAATTGAAGAACAATCTTGTTAACACTCTGGAAGCCGCATTCTTGGCTTGAGCATGTTGAAACTTTGTCAGAATATTTGTCTTGATGATATCTAGGGTAAGTTCGAATATAGGTCAGGTCAGGTCAACAACTAAGTTATTAGGCAAAATTGTAGAACAATTTAGTTAACACTATAGATATCGCATTTTTGACTTGAGCAGCTTGAAATTTTGTCAGAAAGTTTGTCTTGATGATTTTGCCATTGGCGCTGAAAGAGTTAAGTCTTAAATAGCCCATTCTCAGGTGAGCGATTCCAGGGCCTCATGGCTGTCTTGTTTCTTTATGTATTGTTTATGTGCACTAAGTATCATTCAAAAGCCGTGGTATTCAAGTGAGCGTTACAGGGCAACCACCCCCTTTAGTTGTCTCCCTTTTTACCTCACATGAACGCAAACGACTCAAAAATAGTTTTTGTGACGGCCCTATCTTTCTTTCTCCAAACAATTTCTTTAAACAACATCTCAGGTTTTAAATTTCTGTACAAATTGCATCCAAACTCTGGTTGCATCAGTAAGAGAAAACATGACTAAACACTGTTGAACTTTTTCTCCCTTTGAAACTGCTGGTCTAATTTCAAGATCATTTGGCAGAAATGTTCACATGAAGACCCATTACAAAAAAAAAAATCAGCCCATATTTATAAGTTAAAAAAATTTAATATGGCGATTTGCTGGCACAAAAAGGGCTAACTGACAAAACTTTAAAATCTCTTCTGCTCTGAAAATGCTTGTCTGATTTAAAACAAAATTGTCAGAAATGTTCTTTCCGTGACCCTCCATGAATATCAAAAATTATATTGAAAGCATTAATTGTATTGACCACAATATTTCAATGTCCTGTAAATATTAATGATGTCTTAAAAATATTATCAGGTGTGCAATTCAGGGGCATCATGGCCATTTTGTTCTTTTTTTTACAGATTGATCAACATGGCAGTGTTTTAGGAGACATAGGTCCAATAAAATCATCTATACAAGCCGTAGAAGCGCAGATAAACACCACGGTAATGATTTTGATTTAAAAAGTAGGAAGTTAACCCTTTCCCACATATAGACGCCTTATGACACCTCTGTAGCAGACGACTTTGGATAACATTGTGACAAATGTAGAAATTGCTCAAAGCGAGCCCTTTTCCACAATGTTTTCAACTTTTGTCAGTAAGTAAGCTTTCATATATAGAGATTTTTCGTGTTGTTTTGAAAAGATGTGTTCAAAGTCGTCTGCTGCAGATTTTTAGCTCACCTAAGCACGAAGTGCAATGTGAGCTTTTGTGATCACTCACCGTCCGACGTCCGTCGTTGTTGTCGTCGTCGGTGTCTGTTAACAATTTCCTACAAATGACTTCTCCTACTAAACCAATTGACAGCTTTCAAAATAATTTCACAGGAATGGTCCTTAGGTGGTCCTCTTTTCAAGTTGTTCAAAGAATTTAATTCCAAGTGGAACTTTGGTTGCTGCGGCATCAGAAAAGGGGAAAATTGCCAAATTTTAAAAATTTTCTTGTCCAAAAGTACTGGCCTGATTAGGAAATTATTTTGCACAAATGTTCCTTGGGGTACCCTTTACCAAGATTGTTCAAATATTTCCGATCCGTTGAAAAACATGGCCGCCAGGGGGCAGAGCTTATTTTCATTATATGTGCACTGTTAACACTTTAAAAATCTTGTTGTCCAAAAGTACTGGCCCGATTTAAAAATTATTTTGCACAAATGTTCCTTGGGGCACCCTTTACCAAGACTGTTTAAATATTTCAAATCCGTTGAAAAAGATGGCCGCCAGGGGGCGGAGCTTGTTTTCCTTATATGTGCATTGTTAAAACTTTAAAAATCTTCTTGTCCAAAAGTACTGGCCTGATTTGAAAATTATTTTGCACAAATGTTCCTTGGGGCACCCTTTACCAAGATTGTTCAAATATTTTCCATCCGTTGAAAAACATGGCCGCCAGGGGGGCGGAGCTTGTTTTCCTTATATGTGCATTGTTAAAACTTTAAAAATCGTCTTGTCCAAAAGTATTAGCCTGATTTGAAAATTATTTTGCACAAATGTTCCTTGGGGCACCCTTTACCAAGATTGTTCAAATATTTCCGATCCGTTGAAAAACATGGCTGCCAGGGGGCGGAGCTTGTTTTCCTTATATGTGCAATGTTAAAACTTTAAAAATCTTCTTGTCCAATAGTACTGGCCCGATTTGAAAATTATTTTGCACAAATGTTCCTTGGGACACCCTCTACCAAGATTGTTCATATATTTCTGATCCTTTGAAAAAACATGGCCACCAGGGGACTGAGCTTATTTTCCTTATATGTGCATTGAAAAACTTTAAAAATCATCTTGTCCAAAAGTGCCTGCTCGATTCAAAAATAATTTAGCACAAATGTTCTTTGGGTGACTTTCTACCAAGATTGTTGAAATTATTCTGATCTGATGAAAAACATGGCCGCCAGGGGGCGGGGCTTGTTTTCCTTATATGATATATAGTGAAAACTTGTACTAAATCGACTGGCCTTGTGTGACCCCTCTGCCAAGTTTGTTCAATTTATTCTAATCCGTTGAAAAACATGGCCACCAGGGGGTTTGCTTGTTTTCTTTATAGGTATAGAGTAAACACTTTGAAAACTATTGAAGTTCTAATAAATCAGATGAGCGATATAGGGCCATCATGGCCCTCTTCTTTGTATTTGGGAAAGGGTTAAATCTGAAAACAAACATTATTAAAGACATTACATCTAATCCAAATTGATTAGGAGTAATTCCATTGCTATTTGTAACATTTTGAGTAAAAACTGTCACATATATATTCAAATGTTGTTTTTATCATAGTTTATGTAAGAATGATAATCTTATTGACTTTTTCAGAATAAACTGTTATGCAGTATCTGAAAAATGCTACTTTTTGCATTTTTTATTCAATAAAAATAATATAAGATTAAACATTCGAACGAAATGATGCTTTGTATGTTATGCTTTGCTGTGAAGTTTCAGAAAACATTGGTAAAACAAATATTATCATTGTAATATTTGGAAGGAAACAATTAAAACAGCTATATTCTTTTAATAGTTTTACATTGAATAAATGGAAAATAATTTGATTTTGGGTGTGATGTTGTTTATATGAACTCGAATGGGTTTATTTTTATGCCCCCGGAATCACCGATTCGGTGGGCATCTAGTTGTCTGTCTGTCTGTCTGTCTGTCTCTTTGTCTGTCTGTCGAAAAAAACTTTAACCTTGACCACTACTTTTGAACCATAACAGGTACGGCTACCATATTTCACATGTGTATTCCTTGTGACATGACCTTTCTGTCGGTACCGAAATTTTTGACCTTGCGACCTTGACCTTTGACCTAGATGTTGCCATTCGGGGGCATCAGTGTTTCACAAACACATCTTGTTTATATATTTCACTTGGTTTTTGTGCACATAGAATATTTCCAGCAATGATAGGTCATGACATCAAACTGGAACAGATTAATAACCCCTATATAATAGAAATATTCTAGCATGAACTACTTCTTTCAATGTGTTATTACCAATCATGCATACGTTAACAGCTTGGTGGCAAAACAGGGAAGAACCCAATCAGACTGTGCCTCAATACAATAGTATGTTGATCTTGGCTGGTCACTAAGTAGTTAAAGAGTGGCCTGGCGACGTTGATATTGATTAATTATTTTATCTGTGTATTCAGGTTCAACAGTTTGATATAAAAACACTTATTCAGACAATGACAGACCAAAACAGACAATTTCCTGAATCTGAATTTAATACATCCATATGAATATGGGTCGTAATTTGGGAATACCTGCGGCGGGCAGGCAACGGGAAGGGGGCGCATGCTGTCCACTCTTTTCACCAAATGTAATGCAAATGATTGTGGACGTCTAGGCCAAGTTTGATATCGAGCCAAATCGTCTATTGCTGCTTTGGTTTATTGCCCTTAATTTATCAAAATAATGGCCAAATAAACGTTGTCTGCTCTCTAGGTCAAAGATTGTTTTATCAGATCTTCCCACCAAACTTGTTGAATTTGTTTGTATGCATAATGTCTAGGCCAAGATCCTTAACCTGCCAAATCCCCCAAGGCACTTTTGGATTATGGCCGTTGAATTATCTAAAATTGGCAAACTTCGCTTTATTTGCTCTCTAAGTCAAATAGTTTTCATCAGATCTTCACCAAATTTGTTGAATATTGTTTTGAGCATAATGTTTGGTCAAGTTCGATAATCAGCCTAATTATGCAAGAAACCTTTGGTTAATGGGCCTTATATTATCCAAAAGTGGCCAAATTAGCCTTGTCTGGGTTGTTCGCATACTGTTTGGGCCAAATTCGATAACCAGCCAAATCGCTCAAGATACTTTATGATTTTGGTCCTTAAATGATCAAAAAATGGCCAAATTAGCATTGTCATGGTTTTTGGCATAATGTTTGGGCCAAGTTCAATAACTTATTTTGATAACCAGGGAACTTTTATTCCCCAATGAAAATAGTGTAAAGTTTGTTAAAACCTATAATGTGAAGAGCAGTTACAAACATGAAAATAGGTGTATCACGAAAAATACACATCATAGAATCGTGACATATATCAACATCCCTCTTTCTTTTGAAAAGGATATAAGCTTGGCATAAAGATATATAAAAATTGACTAGCTAAACTATATTACTAGATTTAGAACATTTAATGATCAGAAATTTGACATAACCATGTAATGATTAAAATGAATAGTTGATAAATATTGGTTTTAACATATTTGTGACAATAAGCAAATGTATTGGAATGCTGTAAGAGTAAACAAAATAAACAAAATAACTATATAATATTTTTTTGTCGAACAAGACCAAGCTTTTGAGAATTGGAACGGAAATTTTGAACACACAGCCATGTTGAATAGGGCTAGTGTATATTTTCGAGATGTACTGACCAATGAATGTTCTACCTTTACTTGACTATGTATATTGTACGATAGTGTTTAATGTATATATTACAAGAGAAAGTTGATGCAGTGCATCAATGTCGCCGGATATGCATAACATTAACATTATAGTAGTTGAATAAACAGTTATCAACTGAGGGGCATATTGGGTGGGGTCAAGTGAAAATGTATCATAACTTGCATTGTTTTGTCAACGAAGTGAATGATAATTGAAGCCTTTTATTGTTTATGATCAATCTCCATTCCAAAGTAGGTTGACCATACACACAGCCAACTAATTATTGATTATAAACAGTAATGGAAATGAGTAATCTCTCAATCATTAGTCTTAGTATGTATACATTGCTTTCATTAAGGAATAATTATAAGATTTGTGAATTCCACATACACTTTTCAAGATATTTGTCAGAATATTTGAATTTTATTATTTATCAATACAACCACAAAACAGACAATTTAGGATTTGCATGCAATAGCACGTCATTTTACCTTTCCCCTATTAAAGTCAACATTGGACACCTTTGCAGCTATCTACTTTTAATACAATGAGATAAGGGTTAAATCGCTGAAGACATGAGTTTTCTCTTTCTAAAATGATATTAGCTTGGCATCCTAATTATATAATACTCTAACAAATGTTGAAATGTAGTCCAATATTTATAAATTAGACCACCTTCGAAATATAATATCAGCTAAACAGTTAAATCTCATTGAAATTGTTGTATAATTATGTCTCCCCCCTCCGGAGAAGACATATTGCTTTTGCCTGCGCCGTCTGTCCGTCTGTCTGTCTGTACGTCCACATTTCTTGTCCGGCCTTTATCTCACAACCCCTTGGCCACATTTCTATGAAACTTCACAGGAGTCATCGGTACAACTTCTAGTTGCGCATATTACGAGGGCATTTAATTTGACCTACTTTTGGATGAGTTATTGCCCTTTTTTAAAATTGCCATTTCATTCTTGTCTGGCCTTCATCTCACAACCCTGTCTGTCTGTCTGTCTGTACGTCCACATTTCTTGTCCGGCCTTTATCTCATAACCCCTTGGCCACATTTCTATGAAACTTCACAGGAATCTTCGGTACAATGTCTTGTTGCGCATATTACGAGGGCGTTTAATTTGACCTACTTTTGGATGAGTTATTGCCCTTTTTTTAAATTGCCATTTCATTCTTGTCCGGCCTTCATCTCACAACCCCTTGGCAACATTTCTATGAAACTTCACAGGAGTCATCGGTACAACGTCTAGTTGCGCATATTACGAGGGCGTTTAATTTGACCTAATTTTGGTTGAGTTATTGCCCTTTTTTAGATCACCTAGAGCCAAAGGCTCAAGGTGAGCTATTCTGATCACTCTGTGTCCGTCGTCTGTCGTCCGTCGTCCGTCGTAAACTTTTAGCTTTAAACATCATCTCCTCCTGAACCGCAAGAACAATTTCCACCAAACATCACAGGAATGTTCCTTTGGTGGTCCTCTTTCAAAATTGTTCAAAGATTTAAATTCTATTGAGAACTTTGGTTGCTGCGGCATCAGAAAGGGGACAAAATGTCCAAACTTTAAAAATCTTCTCCTCCGAATCTGCCTGTCAGATTAAAATATAATTTGGTAGAAATGTTCCTTGGGTGACTCTCTATAAAAATTGTTCAAGCCATACTGATTGGTCGAAAAACATGGCAGTCAGGCGGCATCAAAAAAGGGGCAAAATGACAATACTTTAATAAAGCATCCTTATAAAAGTGCTTGTCTGATTTAAAGATAGTTTTGTAGAAATGTTCTTTCATTGATCATCTACATACTTTGTCAAGCCATATTGATTTGTTGAAAGGCATAGCAACCAAGCAGCATCAGAAAAGGAGTAAAATTAACTTTTTGCTTCAAATGACATATGGTTATTAGATTGATGGTCTAAGGGAGGTAACACTTGACAGAGTATTATGCAAGGGTTGTCTTCAACAGGAAGTGGAAAGTTAAAATCGCAACATTTCTGGTGTAAAACAGATCAAGAAAGGTGCAAAATTTCAAGATATAAATGACCTTTACTTATAAGCTGTTTCTTGAGAAGTGTTCACTGCTTGAAGTTCTAATTGCACTCCTTGATCTTTTTCCCAGATATTTCTACTAATTTACTATCAATCAGGTGATCGATTTAGGGTCATCTTGGCCCTCTTGTTTAAAATTGCCATTTCATGCTTGTCCGGCCTTCATCTCACAACCCTGTCTGTCTGTCTGTACGTCCACATTTCTTGTCCGGCCTTTATCTCACAACCCCTTGGCCACATTTCTATGAAACTTCACAGGAGTCATCGGTACAATGTCTTGTTGCGCATATTACGAGGGCGTTTAATTTGACCTACTTTTGGATGAGTTATTGCCCTTTTTTTAAATTGCCATTTCATTCTTGTCTGGCCTTCATCTCACAACCCCTTGGCCACATTTCTATGAAACTTCACAGGAGTCATCGGTACAACGTCTAGTTGCGCATATTACGAGGGCGTTTAATTTGACCTAATTTAGGTTGAGTTATTGCCCTTTTTTTAAAATTGCCATTTCATTCTTGTCCGGCCTTCATCTCGCAACCCCTTTGCCACATTTCTATGAAACTTCACAGGAGTCATCGGTACAATGTGTTGTTGCGCATATTACGAGGGCGTTTAATTTGACCTACTTTTGGATGAGTTATTGCCCTTTTTTAAAATAAATCACTAACTGACAAAATACAGTCAGCCAGACAAATACCCCTTGGGGGAGACATACGTTTTTCCCAAAAACAACCTCTAGTTTAAACTTAATTTCGAACATAAACTGAGCCCTACAACATGTTAATTTATTGTAATTCTTTCCTTCCTTTTTTAGCTCGCCTATTCGAAGAAATAGGGGAGCTTATGTTATCACCCCGGCGTTGGCGTTGGCGTTGGCGTTGGCGTTGGCGTTGGTGTTGGCGTTGGCGTCCGCGTTGCCAGCTTGGTCAAACCTTTGCGTGCAAGGCCTTTTCTCAGACACTGTGTATGCTGTTGCTTTCAAACTTCACACACACTTATTCAGGGTCATTAGGGGACCTTGTATGTCAAGTCCCATAACTCTGGAATGGATTTTGACTGAATTGTGCCCCTTTTTCGACTTAGAATTTTGGTCAAACCTTTGCGTGCAAGGCCTTTTCTCAGACACTGTGTATGCTGTTGCTTTGAAACTTCACACACTTATTCAGGATCATTAGGGGACCTTGTATGTCAAGTCCCATAACTCTGGAATGGATTTTGACTGAATTGTGTCCCTTTTTGGACTTAGAAATTTGGTCAAACCTTTGCGTGCAAGGCCTTTTCTCAGACACTGTGTATGCTGTTGCTTTGAAACTTCACACACTTATTCAGGGTCATAAGGGGACCTTGTATGTCAAGTCCCATAACTCTGGAATGGATTTTGACTGAATTGTGCCCCTTTTTCGACTTAGAATTTTGGTCAAACCTTTGCGTGCAAGGCCTTTTCTCAGACACTGTGTATGCTGTTGCTTTGAAACTTCACACACTTATTCAGGATCATTAGGGGACCTTGTATGTCAAGTCCCATAACTCTGGAATGGATTTTGACTGAATTGTGCCCCTTTTTGGACTTAGAAATTTGGTCAAACCTTTGCGTGCAAGGCCTTTTCTCAGACACTGTGTATGCTGTTGCTTTGAAACTTTACACACTTATTCAGGGTCATTAGGGGACCTTGTATGTCAAGTCCCATAACTCTGGAATGGATTTTTTTCAAACATTTGGATTTTTTTTCTTTTTCTTTTCTTGTATTTTTCAATTTTGCGTTTAGCTCAACGTTAAAGTTTCGATTTTTTTTTTTTTCTCAATAAGTACTGGTTCTAGGGCTTTCATATTTTTTGGGGTAAAACATTTGTTTTTTGCTGGATTTTGAAAATTGGGCATAGCTTCTTCATATTTTGTTGGATTAATTTCATTTTTTTGTATTTTTGAACTTTGAGCATTATTTTTTTATTTTTTATTTTTTTTCTTGAATTTTGGAACTTTGTGTTCAGCTCAATTTTTTTTTTTAAATTTCTTGTATTTTTGAACTTTTTTTTTTTATTATTTCTTGTTTAAAAATAATTGTGTTTAGCTCAATGTTAGAGTTTTGTTTACTTTTTGTGTTTTACACTTGCCTTGATAGTCAAAGCAGGGGACACAGTGAGACATTTAATTATGCGTAATTCTTGTCTTTCTTTTGTAAATTCAATTTCAACTGAATTATTCCACTTTTGGATTTTGGACTTTATACCCATGCTATAACTGTTCTGAAGTAGGCCCTGATAGACGATATCCCTGATAGGCGAGCTATATTGTCCTCCGACAACTCTTGTTATAATGAAAATAACAAACTACTCATGTTTGGAAATTATATTATTATGAGCGCCCTTGTGTCAATGATGCATAACAATATGCAGATCGGAAGCAATATGCCTTTAGGGAATTTAATGACACTTTTAAAATTGTCAAGGACGAAATAATTTGTACGAAAGACCCGATTCGTGACCCACATTCTTCTTCGCAGAGGTGTCGTTTTATAGGCAGAAATTGTTCGTTCAAAGTCATTTTTCTATTTAAACCAGTTTTATCTCGGTTTGTTCTTTTCTTCATTTGTTTCGAACCAAATAAACATTTTAAATCACCTATAATTTACTATTTGTAAGTGAGTGTAAAGAGCGACTCTCTGCAAAGGAGATTGATCTACGCAGTTGGTATTCGCGAGTAACGCGATCAACAATTTTAGCTTAGAAACAGTTCATATTTTAGATATGCATGGATAAACATTATAAAATGCATTCTTCACAAATCAAGACATCTCTTTGAACATAAAAATAACATTCAGTAAGTTAAAATTGCTATTTTAAAGGAGAATTCGACGTGATTTTTATCTCGATATTGACACAATGTCATGTATAACAGTCTGCTGCAAGTCTCATAGGGACGGTTTTGTCTTCGTAAATAACCCCCCCCCCCCCCCCCAAAAAAAATGCCAGTCAAAATAAAGAAACTGCAAATACTTAAACTTAGTGTTTTTAAATAAACGCAATTGTAATATGTTCAAGACATTTAAATTGGTTTTTATACGCCCATTTTGAAAAAACGGATCGTATTATAGTTTTACCTGCAGCGTACGGGCAGGCTGGCGGGCGGGCTGGCGGGCGGGCGGGCGTCGTCCAGTATGTCAGCTCAATAACTTTAGAAGCCTTTTTCCAATCATCACCAAATTTGGTCAGAATGTGTATTGGGATAATATCCCGGACAAGTTCGATAACTAGCCATATCGCTTTAGTCAATCGAGAGTTATCGCCCTTTAATTATAGAAATTACCAACAAATTGGTCTTGTCAGCCCAATAACTTTAGAAGCCTTTGTTCAATCATCACCAAATTTTGTCAGAATGTGTATTGGCATAATATCTCGGACAAGTTTGATAACTAGCCATATCACTTTAGTCAATCAAGAGTTATCGCCCTTTTATTAAAGACATTACCTAAAATTGGGATTGTCAGCTCAATAACTTTAGAAGCCTTTGTCCAATCTTCACCAAATTTATTCAGAATGTGTATTGGCATAATATCTCGGACAAGTTCGATAACTTGTCATATTGCTTTAGTCAATCGAGAGTTATCGCCCTTTAATTATAGAAATTACCTAAAATTGGTCTTGTCAGCTCAATAACTTTAGAAGCCTTTGTCCCATCATCACCAAATTTGGTCAATGTGTATTGGCATAATATCTTGGACAAGTTCGATAACTTACCACGTTATCTTAGTCACTACACACTTATGTTCCTCGAAATGGCCAAAACTGTACTAACAGTGTCTGCTCTCTAAATTTGCCTGATGTGCAACCAATTATCACTATACTTAATTGGTCTCAAAAAAACTTGACGGGCGTATTTTGTGACATTTGGCGCTCTTGTTTCTAATAATAACTCCTCCTCCCATGTGTATTCCGAAAAGCTATTAAACATATCTCGAATGTTGTCTGTAACAGAAAACTGTTTAAAACAACTAACTCTTATTTTAACATAGTGTAATGTTCAACAAAGGCGTCAAATATCGTCAGGGAAACTGGTAAAACAATTATTACACAATGGACTCTTATTTAAACACAGATTAATATCAAATCATGTTTATCATTAGCCTTTTCCCAGCTGCAGATGGATATGCAGTATGAGACTTTTGAAAACATTGTGCCAAATGGAGGAATAATTTATAAAGGGCAGTTTCTTCTTTTGCGACAATGTTTTCACACACTTTCAATAATTAAAATGTTCTACATTTTTGCATAGATGTTTCAAAGTCGTCTGCTGTAGATTTGTTGTATGTTGGTTGAAAGGGTTTTTTAGCTCACCTGAGCACGAAGTGCTCAAGAATGAATGTATATTGTTTTATTGCGCATCGACAACTAAGGTAATTTAGCGCGTAATTAAATTTAATTATTCATGATCCCTGGGTAAACAAACCAGTACTAGGCTAGAAAATGTGCCTTGCCCAAGGGCACTCCACCATGACCGTAGTGCCGCGACTGGGGATCGAACCCGGGACACCCGGTTTCGAAATCCCCGACGCTAACCACCCGACCACAGCGGATTCCTAAGTGCTTAAGATGAGTTATTGTGATCGCCTTTTGTCCGGCGTCCGTCAACTTCTTCTCCTCAGTAGCCAGCGGGTCAATTGCAACGAAACTTCACAGAAAGCATCCTCTCAATAACCTCACCAGAATTCCTTCAAATATTTGGGATCCATGCAGAATGCTGGTTTCCATGGCAACGAAATGAAAAAAAAAATCAAAATCCTTCTTCTCCAAAACTGGTTGAAAGATTTTCAAATAATTTTATAGAAATGTTTCTTGGATGACCCTCTATCAGATACCTTCAAGCCATGTTGATTGGTAGAAAAACATGGCCGCCAGTGGGCAGGGCTATTTTGCCTTATATGGCTAAAGGGAAAATTTAAAAAATCTTCCCCTCCAAAAGTTTCAGGCCGATTTTCAAATAATGTTGCAGAAATGTTCCTAGGGTGACCCTCTATCAGATTTCTTCAAACCAAGTTGATTGATCGGAAACTATGGCTGCCAGGGGGCAGTCATCATGGCCTTCTTGTTTTGAGTATTGTGTAATCATATCATTAAACATTTTGTCTGTTTATTGACTTTATTCTGATTGAACAGTCTAACAAACACAGACGAGATAATGAAGAAATAAAGATATCTATTCAGACAATAGCAGACCGGTTAAAGACACTTTTAAACCAAAACAGACCAATTCCAGGGACATCTTCAGGAACAGAGGTATGTATCTGGGTTATTCAATTTTTGGGTTATTCAATTGTTCTTTCATAGAGGGCTTTTGTTTTTAGCTCACTTAAGCAATAAATGTTCAGAGGTGAGCTATTGTGATCACTTTCTGTCTGTCGTTTTTTTTCTGTAGACCATCGTCAATTGTCCTTAAATAATTGCTTCAAATGACATCTCCTACTAAACTATTGGCAAATTTTGATGAAACTTCACAGGGATGTTCCTTGGATGGTGCATTTTCAAAATTGTTCAAAGAAAATAATTTCATGCATAATTCTAGTTACCCTGGCAAACGAAAGCAAAATTAAAATAAATGTTTGAAAACCTTCTTGTTCAAAGATATTTTGTGTTTAGAACTGACTGGTGGTCCACTACCAAGAATGTTCAAATTATGCCCTTGGGCTCAAAATTTGCCCGCCCAAGGGGACAACTGTTGAAAATCTTCTTGTCTGAAACCAAAAGGCCTAGACCTTAGATATTTGGTCTGTACCATTTATGCGCCTGAATTAGCCCTGCCTCTGGGTTCACCCTTTTAACATAGATGTATATAGGGATTCTTTTAAAATCTTCTTGTCTGAACTGAAAGAACTTTATTGCTCATCTCCATTTCTCACTCTGATCCTGACCACTTTGTGTTGCAGTGCCGTAAAACACAACTAATTCATTCTCAAACAAGATGAAAGGTATAAAACTTTCAATCAGGTGAGGAATTTAGGGCCATAAGATTGCCCTCCTGATTAATAACATTATAAAAGATGTTGAAAATATTTTTGCAATTGAGGATGAAAATTTATTCACAATGATAAAGATTAGTGGGAGCAGTCTGGAGCAGTTCATTAAAAACCTTTTTACATTCCATGTCAACCTGTTTATCTTTATTATGATAATCATTATTTATATTTGTGTTTTATTATACCCCCAAAAAACAAAGTTTTTGGGGGGTATATAGGAGTCACTGTGTCGATCGGTCAGTCGGTCGGAAGCCATATTTTGTCCGGCCCATATCTTAACCATGCATCATAGGATTTGAACGAAGCTTGGCACAAGCATTCACCATAATGAGTCGGCGTGTCGCGCACAAGACCCAGGCCTATAACTCAAATGTCAAGGTCACACTTAGAGGTCAAAGGTCAAAATGAGTACTATTTTATAGAATTGTACCTTGTCCGGCCTGCATTTCAACCATGCATCATAGGATTTCAAAAAAACTTGGCACAAACATTCACCATGATGAGGCGGCATGTCGCGCACAAGACCCAGGCCTGTACCTCAAATGTCAAGGTCACACTTACATGACAAAGGTTGAAATGAGTACTATTTGAAAGGACTGTACCTTGTCCGGCCCACATTTAAACCATGCATTATAGGATTTCAAAGAAACTTGGCACAAACGTTCACCATGATGAGGTGGCGTGTCGCGCACAAGACCCAGGCCTGTACCTCAAATGTCAAGGTCACACTTAGAGGTCAAGAAGCCATATTTTGTCCGGCCCATATCTTAACCATGCATCATAGGATTTGAACGAAACTCGGCACAAGCGTTCACCATAATGAGGCAGCGTGTCGCGCACAAGACCCAGGCCTGTACCTCAAATGTCAAGGTCACACTTAGAGGTCAAAGGTTGAAATGAGTACTATTTGAAATAACTGTACCTTGTCCGGCCCACATTTCAACCATGCATTATAGAATTTCAAAGAAACTTGGCACAAACATTCACCATGATGAGGTGGCGTGTCACGCACATGACCAGGCCTGTACCTTAAAGGTCAAGGTCACACTTAGAGGTCAAACGTCAAAATGAGTGCTGTTTGATAGGACTACCTTGTCCGGCCCGCATCTCAACCATGCATCTTAGGATTCTCAAGTTACTGGACACACATGTTCACCATGATGAGATGGCTTGTACCTCAAAGGTAAAGGTCACACTCAGAGGTCAAAGGGTCAAAGGTCAAAAGAGTACTGTTTGATAGGACTACCTTGTCTGGCCCGCATCTCAACCATGCATCTTAGGATTCTCAAGTTACTGAGCACACATGTTCACCATGATGAGGTGGCTTGTACCTCAAAGGTCAAGGTCATGGTCAAAATGTTTGATAGGACTACCTATCGGTCGGTCGATCGGAAGCCATATGTTGAGTCAAGGTGCTGTTTTGGGGGTATTTATCATCTTCAGTGATAGTTCTAGTTTTACCAGTCCTCTGCTATTGAAATGATTTGTTTTTTCTTCATGAATTATTATTTACAATTTAATAATTCTATGTTTTATTTTACCAGTCCTCTGTTCCTGAAATGACTGAAATTAAAAACTCACATCCAGACAAAGCAACTTGTGCTCCTGACCAGGAAGATGAACAATATGTCATCAATAAAAACAGTAAGCTAAGATATAAATAATATGTTTGCATATTTATCTCAATGCAAATTGTGCGAACATTTCAGATATTTTTGACTGTTTTAGCTTACTGTTTCATGTTAACCATTGTCCAAATTATGAAGATTTAATTACTGCACATATGATTCAACCATCTTGGTTAAAGATTTTTATTACATTTCTATCCATCAAAGATAAGGATATCTCGGTGAAAGAAAATTCATAATCGTTGATTTATTTTTATTACACACCAGTGTATTCAATTTTTATAATCTACACAATTGCGCATGCGTGCCCCTCCCTTTTTTCCATTGCCATTTTCCATTGCCACGCCTCATCCGAAAATAATGCACAAAGTAGGTAAAACGACAAACAATATTCCACAGTAAATATAAACTATGGTTGAAGACACGTATTTAAAAATGTAATGTATTACAACAAATAACAATGAAATGTAATAAACAGATTATTCAACTCATTTTATCAAAGATTAGAATATAATTCACTCGCCGTCTTGTGAATGGGAGGAGCCACTCGTGACGTCGCTCCCATTCACGAGACGGCTCGTGAATTATATTCTTATCTTTCAAAAAATAAGTTGAATAATCTCTATTAACAACACATGTGATGATACATCTTTTTCCCTCTGTAACTTTTGAAGCAACGGGTAGTTTTCAAATGACTTGCAAGGAAAGTGTTTTTGCCATATCCAGAAGATGAGATATATAAGGAAAAACTTTGAAAAAAATATATTGTCTGAAACTGCCTAGAGCTTAGATATTTGGTGTGTAGCAAAATATAGTTGTCCACTAAGAAGATTGTTCAAATTACGCCCCTTGGGTCAAAATTGCTCCCCCCCCCCCCCCCCCCCCCCCCCCACCCCGGTCTCTTTTTGTCTGAAACTGAATGGCCTAGAGCTTTGATATTTTGTGAGAAGCATTATCTACTAGTCCTCTTCAAAGATTGTTCAAATTTTGCCCCTTTGATCAAAATTGGCCCCGCCCCGGGGTTTACCTGTTTTACATAGAATTATGTAGGAAATCACTTTGAAAATCTACTTGTCTGAAACCAAAAGGTCTAGATCTTTGATATTTGGTGTCTATAGCATTGTCTAGAAGTCCTGAAGCCCCTGGGTTTAAAATTGGCCCCACCCCGAAATCACCTGTATTTTATAGAGATATATTGGGAAAAACTTTGAAATTCTTTTTGTCTGAAACCGAAAGGCCTAGAGCTTAGATATTTAGTGTGAAGCATTATCTAGTTGTCCTCTACCAAGATAATTCAAATCTAAAGAGGATACATTTTTCATCCAATATTCATAGAATCAGAACATTATTCATCAACATAAAATCTTGTTCAAGTTAAAACTTGATCATGCGGGGTCAAATATTAGATCACTAGGTCAATTTTTAGTAAAACATTGTGAACTCTCTTGAGTTGTTCATAAGAATTATTCTTTGTTATGTTAAAGAAATAAAGTATTCTTCTATTTAAATAAAGTAAAGAAGACAAAAAACACTTCCAAGATAATACAATGAATTATGTAACTGGTTTTCATTTGTTTAAAACTTTCACTGCATCATAAAATTGTTCATGTCAATCCTACAAAGTTTTCATCATGCGCTGTTACATTCTTTTCAAGTCTTGCTATCCACTACCTAAATGCTGTAAAGTAGCCTCCCCTTGGTATACTGTTGAAACACTAAAACATGTCAGAACCAAGAGCACTGCTAGTGCCATAGAGTTTTCAAAGGAAAAGGTTAGAGGGGCTTAGGTCCGAGGAATATGGTGGATGTTAAACCTGAATCACCTTTGCTTGTTCTTAAAAGAATTACAATCTTACTTTATTGAACTGAAGCATTGTCATGAATAAGTTGTATGCCTTTCCAACCTTAACTATGGCATTTATTATGTCTCCCCCCTCCGGAGAAGACATATTGCTTTTGCCTGCGCCGTCTGTCTGTCTGTCTGTCTGTCTGTCTGTACGTCCACATTTCTTGTCCGGCCTTTATCTCACAACCCCTTGGCCACATTTCTATGAAACTTCACAGGAGTCATCGGTACAATGTCTTGTTGCGCATATTACGAGGGCGTTTAATTTGACCTACTTTTGGATGAGTTATTGCCCTTTTTTAAAATTGCCATTTCATTCTTGTCCGGCCTTCATCTCACAAACCCTTGGCCACATTTCTATGAAACTTCACAGGAGTCATCGGTACAACGTCTAGTTGCGCATATTACGAGGGCGTTTAATTTGACCTAATTTTGGTTCAGTTATTGCCCTTTTTTTAAAATTGCCATTTCATTCTTGTCCGGCCTTCATCTCACAACCCCTTTGCCACATTTCTATGAAACTTTTGTCCGGCCTTTATCTCACAACCCCTTGGCCACATTTCTATGAAACTTCACAGGAGTCATCGGTACAATGTCTTGTTGCGCATATTACGAGGGCGTTTAATTTGACCTACTTTTGGATGAGTTATTGCCCTTTTTTTAAATTGTCATTTCATTCTTGTCCGGCCTTCATCTCACAAACCCTTGGCCACATTTCTATGAAACTTCACAGGAGTCATCGGTACAACGTCTAGTTGCGCATATTACGAGGGCGTTTAATTTGACCTAATTTTGGTGGAGTTATTGCCCTTTTTTTAAAATTGCCATTTCATTCTTGTCCGGCCTTCATCTCACAACCCCTTGGCTACATTTCTATGAAACTTCACAGGAGTCATCGGTACAATGTCTTGTTGCGCATATTACGAGGGCGTTTAATTTGACCTACTTTTGGATGAGTTATTGCCCTTTTTTTAAATTTGTTTGTCTGTCTGTACGTCCACATTTCTTGTCCGGCCTTTATCTCACAACCCCTTGGCCACATTTCTATGAAACTTCACAGGAGTCATCGGTACAATGTCTTGTTGCGCATATTACGAGGGCGTTTAATTTGACCTACTTTTGGATGAGTTATTGCCCTTTTTTAAAATGAATCACTAACTGACAAAATACAGTCAGCCAGACAAATGCCCCTTGGGGGAGACATACGTTTTTCCCAAAAACAACCTCTAGTTTTTTAGCTCACCTGCGCGCATGTCATCTTTATACCCCCGCAAACGTAGTTTGAAGGGGGTATACTGGAATCAGCCTGTCGGTCGGTTGGTCGGTCGGTCATGCGGTCGGTCATGCGGGTGGTCGGTCATGCGGTCGGTCGGTCGATCTGTCCACAAAATCTGTTCCGTTGTACTCCTCCTTCAGTTTCTACCTGATTGACTTGATACTTGGCATAAATGTTAATCAGGAGTAGTAGATGTGCAAGACGCAAATTTCATGTCCCTGTGACCTTCACCTTGACCTTTGACCTTGAAATAGGAATTTGTTTTGTTAAAATCTAATCTGTTGTACTCCTCCTTCAGTTTCAACCTGATTGACTTCATACTTGGCATAAATGTTAATCAGGAGTAGTAGATGTGCAACACGCAAATTTCATGTCCCTGTGACCTTCACCTCTGACCTTGAAATAGGATTTTTTTTCTTAAAATCTAATCTAGTGCGACATACTCCTCCTCCAATTTCAACCGGATTTACTTGAAACATGGCAAAATGTCAAGAGGTAGAACATGATATTATATTACATTATAGCTACTGTAAACTACCTAAATTACGTAAGGATTTTATATTCCCTAATATTCGCAAGCTAACCTCCTCACGAAATTAATACCTTGCGAAAATATATCGATCAGAAGTGAAATTTAAACTTCTGCTACTTATTCTCAAAATTAAAATATCAAAATATCAAAATCATGAAATATATCGAAAATAGGTCCTCGCGAATATTCAGTAGTTTACAGTAAAAACCTTGTTACTCTTTGAATAAAGAATGTGGTTCATTTTCTTCTTGTTTGTTTGTTTTCTGAAACTAGAAAACTAAATAAAAACTTATTTCATGAGGAAATAGTACTGTATGCGGATTGTATTTTATGCATTAGAAAATGTTCTTGACAAAATTTCTTTAAAATGAGATTTGTATATTGCTTTTTGATATCATCTTAGTATTTCTTTTTGATACTGATATTCAAATTGTCTGAGTCAAAGATAATACTGTGAGATATAATATGTGTCAGGGGTTGGGGCGGGGGTATTAATCAACTTTAGTGATAGTTCTAGTTTAGTCAGTCAGCAGCGGGTTAGTTGGGATGAAATTTAATAGAAAGCATCCCCCTTAATGTCCTCATCAAAATTCCTTCATTTTTAGAAAAAGTTGAGTTATTGTGATCGCCCTATGTCCGGCTTGTGTCCGTCAACATATTCTCCTCAGTAACCAGTGGGTCAATTGGGATTAAACTTTACAGCATGCATCCTCTCAATGTACTCTCGAGAATTCCTTCAAATTGTTTGGATCCATGCAACTTCTGGTTTCCATGGCAACTGAACGGAAAAAAACTTCAAAATTCTTCTTTTCTCAGACTTGATGGCCGATTTTCAAATAATTTTGTTGAAATGTTTCTTTGGTGACCCTCTCTCAGATTCCTTCAAGCCATCTCGATTGGTCAAACAACAATACTGCCAGGGGGCGGGGCTGTTTTGCCTTATATGGCTATAGTGAAAACTTTAAAAATCTTCTTCTCCAAAATTATCTGGCTGATTTCAAAATTATTTTATAGAAATGTTCCCAGGGTGACCCTCTACCAGATTGCTTCAAGCCACGTTCATTGGTTGAAAAAAGCCTTATATGGCTATAGTGAAACATTTGAAAATCTTCTTCTCAAAACGTCTTTCCGATTTCCAAATAATTTTGTAGAAATGTTCCTTGGGTGCCCATCTATAATATTTCTTCAGGCCATGTTGATTGGTTGAAAAACATGGCCACCAGCGGGCGGGGCTGTATATCGTTACAGTGAAATCTTTTAAAATCTTCTTCTCCAAAAGTATCAGGCAAATTTCCAAATTATTTTGTAGAACTGTTCCTTAGGTAACTTTCTATCAGATTCCTCCAAGCCCTGTTGATTCGTCGTAAAACATGGCCGCCAGAGGGCGGGGCTGTTTTGCCTTATAGCTATAGTGAAAACTTTAAAATTCTTCTTCTCCAAAAAAGGATCTGTCCGATTTCCAAATTGTTTGTAGAAATGTTCCTTAGATGATCTTTTAACTGGTTTGTTTCAGCCATGTTAAATGGTCGAAAAATGTGGTCACCAGGGGGAGGGGGATGGCTTTTGTTTTGCCTTATATAGTTATAGTGACAATCCTCTTCTCCAAGATGATGTGGCCAATTTCCAAATTATACTGCTGAATTGTTCCTTTGGAGACCATCTACAAGATAATTTCTAGGCATGTTGGTTGGTAATTTCTTTTTTATTGTGGTCGGCACTAATCACATTGCATAATTCAGATAAGCGATCCAGGGCCATCATGGCCCTCTTGTTTTTTATCCATGTTGAATTCTAGTCTGTTATGCATTATATGGCTATAGTGAAAACTTTAAAAATCTTCTTCTCCAAAAGAATCTGGTTTTTTTTTTTAACTTCACAGCAAGCTTCCCCTCGATGTATTCTCCAGAATTCCTTCAAATTGTTTGGATCCATGTGACTTCTGGTTTCCATGACAACTAAACGAAAAAACTTCAAAATTCTTCTTCTCATGAACTGGAAGGCCGATTTTCAATTAGTTTTGTATAAATCTTCCTTGGGTGACCCTCTATCAGATTCCTTCAAGTCATGTTGATTGGTTAAAAAGCATGGCGTCTTAAGCCCTAGAAGGGTGCGGGACTGTTTTGTCTTAAATGTCTATAGTGAAAGTATCTGGCCAATTTCTGAATAATTGTTTAGAAATGTTACTTGGGTGACCCTCTATGAAATTACTTGAGGATAAGTTGATTTGTAAAGAAAAAGATGTGTTCATGCGGTTGGTATGACGAATCATATATCATTACTCAGGTGAGCAATCCAGGGCACTCGTGTTTATAATCGAGGTCTTTTTCATACATCGTGATACATGTATTATCTGATGCATAATGTCAAAACAAAGCTACTTGAAAAACCATGTTAGCATGAATACAAATAGACATTTATATTCTATTCATACAGAAGGTGGAGACGGAGGGCCAGTTACGACTAACAATGGAGGACATGGGTCAATAAACAATTTCGGAGGAAACTTCAATATAGCTGGTAATGTATACATTGGTGGTAAGCATTGACGAATACTTTCAATACAGTTCAAATGTCCAAATTGACAGCATTAGGACTGTCGGATGGGTGTCAGTAAAATCATACTGATGGTCCTGGTAACTTGCCCATTAAATGCTTTGATATAACTGAAACGTTAAAACTGTCTTATAACATAATTCACACAAAGACCGCATATTAAGCAGTGCAACCTTACCAGTTTACAGACAGCATTCGTAACCTTTGCATCTTGCATATGATATTTAAAAAGCATTGGAAAAGACCAATATTGAACCCTTTTACTGCTGGGACCAATTTTGTGAAGTCATTGTGACTAGTTGAGCCCAGTTGCCACATCCTCGCCGTCTAAATAGGTTATATACTGTTGACACCTCAACTTATCCATTTTCCAAAGATCAGACAAACTATTATCGTCACTTGATCGTCGTTGGCGGTGGTTAAATTTTGCGTTGAGGTAATTTACATGCAAACTTTTAAAGCTATCACTTTTGAACTTGTTCAATACCAAATGTACAATGTAATGACGGAATAATGTCACAAGTTTCATAACTTGTATTTTGACTAGATTATTGTCCCTTCTTATTTTAGAAAAAAATGACACACAATATTTTTGTAACAATTTGAACATAATGTAACCAAGATAGTGCATAGAAAGAATCTATTTCTCTATCTATGAATGTCATTATACCCCCGATAAACGAAGTTAAGAGGGGGTATATTGGAGTCACCCTGTGGTCAGTCGGTCGGTCGGTCGGTTGGTCCGTTGCGATTTTCCTTGTCCGGAGCATAACTTTAAAACTAATTGTTGGAATTTAATAAAACTTCATAGGATGATACAACACATTGAGAGGAAGTACAGTGTAGAGTAACCATAACTCTATTTTACCTAAATACAGAGTTATTGCCCTTTGTTACATTTTTCTTGTCCGGAGAATTACTTAATAACTAACAGATGGAATCTAATAAAACTACATACAATGGTAGAGCATAATGAGTGGAAGTGCAGTGTACAAGAACCATAACTCTAATTTACATAATTACAGAGTAATTGCCCTTTGTTACTTTTTCTTATTCGTAGAGTCTTGTCCGGAGCATAACTTTAAAACAAATTGTTGGAATTTAATAAAACTTCATAGGATGATGCAACACATTGAGAGGAAGTGCGGTGTATAGGAACCATAACTCTATTTTACCTAAATACAGAGTTATTGCCCTTTGTTACTTTTTCTTGTCCGGAGAATTACTTAATAACTAACAGATGGAATCTAATAAAACTACATACAATGGTATAGCATAATGAGAGGAAGTGCAGTGTACAATAACCATAACTCTAATTTACATAATTACAGAGTTATTGGCCTTTGTTACTTTTTCTTGTTCGTAAAGTCTTGTCCGGAGCATAACTTTAAAACAAATTGTTGGAATTTAATAAAACTTCATAGGATGATACAACACATTGAGAGGAAGTGCGGTGTACAGGATACATAACTCTATTTTATCTAAATACAGAGTTATTGCCCTTTGTTACTTTTTCTTGTCCGGAGAATTACTTAATAACTAACAGATGGAATCTAATAAAACTGCATACAATGCTAGAGCATAATCAGAGGAAGTGCAGTGTAAAAGAACCATAACTCTAATTTACATAATTACAGAGTTATTGCCCTTTGTTACTTTTTCTTGTTCGTAGAGTCTTGTCCGGAGCATAACTTTAAAACAAATTGTTGGAATTTAATAAAACATCATAGGATTATACAACACATTGAGAGGAAGTGCAGTGTACAGGAACCATAACTCTATTTTACCTAAATACAGAGTTATTGCCCTTTGTTACTTTTTCTTGTCCAGAAAATTACTTAATAACTAACGGATGGAATCTAATAAAACTACATACAATGGTAGAACATAATCATAGGAAGTGCAGTGTACAAGAACCATAACTCTAATTTACATAATTACAGAGTTATTGCCCTTTGTTACTTTTTCTTATTCGTAGAGTCTTGTCCGGAGCATAACTTTAAAACAAATTGTTGGAATTTAATAAAACTTCATAGGATGATACAACACATTGAGAGGAAGTGTGGTGTACAGGAACCATAACTCTATTTTATCTAGATACAGAGTTATTTCCCTTTGTTACTTTTTCTTGTCCGGAGAATTACTTAATAACTAACAGATGGAATCTAATAAAACTGCATACAATGGTAGAACATAATCAGAGGAAGTGCAGTGTACAAGAACCATAACTCTAATTTACATAATTACAGAGTTATTGCCCTTTGTTACTTTTTCTTGTTCGTAGAGTCTTGTCTGGAGCATAACTTTAAAACTAATTGTTGGAATTTAATAAAACATCATAGGATGATACAACACATTGAGAGAAAGTGCGGTGTACAGGAACCATAACTCTATTTTACCTAAATACAGAGTTATTGCCCTTTGTTACTTTTTCTTGTCCAGAGAATTACTTAATAACTAACAGATGGAATCTAGTAAAACTGCATACAATGGTAGAGCATAATGAGAGGAAGTGCAGTGTACAAGAAACATAACTCTTATTTACATAATTACAGAGTTATTGCCCTTTGTTACCTGTTCTTGTCCGGAGAATTACTTAATAACTAACAAATGGAATCTAATAAAACTACATACAACGGTAGAGCATAATCAGAGGAAGTGCAGTGTACAAGAACCATAACTCTAATTTACATAATTACAGAGTTATTGCCCTTTGTTATCCAAAGATGAACAAAACAAGAATAACCCGATCCATAACATTGTCCTTTTAAGGTGGGGTTTCTAAATATTTCACAACCTTTCCTATCAGGGCGGTGTTCGGGGGTATTAATCACATTCAGTGATAGTTCTAGTTATTTTTTCAAATAGAAAAAAGGGAATATATTTACTATTTATACCCCCGATAAACTAAGTTTAGAGGGGGTATATTGGAGTCACCCTGTGGTTGGTCGGTCGGTCGGTCGGTCGGTTGGTTGGTTGGTCGGTCGGTTGGTCCGTTGCGATTTTCCTTGTCCGGAGCATAACTTTAAAACTAATTTGGAATTTAATAAAACTTCAAAGGATGATACAACACATTGAGAGGAAGTGCGGTGTACAGGAACCATAACTCTATTTTACCTAAATACAGAGTTATTGCCCTTGTTACTTTTTCTTGTCCGGAGAATTACTTAATAACTAACAGATGGAATCTAATAAAACTACATACAATGGTAGAGCATAATCAGAGGAAGTGCAGTGTACAAGAACCTTAACTCTAATTTACATAATTACAGAGTTATTGGCCTTTGTTACTTTTTCTTGTTCGTAGAGTCTTGTCCGGAGCATAACTTTAAAACAAATTGTTGGAATTTAATAAAACATCATAGGATGATACAACACATTGAGAGGAAGTGCGGTGTACAGGAACCATAACTCTATTTTATTTAAATACAGAGTTATTGCCCTTTGTTACTTTTTCTTGTTCGGAGAATTACTTAATAACTATCAGATGGAATCTAATAAAACTACATACAATGGTAGAGCATAATGAGAGGAAGTGCAGTGTACAAGAACCATAACTCTAATTTACATAATTACAGAGTTATTGGCCTTTGTTACTTTCTCTTGTTTGTAGAGTCTTGTCCGGAGCATAACTTTAAAACAAATTGTTGAAATTTAATAAAACATCATAGGATGATACAACACATTGAGAGGAAGTGCGGTGTACAGGAACCATAACTCTATTTTACCTAAATACAGAGTTATTGCCCTTTGTTACTTTTTCTTGTCCGAAGAATTACTTAATAACTAACGGATGGAATCTAATAAAACTACATACAATGGTAGAGCATAATCAGAGGAAGTGCAGTGTACAAGAACCATAACTCTACTTTACATAATTACAGAGTTATTGCCCTTTGTTACTTTTTCTTGTCCAGACAATTACTTAATAACTAACAGATGGAATCTAATAAAACTGCATACAATGGTAGAGCATAATGAGAGGAAGTGCAGTGTACACGAACCATAACTCTTATTTACATAATTACAGAGTTATTGCCCTTTGTTACTTTTTCTTGTCCGGAGAATTACTTAATAACTAACAGATGGAATCTAATAAAACTACATACAATGGTAGAGCATAATCAGAGGAAGTGCAGTGTACAAAAACTATAACTCTAATTTACATAATTACAGAGTTATTGCCCTTTGTTATCCAAAAATGAACAAAACAAGAATAACCCGATCCATAACATTGTCCTTTTAAGGTGGGGTTTCTAAATATTTCACAACCTTTCCTATCAGGGCGGCGTTCGGGGGTATTAATCACAATCAGTGATAGTTCTAGTTTTAGTTAAAGTTGACATACTGTATTCAATATCTTTAGTAATAGCTGACAAATTGTAACAAATTATTTAAGTGTGTTATACATATTTATAAAGAACCGTTGGTGGGATTGTGTATGGGGCTCATGGGGTCAAGGTCAAGAATCTTTTTCTAGAAATAAAGAATAGGAAAAATACAATATCTTTAGTTGTACTTGAATTGCAGTGAACAAACCCTAATGTGAAGTAATTATCTCATTTGGCATACAAAAATCTGAGCTTATGATCTAGACAGACTGAGACAGCCATCTTTCCAAAGAGAAAACGTCTGCCTTATCATGATTATAAACTTCGATTTATTTCCACATGGTAAATTTTGGTTGATAATTGAGAAATTGCAGTTGCGTGAGGTAATTAAAATACTTAAATATTCATTCCAAATTAGAAGATTTTTATATAAATTAAGTAAAGCGTAAAAGGATACAATAAGACAAGCGTCCATCACCAGCAGGCGGTGCTTAATAGTCTGAAAATTGACTATGGAACCAAATGCAGAGCTAGACAAGTCCGATTCAGAAATCCAGCATTGTAAGGGTTATTGTGTTGTAGTTTCATATGGACTTTTATTTTTAGCTCACCTGTACACATTTTGTCGTGCGTCCGTCCGTTGTGCGTCGCCTATCTTGCATCGTCCGTCGTCAACAATTGCCATGTTAACACCCTACAGGCTACATTTTGTATCCGATCTTCATGAAAGTTTATCAGAACATTCATCTCCATCAAATCTTGGACAAGTTCAAAACATATGAGTTCAGAATCTAGGTCACTAGGTCAAATTTAAGGAAAATCTTGTTAACTCTAGAGGCCACATTTTCAACTTTAGCATGTTGAAACTTTATCAGAATGTTTGTCTTAATTATGTAGGACAAGTTCGAAAATGGGTCATGTCGCATCAAAAAGTAGCACATGAGGTCAAATTGAAGGGAAATCTTGTTAACACTGTAGAAACAGCATTTTTTGCTTCAGCAGCTTAAAATTTTGTCAGTGTGTTGATTTTAATGATATCTAGGGTCATGTCGGGTCAAAAACTAGGTCACAAGGCCAAATTGATTGAAAATCTTGTTAACACTCTGGAGGCCGCCTTAAGACTCTGGAGGCCGCTTGAAATTTTGTCAGAATGTTTGTCTGTTTGATACCTATAGGTCAAGTTTGAATATGGGTCATTATATTGGGTCAGAAACTAGGTCACTAGGCCAAATTGAAGGGAAATCTTGTTAACACTCTGGATGCTGCATTTCTAACTTGTGATATGTATGCCCAGTTCGAATATTGGTCATGTCTGTTCAAAAACTAGGTCACTTGGCCAAATTGAAGGAGAATCTTGTAAACACTGTAGAAGCCGCATTCTTTGCTTCAGCTTCTTAAAATTTGGTCAGAATGTTTCTCTAAATGATATCTAGGCCAAGTTCGAACATCGGTCATTGGGTTTAAAACTACGTCACTAGGCCAAATTGAAGGAAAATATTGTTAAAACTCCAGAGGCCACATTTTTACTTTGAGCAAGTTGAAACTTTGTTAGAATGTTTGTTTTGATGATATCTAGTCCATGTTCGAATATGGGTCATATCAGGTAAAACAAAATAGGTCACTAGGTCAAATGAAGAAAAAAATCTTGTTAACGCTCTGGAGGTTGGATTTTGAATCTTTATCAGAATAATAGTCTTCATGTGCTTTGCATTAGAAATCACATTGCATAATTCAGGTGAGCGATCTAGGGCCATCATGGCCCTCTTGTACAAGGATTTACATTGCCTCAACATGTTGATCAGTAAGTTCATATCTTAGTCCATATTTCCGATGGGAAAGGCTGACAGTGTTCAATGACAATGTCCAGTGTTGTATGTGCTCTGTAACATCCGGCCGATACAAAGTACATAATAAACAATTATCAAACAGCGTTTTGTGTAAGTATACTTGTAAGACTTGTAAATTACATGTTCCAGGCAGTTTCAATCAAGTACCATCTCAGCAACATGTTCCAGGTAGTCTCAATCAAGGTCAACCCTACCAGTCTCCAATACAACAAAGTAAGTACAGTGAACTCGTCGAAATTGACAATGTGATGATTTTGAAAATATCCTTTAACTTGAATTAATTCCTGGAACGGATATGTCTATTGAAAGCAGAGTAACAGCAGTTTTGATTGCTGTATTTTTAGCTCACCTGAGCACAATGTAAACAAGGTGAGTTATTGTTATCGCCCTGTGTCTGTCGTCTGCCATCTGTCCATCCACATCATCTCCTCTGTAACCAGTGTATGGAATAAACTTCACAGAAAACATCATCTCAATGTCCTTACACAAATTCCTTCAATTTTTAGATCACCTGATCAGAAGATATAAATTCTATAGAAAACGTTGGTTGATGCGGCATTAGAAAGGTAGATAAATGCCAAAGCTTTAAAATTCTTCCTCTCTGAGTCCGCTTTTCTGTGTTTAAGATAATTTGGTAGAAATGTTCCTTGAGTGATCGTCTACAAGATTTGTTCAAGTCATAATGATTGGTTGAAAAACATGGACCCAGACCACATCAGAAAAGGGGGAAAATGACAAAACTTTAGAATTTAATCATGATTAAAGTTTTTGTCGAATTTCAAGATAGTTTAGAAGAAATGTTCCTTTATTGAAACCGTACATGATTTGTTCAAGCCATATTGATTGGTTGAAAAAAAAAAGCTGCCAGGCAGCAGGAAAGGGGTTTAAGGAATTTTAAGCTTCAAACGACATCTCCTCTTAAACCATGAAATAATATTACCAAACTTCAAAGAAATGTTCAAGTGGTGGTCCTCTATGTAATTGTTCAAAGGTATAATGCATTATTAGAAATGTCCTTCAATGATAAGCTGTCTATTATGCACTCGTTTCTACTCTTGGTCAAATTTCACCTTTATAAGCAGTAGCATTTGCTCCTATACTATAACTCAGGTGATTGATTTAGGGCTATGTTTATCCATGCAGCATTTTGGTTTCAATGGTATCCAAAAGAAAAGAAATCAAAGTACTGAAAGTACTGGTAACGAATTATTTTGAAAATGTAATTAATAATTGCATTTGATCATGTTTTTTGTTTGTTTTAAACTTGCTTTAAAACTTAGTAGTTTTTAGACAATCTAGTCTATTTCATGATTATAAATAATCTTTGTCCATATATATTTTAAAAGAGACATCTGGAAATGTTCAATATATTCTGTAATATACTGGATGTATACGGATAAGTGTGAAAATGTATGGGTAAAACAGGATTTATTTAAAAAAAATAAACAAGCATAATGTAGTAGCATAACGGATAAAATATGCTAGCCGCACTGTTGCAGACTTTGTCTTTTTCAAAACATTTCTTACTTTATCATTTGAGTAAAAACTTAAAATCACAAAATTTGGAAGCAATATAGTAAAAATTGAGATAATGTAATTTTGCTTCATTTTTAGCTCGACTATTCGAAGAATATGAGAGCTATACTACTCAACCTGGCGTCGGCGTCGCTGTCGGCGTCGGCGTCCACGTCACACTTTGGTTAAGGTTTTGCATGCAAGTATTTAAATACTACATGCATTTTATGCAAGTTATGGCCCTTTTTTACTTAGAAATTCTGGTTAAAGTTTTGCGTGCAACTAAATTAAGAGTCCATATCTCTGTATTTACCTGATGCATTGCATTGAAACATTCTGCAACCCTACCCAACTATCACACCTGTGTAGATTATCAAGTTAGATAACTCTATCTTGCATTTTATGCAAATAATGGCCCTTTTTTTATTTAAAAATTATGGTTAAAGTTTTGCGTGCAACTAAATTAAGAGTCCATATCTCTGTATTTGCCTGATGCATTGCATTGAAACATTCTGCAACCCTACCCAACTATCACATCTGTGTAGATTATTAAGTTAGATAACTCTATCCTGCATTTTATGCAAGTTATGGCCCTTTTTTAACTTAGAAATTCTGGTTAAAGTTTTGCATGCAACTAAATTAAGAGTCCATATCTCTGTATTTACCTGATGCATTGCATTGCAACTTTCTACAACCCTACCCAACTATCACACCTGTGTAGACTATCAAGTAAGATAAATATATCCTGCATTTTATGCAAATTATGGCCCTTTTTTTACTTAGAAATTCTGGTTAAAGTTTTGCGTGCAACTAAATTAAGAATCCATATCTCTGTATTTACATGATGCATTGCATTGAAACTTTCTACAACCCTACCCAACTATCACACCTGTGTAGATTATCAAGTTAGATAACTCTATCCTGCATTTTATGCAAGTTATGGCCCTTTTTTACTTAGAAATACTGGTTAAAGTTTTGCATGCAACTTAATTAAGAGTCCATATCTCAGTATTTACTTGATGCATTGCATTGAAACTTTATACAACCCTACCCAAGCATCACACCTATGTAGACTCTCAAGTTAGATAACTCTATCCGGCATTTTATTCAAGTTATGGCCCTTTTTTTACTTAGAAATTCTGGTTAAAGTTTTGCGTTCAACTAAATTAAGAGTCCATATCTCAGTATTTACTTGATGCATTGCATTGGAATGTTATACAACCCTACCCAAGCATCACACCTATGTAGATTACCAAGCTAGATAACTATCCTGCATTTTATGCAAGTTATGGCCTTTTTTTTACTTAGAAATTCTGGTTAAAGTTTTGCGTGCAACTAAATTAAGAGTCCATATCTCTGTATTTACCTAATGCATTGCATTGAAACTTTCTACAACCCTTAAACCCTACTATCACACCTGTGTAGATTATCAAGTTAGATAACTCTATCCTGCATTTTATGCAAATAATGGCCCTTTTTCTACTTAGAAATTCTGGTTAAAGTTTTGCATGCAACTAAATTAAGAGTCCATATCTCAGTATTTACTAGATGCATTGCATTGAAACTGTATTCAACCCTACCCAACTATCACACTTATGTAGATTATTAAGTATGATAACTCTATCCTGCATTTAATGCAAGTTATGTCCCTTTTTGGACTTGGAAATTCTGGATTCTTGAAGCATTGTATTGACACTTTATACAACCTTTCCCAATTTCACGACTATAAACACAACCAATTAAGATAACTCTATCCTGCATATGGTGCAAATTGTTGCCGTTTTTTTACTTGGAAATTATGGTTAAAGGTTTGCGTGCAACTACATTAAGAGTCCATTTCTTATTAACTACTTGATGCATTCCATTGCCTTCCTAACCATCACACCTATTAACATAATCAAGTTAAATAACTCTATCCTGCATATAATGCAAATTATCACCCTTTAAGAAATTGTGGTTAATATTTTGCATGCAACTACATTAGAGTCCATTATCTCAGTAACTTAAATAAGCGGTGGAATAGTCGAGCGCGCTGTCCTCCGACAGCTCTTGTTTTAAAGCTTGTTACATGGTTTGTTTATTAACCATTTCCCACTTACAACACATCTGCAGCAGACGACTTTGAACATATCTTTGCAAACAAATATAAAGCTCTCTATAATGGAGGTAAAATACAAAGGGGAAGAAGATATTATGGGAAAATTGGAATTGCTTGCATTGAGCAAGTTCTTCTTCAGTCAAAATGTGTTCTAAAGATGTCTACAGCAATGTCATCAGAAAGCCTCTACATGGGGTAAAGGCTTTAATATCTGAAATGTGCAAAACTCTTCTGCAAACAATTTTATGTTAAAAATGTGAAAAGCATAAATACATAAATATGTTATAAGTGTCCCAATACTGTAATGGTATGAATGTATGATTTGCGGATCACTGATAAATCAAATGCATCATGACTAACATGTTGTGGATGGTAAAAAAATAAATAATGACAAGCATACTTAACCCTTACCCACAAATAGACGCTTTTCTTGATAAAACAAGCATTTTGACGCGAACCTTTGCCCGAATGGCTGATAAATATAAATGAATGGTCTATAATTAGAACACCGTTTTCAAGTTGGAAACGGAAACAAAACGGTGATATTTCCCTGTATGCATTTAAGTGTTATTTGTTTTTTGTTTTTTCAACTATCATCTTCAGGAAACAAATAAAAATGCACAAAGATACTTCCACAAGTAGTCAAGCTTCCTTCAAACGATTTTAATTAGTCAAAACATGGGTGTGGGTAATTAGCTTGCCTGTGTTTGAGGTGCTCAAAGTGAGATATTGTGATTGCCTTTTGTCCATCATGCGTTGTCAACAATTTCTTTACATAACATCTCCTCTTAAACCAAACAGGAATGTTCATTGGGTGGTCCTCTTTAAAATGTGTTCAAATTATTAAATTAAATTTACAACTTTGGTCGCTGTGTCATCATAAAAGGGGGAAATGAAAAAAACTTCTTGTCCAAAAGTACTTCCGGACCAATTTGAAAATAACTTTTGGTCCAAAAGCTCCTTGGGTGAACCTCTATCAATTTGTTCCACTTAGTCTGATCCGTCGAAAAACAGGGCTTGTTTTCCTTAAAAACTTTAAAAATCGAATATATTTGTCAGAAATTACTGGCCTGATTTGCAAATAATGTTCCTTAGGTGACCCTCTAACATATTTTTTCAAATAATTATGATCAATTGAATACATGGACGCCAGAGGGCGGGGTTCGTTTTGTGTCACTCTGGGTAGCATGATAGGCACTAAGGGATTATTTTTTTTGTCCGGCGTCTGTCTGTCTGTCAGTCCATCAAACTTTTTCGTCACACTTTCAATAAGCAGGTGCAGGTGACACACATGCTCCGCGGAGCACTTCATTCTAGTTCCATAGAGAACTTTGGTTGCCACGGCAACAAAAAAGGGGAAATTAACCAAAACTTAAAAAAAATTCTAGTCTGAAAGTAGAAGGCCAATGCATTTGATATTTGGTGTGTAGCATCATCTAGTTGACCTCTACCAAGATTGTTCAAATTATAGCCCTGGGGTCAAAAATGTCCCCTCCACGGGAGTCACTGTTTTACATAGACTTGTATTATAAGGGAAAAACTTTAAAAATATCCTTGTCTTAAAGTAGAAGGCCCAGGCCTTTGATATTTAGTATGAAGCTTCATCTATTGGACCTCTACCAATCTTGTTCAAATTATAGCCCTGGGGTCAAAAATGGCTCCACCCCGGGAGTCACTTGTTTTACAAAGACTCATTTAGGGAGAAACTTTTAAAATCTTCTTGTCTGAAGGTAGAATGTCCAGACTTTTGATATTTGGTATGTAGCTTCATCTTGTTGACTTCTATACTTGTATAGGGAAAAACTTTAAAAAAATCTTGTCTAAAAGCTGTTATATTTGAAATCTAACTTCATCTAGTGGACCTCTACCAAGATTGTTCAAATTATAGCCCTGGGGTCAAAAATGGCTTCTCCCTTTGGTCACTTGTTTTACATAGACTCCTATAGGGAATTCTTTTTTAAAATCTTCTTGTTTAAAGTTGCCCAGGCCTTTGATATTTGGAATGTAGCTTCATCTAGTGGACCTCTACCAAGATTGTTCAAATTATAGCCCTGGGGTCAATAATGACCCCTTCCCGGGGGTCACTTGTTTTACGTTGACCCATATAGGGAAAAACTTTAAAAATCTCCTTGTCTTAAAGTAGAAGGCCCAGGCCTTTGATATTTGGTATGTAGCTTCATCCATTGGGCCTCTACCAATTAATCTTGTTCAAATTATAGCCCTGGGGTCAAAAATGGCCTCTATCTTTGGTCACTTGTTTTACATAGACTCCTATACGGAACAAACTTAAACATTCTTCTTGTTTAAAGTTGCCCAGGCCTTTGATATTTGGTATGTAGCTTCATCTAGTGGACCTCTACCAATATTGTTCACATTATAGCCCTGGGATCAAAAATGGCCCCTCCCCGGGAGTCACTTGTTTTACATAGACCTGTATAGGGAAAAACTTTAAAAATATCTTTGTCTTAAAGTAGAAGGCACAGGCATTTGATATTTGGTATGTAGCTTCATCCATTAGACCTCTACCAATCTTGTTCAAATTATAGCCCTGGGTTAAAAAATGGCTCCACCCCGGGGGTCACTTGTTTTACAAAGACTCGTATAGGGAGAAACTTTAAAAATCTTCTTGTCTGAAGGTAGAATGTCCAGGCTTTTGATATTTGGTATGTAGCTTCATCTTGTTGACCTCTACTGAGATTGTTCAAATTATAGCCCTGGCGTAAAAAATGGCCCCATCCCAGGTCACTTGTTTTACATCATGTTATACTTGTATAGGGAAAAACTTCATCTAATGATCCTCAACCAAGATTGGTCAAATTATAGCCCTGGTGTCAAAAATGGTCCCACCCTGGGGGTCACATGTTTTACATAGACTTGTTTAGGTGAACACTTTAAAAATATTCAGGTGATCGATTTAGGGCCCTATTGTTTTGATAACTCTCTGTCTGTAGTCCATCTGTCAGTCGTTAACTTTTAGCTTTAAAAATCATTTCTCCTAAACCACAGGAACAATTTCCACAAAACATCACAGGAATGTTCCTTTGGCGATCTTCTTTCAAAATTGTTCAAAGATTTAAATTCCATTCAGAAGTTTGGTTGCTGCGGCATCAGAAAGGTGGCAAAATGTCCAAACAATTTGGTAGAAATGTTCCTTGGGTGACCCTGTACAAAAAAAATTCAAGCCATTCTGATTGTTTGAAATATCTAGCAGTTAGGCGGCATCAGAAAAGGGGCAAAATGACAAAATTTGAAAATTCCATTTTTAGCTCGACTATTCGAAGAATATGAGAGCTATACTACTCACCCTGGCTTCGGCACCCATGTCACACTTTGGTTAATGTTTTGCATGCAAGTACTTACTACATGTATTGCATTGAAACTTTCTACAACCCTAACCTACTATCACACTTATGTAGAATATTAAGTAATATAACTATCCGGCATTTTATGCAAGTTATGGCCCTTTTTACTTAGAAATTCTGGTTAAAGGTTTGTGTGCAACTACATGGAAGAGTTGATATCCTAGTATTTACTTGATGCATTGCTTTGAAACTTTATTCAACCCTTCCCAACTATCATACCTATGTAGAGTATCAAGTTAGATATCTCTATCCTGCATTTTATGCAAGTTATGGCACTTTATTTACTTAGAAATTCTGGTTAAAGTTGTGTGTGCAACTAAATTAAGACTCCATATCTCGGTATTTACTTGATGCATTGCATTGAAACTTAATACAACCTTACCCAACCATCACACTTGTGTAGATTATTAAGTTAGATAACTATGTCCTGCATTTTATGCAAGTTATTGCCCTTTTTTAGCTCGACTATTCGAAGAATATGAGAGCTTTACTACTCGCCCCAGCGTCAGCGTCCGGTTAAAGTTTTAGGGCAAGTTGGCATTTTCATTCATAAGTATTTGTGCTAGGGCTTTCATGTTTGGAATATAGTTACATTTTATACCTTTCTTCACATTGAATGCTGAAGATGCCGAGTTTGACTTTCTTTTTTGTTTTGTTTTGTTTGTTTGGAGTTTAACGCCGCTTTCAACAGCTTTGGTCATATCACGGCGGTCAGTGCACCTACCCATGTTTTCCTGGCTTTCCCACACCAGTACTTACACAACATTCATTCGAAGCCACTGACTACTTTCTCACATAGATCAGAGGTGAGAGGCAATGGAAAACATCGCCCGAAAGAATGTCGCCGCAACCGGGTATCGAACCCGTGACCTCCAGATCACGAGTCAGATACGCTAACAATTGAGCTACCCGGCCGGGTTGACTTTCTTTTTGGGGTAAAAAACATGATTTTGGGTGGTTAAAGTTTAAGGGCAAGTTGGATTATTTTTTTCTCAATAAGTACTTGTGCTAGGGCTTTCATATTTGGAATATAATAACATCGAATACCTTTCTTCATATTGTAAGGGTAAAAAACATGATTTTGGGTGGTTAAAGTTTTAGGGCAAGTTGGAATTTTATTTTATTTTTAAAATGTTCTCAATAAGTACTTGTGCTAGGGCTTTCATATTTGGAATATATTTGCATATAATACCTTTCATCACATTGAATGCTGAAGATGCTGAGTGTAACCTTCTTTTTGGGGTCCAAAACATGATTTTGGGTGGTTAAATTTTAGGGCGAGTTGGAATTTTCATTTTTTATTTTTTATTTTTCTCAATAAGTACTTGTGCTGAGGGCTTTCATATTTGGAATATAATTACATATAATACCTTTCTTCACATTGAATGCTGCAGATGCTGAGTGTGACCTTCTTTTTGGGGTCAAAAACATGATTTTAGGTGGTTAAAGTTTTAGGGCAAGTTTGAATTTTCATTTTATTTATTTTCTCAATAAGTACTTGTGTTAGGGCTTTCATATTTGGAATATAATTACATATAAAACCTTTCTTCACATTGTATGTTAAAGATGCTGAGTGTGACTTTTTGAGGTAAAAAACATGATATTTGTTCGATTTTGAGAATTTGAGATAAATTCATAATATTTGGTTACGTTGCTTTCTATTTGTGATCATTCATTCAAATTACTTCATATTTCACACTTTTGTTTACCCTTTCCCTCATACAGCAATTCTGCAGAAGACGACTTTGAACGTATTTTGTCAAACAATAGAAAATCTCCATAAGTGAATGGATAACCTATGACAAAAAGTGGAAAACATTGTGGCAAAAGAAGAAATTGCACATTTTGTGCAATTTCTTCTTTTGTCACTATGTTTTCAAAAAGCTGTCTGCTGCAGAGGCGTCAGAAAGCGTCTATATGGGGGAAAGGGTTAAGGACCATCACACAATTAGGTTAGATAACTCCATTGTATCTTAAATATGGAGTTATTGCCCTTGAATGACTTAGGAAATTTGATTTTTTAAGTTATATATATTTAAATGTATGTATCTATTCAGTTGCTTTTACATATAGAGTATATAATTATGATTTAAAAGTACTTAAGTGCAATATAATGAAATAGTGCTTTATGTGAATAAGCGGCATATAGTCGAGCGCGCTGTCCTCCGACAGATCTTGTTTACTTTCTGGTTAATGTTTTGCGTGCAACTAAATTAAGAGTCCATATCTCAGTATGAACTTGATGCATTGCATTGAAACTTAATACAACTCTACCCAACTATCACACTTATGTAGATTATAAAGTTAGATAACTCTATCTGGCCCTTTTTTGGCCGGATTGCTCTAGCAATTCCTGTCTATAGATTGGCGATGTCCGTCTGTCTGTCTGTCTGTCTGTCTGTCCGTCAACATTTTGGTTAAAGTTTCAGGTTTGGTTAAAGTTTTAGGTTGAGGCAAAATCTCAGCACTGGAAAGGGTTACAAACCAGTAACAAGTTCTATTGATATCTATGGTTACTTTGACCTTGACCTTGGTTTGTCAATTTTCAAGGTCAATTTGCCGACAATCCAGCCTTACCGTCTTCAGCGGTTTCTTATTTACTTATAAATTCTGGTAAAAGTTTTGCATGCAACTTTATTAAGAGACCATATCTTAGTAACTACTGGATGCATTGCATTGAAACTTTATACAACCCTTCCCAACCATCACATCTATGTAAACAATCAGGTCTGAAAACAAATTATGGACCTTTTTTTACCTAGAAATTCTGGTTAAAGTTTTGCATGCAACTACATTATGAGACCATAATCTTAGTAACTACTTGCATTGCATTGAAACTTTCTACAACTCTACCCAACTATCACAAATTGTAGTAACTACTTGAAGCATTGTACTGAAACTTTATACAACCCAATTTCACACAAGTTATGGCCCTTTTTAGCTTAGAAATTCTGGTTAAAGTTTTGTGTGCAACTACATTTAAGAGTTGATATCCTAGTATTTACTGGATGCATTACTTTGAAACTTTATACAACCCTTCCCAACTATCACACCTATGTTAATTTTCAAGTTAAATAACTCTATCCTGCATTTTATGCAAGTTATGGCCCTTTATGGACTTAAAAATTCTGGTTAAAGTTATGCGTTTAACTACATTACAAGTCCATATCTCAGTAACTACTTGAAGCATTGTAATGAAACTTAATTCAATTCTTCCCAATTTCACAACTATATACACAACCAATTAAGATAACTCTATCCTGCATATGATGCAAATTGTTGCCCTTTTTTGACTTAGAAATTATGGTTAAAGGTTTGCGTGCAACTACATTAAGAGTCCATATCTTAGTAACTACCTGATGGATTTCATTGAAACGTTATACAACCCTCCCCAACCATCACACCTATAAAAATAATTAAATTAAATAACTCGAGCCTGCATTTAATACAAATTAACACCCTTTAATAAATTCTAGTTAATGTTTTGCATGCAACTACATTAGAGTCTATATCCCAGTAACTTAAATAAGCGGTGGGATAGTCAAACGCGCTGTCCTCTGACAGCTCTTGTTATGAAAGTGCTTGTCTGATTTCATGAAAATTGAAAAGGAATCTTACCTCAGTGATCCTCTACTTAATTTGTTCAAGCCCTAAATCATAGCAACCAGGCATCATCATAAAAGGGGTAAATTGAACACCTAGCTACAAATGACAACTCCTACCATTCCACTGGACTAATTTCAACTTGACTTCACAGGAATGTTCCTTTGTTGGTCCTCTTTCAAAATTGTCCCAAGGCTTACATTGTGTGTAGAACTTTGGTTGCTGCGTCATCAGAACGTGAGAAAAATACCCAAATTTATAAAATCCTCTTCCTCCATAATCTCCATCATAATCTGCTTGTCCAATTACAATATAATTTGGTAGAAATGTTCCTGAAGTGATTCTCTATACAAACTTTTCAAGCCATATTGATTTCGTTGAAAAACGGGAGCAAAGTTCTATCAGGAAAGTGGCAAAAGATAAAACTTTATAATTGCATTCTTATTAAATTTGTTGTAAGATTTCAAGATACAAATGACCTTTAAAAAATGGCTATTTCTTTAGCAGTGTCCACTCCTTGCAGTTTCATTTGCACTCCTGATCAAATTTTCCCAGATATTTGCAGTTAAATATTTGCTACTAATTTACTATCACTCAGGTGATCGATTTACGGCCATCTTGGCCTTCTTATTTCTGTTTTTAAGTTTTTTTGTCACAATTGAAATGCTTGGCCTTTTTCCCCTGTTAAGTTTGTTCATATTATTCTGATCCATTGAAAAATATCGCCAAAGGGGGGACGGAGCTTACTTTCCTTATATGTGTATTGTAAAGACTTTAAAAATCTTCTTGTCCAAAAGAACTGGACCGATTTAAAAATAATTTGGCACAAATGTTACCTGAGATCCCAGGCTGTTTTGCCTTAAATAGCTTTAGTGAAAACTTAAACAATCTTCTTCTGGGAAAGTAGCGGGCCGATTTCCAAATAATTTTGTGAAATGCTCCTCAGATGACCTCTAACTGATTCCTTCCTTAAAGCTATGATGATTGGTAAAGAAATCTTTGTCGCCAAGTGTGGAGCTGTTTTGCCTTATATGTCTCAAATGAATACTTCTTCTCAAAAGTATCTGACCAATTTTGTAGAAATGTTGATTTTGTATTAGATTACTTCAAGCCATGTTTATTGGTAAAGGTTATTGTGGTTGGCATGAAAAATCACATCGCATTAATCAGGTTTAATCCTTACTGGTTTGCAGATCACTAGGTCAAATGTCAAGGTCACAAGCACCATTAATGTCAAATCTGTTTCCGCTCAATACCTCTTTGTCCTAGAATCTTTAAATGATGATTTCGCTCTTTGAGTAAATGATCCCTATTGGTTTTGGAGTCAATTGGTCAAATGTCAAAGTCTCAGAGACTGTAAAAGTCAAATCTGTTTCTGCTTAATATCTCAAGAACACTTTCTCAGGGAGTCTTCAAACCTAACATGATGATTTGACTCCATGAGAAGATGTCCATTTATGGGTCAAAGGTCAACTTGGTTCCAGCACAATATCTCAAGAATCCTTTGACCCAGAGTATTTAAACTTCACCATATTTTGGGTCACCTGGTATGCGTCGTCAAATTCAAATTTGTTTTATCTGATAATCTCCAAAATCTTTTGACCCATGGCCTAATTAAACAGGTTACCATATGACTGTGAAATGGGGGAGAAAAGGCATCTTCTAGTTTTTCTTCAGGTTTCATTATAGCATTGAAATATAGCTACTATATATGAGTGTATATAATTCAACAATGATTATCCTGGTCAATTTTAACCAGAATAAATTGGGTGTATTAAATAAACATTGGCAATCAACTAAATGAAATCATCTTATGCAACATGGTTTGTATAGACGATTATGAGTGACATAATGTATTGAATGCCCCTCGTACTAGATCCAAATGTAGTTTTTCCTTTGATTTCACAGAATTAAGAACAGAAATAATGGACCATTATAAAGAAACTGGATGTTGTACCACTGCTGTACCAGCTCTGATGGATGGAGAAGAAGTCCATATAGATGAGATATTTGTAATGCCATCAATGAGTGTCAGGAAAAATATGGCAATAAGTAGAGAAAACGTTAATCAATTTACCCGTAAAGAAAATGAAGATGTTATGACAGGCGGTATTACAACAATACATGAGATTTTCCAGAAGGAAGGAAAATCCATCAGACGAGTTTGTGTTTCTGGGGATGCCGGCCAAGGAAAGACAACTCTGTGTCGGAAGATAGTATCCATCTGGTGTAAAATCCATTCAAATATTGAAACTGTACCCTACAACGACTATCAGTTCCTGAAATCATTTGACTTGTTATTATATCTGCCTCTGAGAAATCACAAAACATTAGATGTCATTGAAATGGTTAAAACTGAAATAGTGAGAAAGGCTTCGCATAATGCTTTGAAAGATTTCCTGGAAAAGGAATCAGATAAGTGTCTGATCATTCTTGATGGGCTGGATGAATGGCTGCCATCAGAGGACTGTAAGCTCAAAGTACCTTTCATTGATCCAAGAGAAAAATATACTGTCCTGATAACATCAAGACCCTGGAAACTTGAGATTCTGCGACCAACGATGTCTGAAATAGGACAAGAAGTTGAACTGAATGGGGTAGAGAATGTCAAGCTTATAGAAGCTGTAGTAAATTTCTTGAATAACAAGTATGCCAAAGAAAGAAATTGGAAAGATTTCAAGTATAACAAGAACAGTCTGGACTTGAATGAAACATATGAGAAGGTGAATCATCTAGCAGAGATCCCAATCATTTTAACACAGATGGTTTGTATGTGGTATGATGATGAAGCATTTGGTAACACTCATGTAGAAATCTACAGTCAAATGGTGAATTATCTATTTCATGTGGCAGATAAACGTCGTCAAAAGATATTGGATTCAGCATGGATGAGACCACTAAGGTCAACAAATACACTGCTAGTAAAATTGTTCAAAGATTTTAAATATTGTGATATGTACAGTGAAATCTTATTCAAGCTCTCAAATTTAGCTTACCATTCTCTGTTCAATGAAAAAATTGAATATTCTCTTGTTTTCCCTCATTCAGTCACTGAAATATATGAGTTGAAAGAAAATGATGTGAAATTTTGTCTTTTTGTTGGAATACTCTCTCAAACAAAATGTCTTGGTAAAGCAAGTTCACAAACAAAGAGTATTTCCTTTTTACACAAGACTTTTCAAGAATTCTTGGCAGCCGTATATATTGCTTATGGGGGAGAGGACAGAATTGTTACTATCGTGTTACAAACATTAAAATCCTTGGATGACGTATTTGAAGTGTCACAAGTGCTGATATTCCTGAGTGGTCTAAGGCCTGACATGCTAGGTGATATGAGTCGTCATATAGCACAGTTAACAGATAAGGATGACAGGGTTCTACAGTATAGAAATTCTATAAGGGAGGAACATGAAGAAATTATTGGTAGAATTCAGGACATTATCTACAACTGTATAGTTGACGTACCCGAACACAATATGTTGGACAATAAGGTTGAGTTGCATGATGTTGATCTTAAAAAAGATGACAAAGTCAAGAAAAAGATTCCTTACCTGATTTTAGAAAATGTCAAGTCTTGGTATCAAATATGGGATGTACCTAATGAGGATTGGACAAATTTGAATGATCTAGTTAAGTTAGGTTTCTGCATTCAGTCACAAAAAGATATTGATCATGTGACTAGTACAGTAGAGAGATTTGCTTCATCTTTAACTTGTCTTAGTTTCAACTTCGAGGAGGGTATTCTTGAAAATAGGAGAATAGATTTTTTGCTTGCAGCCCTTAAGAAAGTAAGTCATTTAACTTGTGTTAAATTGAGGGGTGTGATCCTTACCCATTCAGATATAGAGTATCTAGGGAAAACACTCTCACATAGTACACAGTTAAAGGAAATCGACCTCGATGGTGTTTGGTGTAGAACATGTCAATGGGTACACTGTAATTATAGAATAGATCTGTCACATCACAAACAGTTACAATATTTGAGAATAGGATATCTAGCTGGTGATATTGTACTGAGTAATGAGGTTCCTGTTGAGTGTTGTGATATAGCTGGTGTAAAGTGTACTGCGTCCATTCTAGATACATTGAAGTCCTCCACAAATCTTCATGAGTTATCTGTGGGATCGATTCTCACCAATAGTATAACAAGCTCTACAACAACAGTGCAGGATGGTGAGATGGAGGTACATCCTACTCCATTATGTTTATATAATGTACTGACAGATGTTATACCAACATTGAAGAACTTGAGAACATTATGCCTGTGGGATATAGACTTTAAACAAGACATACTGAGATTATATCCTAAGGTGACAAATCTGTATTATGTGCTCATCCATGATAGTATAATGACATTACAGTGTTTACAGGGTTTTATTGACAGCCTGCCCCAGACACAATTCATTGTATTTTTAGCTATTTATGGTGTATATATCCGTCCTCGAGAGGATACGTCTACAGCACTGAAATACATCACAGACAGACACCAGATTACAACAGAAGTGATACCAAGCTATATGACAAAAGATGGACCTCTTGATCTTGAATTTACCAACAGACCATCACACTAATCAAGTACTCGTCTATGGATTAAGTTGTGCCTTACTGAGTCGATTGTATAACCTAATTGATTGAAAACTGTAAACAAGCATATTTGACCCTTTACCGTATCCATTTGATTTATCAATATCATATGACCTTTGAAACAATTGTTGAAAAAGATGAAATTGCTCATAATAAGCAGTTTCTCTTTGTTCTTAAACAAGTTTTCTTCTCTATGATTATGCCATGTTTCTATGTATCCACGTTTTCAAATTGGAAAACCCATTTTGTCATTTTGTTAAAGAGGTTAACATAGAGATATCACAATCTTTTTCTAAACAATATATGAGTGACTCAGTTAAGTAATTTTATATATAATAGCAGTTCTGACTAATATCTAACTGACCATATATTTATGCATGTATCTGTATTTATTAGTCTTCGATATGAAATTTCCTATCAGGTTTACGTAAACCTAGTGTGAAAGCATTTCTGATTATCTAAACGAATACAGACAATGTCCAATTCCACCAACCTTACTTTGCGCTAAGTACTGGTAATACTTAAATATTGAGAAGCATATTTCATCATTTTTGTTTCCCTAATGAAAATGCCAAACCATTTAATTTCTTAACAAATATTGTTAGTCAGCAAGGTACCTATTTATGTCGACTTAATAATTTACTTAAAAACATTCTACTATTAATGTTTTACAAAATATTTATATTAGGGAAATAAAACTGGTATAAAATGCTTTTAAGTATTTAAGTATTATTGAGCACTAAGCAAGGTTGGTCGAATTGAACCCAAATCTTTCAGGTATAAACTTAAAAAGAATATAATTTACTCAGTTTCTGTCATTTAATCTTTCCAATGGTTGACAAAAGTTATTGTGACTAACGTCATTGGTCATCTACCAATAGACTCCGAGTCTATAAAAGAACGTCATCAGTTGTCTATGAAGACTGTTGTGTAGAGTAGGTAGATAGTGGAACTGGCTGTGTTGAAAGGAGTTAACCTCCATTTAATCAATGGCCCTACAGATGACAAATCTGTTAAAATAACTATGTATATCTGTATTGACTCAATTTTACAACTTTATTTGAAACAGTATTGAAGCAGTTCCAATTGTAAACTTTTACATCAATATACACATATATTGATCATATACTCTCTTTGAAAATCTTGTAGTCAACTACTTTTAATTCGTTTGGGGAATGAATATAATAGCTGGAAAAGTCTAATTTTAATACAGAATTGAAATCATTTTGGAAAAAGGAGGAAATGCTTTTTATGTGCAGTGTTTACTTTTTCTTACAATGTTTTTCATAGTTGATAGCAGCAAAAATGTTTAAAGTCATCTTCGACAAGTAAGGAGTATAATGATACTAGATTGATTTCTGAGAGTTTTAATGTTGTTGTGTTCAGTTGTTCACAATGTATATTTACGATACCAATGACAGCATATTTGTGATCATGGACATCTCGCCCTTTCCTTGTCTTTCTTGTGTGCATGTGGTTCTTAGCTCATCTGACCACAGAGTGCTGAAGGTGAGTAATTGTGATCTCCCTTTGTCCACTGTGCTTCCGTTAACATCTTCTCCTCTCTAAACGGTGGGTCCATTTGGATGAAACTTCACAAGAAGCATTCTCTCAGTAAAATTCCTTCAATTTTGATGCATGCAGATTTTTTATTTCCATGGTAACTGAAATAAAAATAAATAAACATTTTGGGTGACCCTCTTACAGGTTCCTTCAAGCCATGTTGATTGGATGAAAAACAAGTTCGCCAGAGTGGCAGGGCTGTTTTGCATTATATGACTTTAGTGAAAACTTTAAAAAAAATCTCCGAAATTTTATGGCCGATTTCGAAATAATTTTCAAGTAATGTTCCTTTGGTGACCTCTATCAGATTCCTTCACGCCATGTTTATTGGTATTAAAACGTGGCCTCCAGGGTGGGCTGTTCTGCCTTATATGGCTAAAGGGAAAAGTCTCCGACGGATTTCCAAATCATTGTGTAGAAATATTCTTTGGGTGACTCTCTTTGCGATTCCTTCAAGCCATGTTGATTGGTTGATAAAGATGACCATCAGGGGGAGGATGGGGTGGGGCTTTTTGCCTTATATGACTACAATGAAAACTTTAAAATTATTCTCTTCCTAAAGTATGAGACTGATTTTCAAATAGTTTTGTAGACAATTTCCTTTGGTGAACCTCTACCTGATTCCTTCAAGCCATGTTGATTGGTCAAAAGCCAGGGTCACCAGGAAATAGGGCTTATTTATCATTTATGCCAAGAGTGTAAGCTTTTAAATACTACCGGGCAGGTAAACCTGGTCCATAAACATTTCTTTGGTGACCTTCTAAGTCATGTTAATTTGACAAAAGACAGACAACTTAGGGTATGGTTTATTTTGTTTGGGGCAGTAAAGCTATACTGGTCCTCTTGGGCATCTTGCTTTAGCTTACCTGACTGCAAAATGAGTTATTGTGGATTGCATGACTTCACATTTCATTACTCAGGTGAGTGATCCAGGGCCATCATGGCTCTCTTGTAATACAATATCAATACAATTATAAATTTCACAGATAATCACGTCTTTCTTTTCCTACGATGTTTTCAATTCTGCATTAACATTATACATGTAGCTCCATTTTTGGCTTGTCTGTTTTTTGAAGAAAAAAAGTCTGGCTATTGTGATATTGTGATACCCTAGGCGTCGTTGTTGTAAACTTTAAACTTTCCTCATAGCTCAAAGACTGTTCAACATTGTCAAATGAAACGTACCCACATGTTCCTAGGAACAATTCACATATCTTCACCAAGTCACATAACTCTGGCTTTAATAATTGTTAAGTTATGCCCCTTTTTCGAGGAATAATGACTTATATAGTATATTTCATCTAATTGTAAATCTAATTATTTTAAAATACTGCTTATTTTACACATTTTGTTTACATCATAGAACGGAAAGGTATTGTTAATCTCAAAATGTGTGGAAAGACTAATTTTCAGTTAATTTCAAAGAAATTTTCTTTTTGCAAAGGGTGCAGAAACACAAATTGTATGCACCATAGAATAAACCTTTTCTGTTCATAACAAAGTAAGGCTGCATTGCAACAAAAACGAAACTGGCTTGTAAATCTAAAGGAATCTACTAAAATGAGGAAACAATTACATGTCCTCATGACGGACACATGTGTTTGTTTACTATCTTCATACAGAATAAACTATTTGGCAAGCACATGTACGAATTAGTCAAAAACCCTGGCTGAATTCTGGTAGAAAAGCACTTGGTATCTGTGACCAGTGTAGATACAGATCGACCTGCATATACATGCATTTTTATCATCATACACACTTTGTCTTTGCCTTTTACAGTTGTATTGATAGACAAAGCGGGGGATGGTGAGACATTTAATTAAGCTTAATTCCGTTGTTCACAGATTCTAACAAACACTGTCTATTCAGATCCAATAACAAGGGCTTATGTCTACATGTAAACTTGTCTAAATCTTTACTGTTTGTATTTCTACACTATGACATGGTCATATTTGATATGACTTGTATATATCTAGGTCTATAATATAATGTATTTTGTATGTACTTTGTGGATACATGTAAACTTGTCTTTACCTTTACTGTTTGTATTACTACAATACCATGTAAACTTGTTACATCAAACTTTGATTGCCATGAGCATTACTTTATCGTTATTGTAAGATGAAAGGTTAGACAGGATGGCAGTTAATGAGTGAAGTGCAAAGTCAAATAGTTGTAAGCTAGCTTTTTTATGTTTTACAATATTTCCATTTACATAACAACTATGTTCAAATTAATTGTGACTAATATATATTGAACAGTATTGCCAGGTTAATACCGAAATGTTTCTTGTTTGAGGAACAGCCGAGCCCCGGTAGCCACGTGGGCTGTCAATCTAGGGGTTGTGAGTTCGAATCCCTGCTCGGCCGACGTTTGACAAAAGTCACTGTGCCGAGCGTCATTCATCTTTCACCAATAGGCTAACAGTATATGTGGAAAAGCAGCCAGTTAATTGGAAAGAATGTCGTGTGGAGTACTGGTGTGAGAAAGCTGGGAAACACATGGGTAGTTGAACTGGCCGCCGTGATATGACTGAACACTGTTAAATCAATCAATCTTGGAGGAACAAAAAGGACTTTTTACAATTTTCATTTCACTATGAATAGCTGCGCAGGCCTTACACATTTTTTTTGTCGCGTGTCGGACCCAAATGTGTTTCCTGACATCTGGCAAAATGGTGTCTAGTAACATTAACGTTCTGGTATCGGATGTTCATGCTACTTGCAGGGTTACTCTTTCAGAGTTTTCGTCAGGAGATACATTTAGAACTTTATTTCATGAAGGTCAACAGTGAAGGCTCTAGCAAGACTGTGCATTTGAACAGTCTGGTCTGATTCTTCACTTTATACATTTGTAACTATTTGTTTGGGGAAAGTAGCAGGTATAGTTTATGTTTTATGTTCCCACAATGTTTCAAACATACATCTGCTGGATGGAATGATGTACTTTTAACTGTAAATGATCTATGTAGTATGTATATATTCAAGGATTAATAAAAGTTTGTCACAAACATGCTTTCTGATAAATTACCAAACCTCTTATTTCTATTGTATGTCAGATCAGTTAACTGTACTTTATTGATACAGTATATCATTGATACAGGCATTTAATGTTTCTACTGCAGAAAGATTTTTGAAAATATTGCTTGGAAACAATTCGAGAAGTGGTTCACGCCTACGGTGCTTTAAATAATCCGTATTTAATTCGTATCAATCACAATTCTAGTTTCCATGGCAACCAAAAAACCACATACATACATGTTCTTCTCCGAAACTTGTTTCCAAACAATTTAACATATATTTTCCTTGTACGAACTTCTAAGAGGTCATAGCAAACGACTCAAAAGATATTTTAAAGTTTTGTCATTTTACTCCATTTCTGAATCCGCTTAGCAGCTATTGTGACCGGTCTTTGTCCGTCGTCCATCAACATTTTGCTTTAAACATCTCCTAAACCGCTTGGCCAACATTGATAAAACATGACAGGGATGTTCCTTTGGTGATCCCCTTCTAAATTGTTTACATAATTGAATTGTTTGCGAATTCTGGTTGCCATGGCAACTGAAAGGAAAAACTTTAAAAAGGTTCTGGTTCGATTTAAAAAATATATGACTGAGTTGTTCCTTGGGACCCTCTAGTCATATTAAATTGACAAAGAATGACAACATAGGGCGTGGGTTATTTGCTCTGTTTCAGTGGAGCTATACTGGTCCTCTTGGATCAAAATTAAGTATTGTGTTTGGCATGACAAATCACATAACATAACTCAGGTGATCATCCAGGGCCATCATGACCTTCTTGTTCAATCAATCAATAAGATTTTTAACTTATTTTTAGAAACTCAAGTAAGAATAATTTCTACCAAATTAACTTTAAATTGAAATAGTTATTTCAGAGCAGAAGAATGTTGGCACTTTCAAGTTGCCCCCTTTCTGGTACCGCCTATTTCCCATGTTTTTTAACCAATCTAAATAGCTTGAAAAAATCTTGTAGAATTTACAACAACTGTTTTTTAAATAAGAATAGCAGTTTCAGAGGAGAATGCTTTAAATGTTTTGTCATGTTAACCCTTGCTGATGCCGGCAAGAGTTTTTTATTTGCGCTCATTTGGAGTATTCAACATTATATCAGTTCACAACCCGGGCACGACGGTCATGGTGGTGCGCCCTTGTACAAGGCATATTTCCAAGCCTAGTACGGGTTTGTTTACCCGGGGATCATATATAAGTGAACTGTCGCCGTGATACAGGTATAACTGAAATATTGTTGAAAACGGCGTAAAACCCCAATATAACAAACCCAATCAAAGAATTATTTGCAAAGCGCAGATTTTTCTTAAAAAACGACAGACAAGGAAATTCCTGCAGCTGTGCAGTCGAACGCTCGGGTGACCTCGAATATACATCCAGTGACCCAAAAACCAAATGTTTGTCAACAAACAAAGATTAATTCTTATCTAAATTCCTGGTAGATCTAAATGAACCTGGTCCAGTCTGTGAAAAACTCTTAACCTTTTCCCATATACAACAAATATGCAACAGATGATTTGAACACATCTTGGCAAAAACATGAACACTCTCTGTAAATAAGAATAAGACGTTTTTCTGTATGCATGATGATTTTTTTTTTTGTCACAATGATTTCAAAATTCGTCTGCTGCAGTTACGCTTAAATGCGGCTGCATGTTGGAAAGGGTTAAACTTTCTGTTCAGTGGCCTGATTTTGTAAAATTCAGGAAAAAAGAACTCCTATATCTTGAATAATCCACATAAACAACTAGTTTGACAACTGGTTGATAACCCAACAAAATGGATGCCAGTTGGTGTACCCGTCGCCGCTTTTAGATTACAGATCGTGATTTCGAATCGCTTCCTGATACTGATCCAGATGAGCGATACAGTCGGGCCAATCATGGTTCCCTTTCTGTGTAGTATTGGTCGATAGTGTTAACCGTTTTCACTTGCAGACGCGTTCTGACTTGACTGCAGCAGAAAAAAAGAAGTTACTGATAATGAGCATTTTTCTTTTGCCTCGATGTTTTCAGCTCTATTCAATAATCTAACTTTCATTTAAGGAGATTTATCATATTTTGAATGGATGTTTCAAAGTCGTGTGCTGCAGATGTGTTGTATGTGGGAAAGGGTTATCTTGATTCTGACTTTTGTTGAAAGAAAAATGAGCCCATCCGTTGAAAAATGGACATGGTTGGCCTTTCTGAACAATGTAGGTTCAGATCAGCCTCTACATATGTACAGTCTTATCATAATCTACACGAGTTGACAGAAGCTTCTAACACTATTATGTATGGAACATGTGAATAATGTAGATCTGGATTTAAACTGTTCACAAAAGCCAAATTGTACCTTTGCCCATGGACGGGCTAAATTATAATTGTGACATAGATCATGATATAGGTCAAAGATTATCAGACTATACACTGTAGATTAACAGAGCAAATTCTTCTTTTACCACAATGTTTTAAAACAGAGTCTGCCGCCATGGTATAAAAAGTTACATATATTTGTAACATAGAAAGGGTTATTACGGCTTAACAAGGTGCCACGGGTTCAAAATATAAAATACACTTTTACTGATTTCTAAATTTATTTAAACTTTTAATGCAAACTATATACATGATTTACACAATGCAAACAAAACGGTCATAACAAGGACATTTGTGACCCCGCAAGCAGGTAAAGATATTCCTATAACTCTTTTACCCATGAGGATGCATCTGCAGCAAACAAATTTTGAAAATATTGTGGCAAAATGAGAAATTGTCCATCATGAGCAGTTTCTTCTTTTGCCGTATTTTTACCCCCAAACCTATTCAAATTATTATTCAATATTAAAAGAGTATATGTGTATTCAAAGAAGCTTGCTGTAGAGACCAAAGTAGATCTGAAGTCCCAATTATTTAAACTTCATGTCCCTTTATTTGGATGCAATAAAACCTTTTATGCTACCCATTTTAAGGGCAAGCCGAATGAAAGCTCTTACAAGACTGTTTATGCGTAGACTAACACGAGTCTTCACTGTTTAGAATATGAACCAATTCCCACATACAACAAATATGAAGCAGACACATTTGAAAACATTTAGGCAAATACAGGCTTATGGAAAATTTCTATAAATGGAAGTATAATGATTGAATACAGTTTAAAAAATTGAGGCAAAAAGATTAATTGCTCATTACGATTATTTTTACCATTTGTCAAACAGTTTTCAAAATTCGTCTGCTGCATGAAGCAGATTGGTCTTAACACCAATACTTGTATCACAAGTGTCATTGTATTATGTCACTATTTCATCTGTATGTTCCACCACCAAACCAATGAACTAAACTACACTAAGAACTATTTGACGTAATGGCTATATATTTACAAATGGAAGATTAAATCCGGTAAGCGAACTAGCTAGGTTTGGAATGATACATATATAACAATATGTTACAAAAAGGGGTTTTATTTTGCAGGATTGAAAAAAAGATATATGAATTTATGAATGCTGAAAGTATTTTTTGAGTTAGTTAATGGAGTTCAAAATATCGTGACAAATTTCCTCAATTTGTATTTATTCAAAGACTTGAAATGTTTTAGTTTGGCTTCCCTTCTTGGCGCTCAGGGTTGCAGGGTTAGCATAACGACTCACCGACTGGTGTCGGGATAAATGGACCAGTTGTAATGGTAACTAACCGAGAGAGCGCCGAGATATAACTGAACACATGTTGAAAGCGGCGTAGAACACCAATCAACTTTTGACTATTGGCTTACCTAAAACAGCGTACGATTTTTAACTTAATTGATTTTCGTATAAGGTGCAGGAATGAAGGTTTTCTTTTTTATTGCCATCTATATCATTTTGGAGATGGTGTTGTAAGTCCAATTAGAACTGACTGTACTTTACTGTATGCAAATGCAACAAGACACGCAAATAGGACGGACGGAAAGTTGATTTGCCATATATACATTTGTATAACAGAAAAAATTGATTGAATTGGAAAAAGACAAAGAAAAATACCATAGTCACAAAACTTGTTAAAACGGTGAAGTAAATTAATTTCACAAATATGCTTATATATATCACAGGCTTGAAACCATATATAAATATAATGAAATGCACAGAAATTTGGCTTTAATAAATAAATAAATCAGTAAATAAATATCTAAATGAATAAATCACATATATGCTTATATCACAGATGTTATATCACAGATGTCCCTTTTATCACAGATATGCTTATATATCACAGATAAAAGATATGTCAAAAATTTGGCAAACAGAATAAATAATTTAATAAATAACAATAAATAAACCAGATTTGCTTATGTATCACAAACTTATATATGGACGGATTTTTGAATGAATAAAACAATAAATAAAAACAAATAAAAGCAAATAAAAACAAATAAAAACAAATAAAAACAAATAGATAACAAATAAATACAAATGCATACAAATAAAAACAAATAAAACAAATAAAAACAAATAGATAACAAATAAATACAAATGAATACAAATAAAAACAATTAAAAACAATTAAAAACAATCGAAAACAAATCAATAAAATAGATATGCTTATATCACGGATATACATATATATCTCAGACAAAATGCCATGGACACACATTTGGCAAAACTGAACAGATATGCTGATGTATCACAGATAAAAGATATTCAAAAATGATATCATTGACGGAATGTTAGACAAACTTAACAATAACAGATAAATATAAAAATGCATATATACATTAAAATATCACAGATATGCTGATGTATCACAGATAAAAGATATTCAAAAATGATATCATGGACGGAATGTTATACAAACTTAACAATAACAGTAAAGAAAAAAATACACATATGCATTCAAATATCACAGATATGCTTATGTATCACAGACACAAATATCACAGATATTTTTTTATCAAAAAATGATATCATGGACGGAATGTTATACAAACACAACAATAACAGTTAAATATAAAAATAAATTTAAATATCACAGATATGCTTCTCTATCACAGAAAGACGATATCGTGGACGGAGTATTATAACTACAACAATAACAGCAAACGATAAATGTATCTTCAACTTGATATATTAAACAAAAACTTAACAAATATAAAATGTGTATTCCTCCAGGACTATTCTAATACAGCATTAAGAATGTGTAATATTTCTATTTATCCTCACACACAAATCCATTCACGACGGTGCTATACGTTCCTTTACACCGTCATCTATGACCTCATCATCGTGCGTTTCCGTTAATCGCGGAGCACTTTGGTACTTGTTTGACGCCATTATCTCCAGTTTATGTGAATCCCGTCGCACTCCGGTCTAGTCTATTTACATGTGAGCTGTTTTAAAAATATAATAATATTTGTGAGTTCACATTTATGAATACCAGATTAAACAGCCTATTCGTTATGTATTTTATGGAATTTTTAGAAATTGCTTATTATGAGCGTAAGTCAGACCAACTGTGGCTAAAGATCAACCTGTGCATTTCTGCTATCTGATCAAAAGCTTCTAAGAGTGTCAGACATTTCTTTACACATGTTTAAATATCCCCGGCATACACGATATGTAGCAGACGACTATATGAATAATGATAAAGAAATGAAGTTAAACAGCAGAAGAAAAACAAACTCATGAGAAAGTTCTCCTTGTGTCACAATGTTTTCAAAAGTCGTCTGCTGCAGATGTGTTATATAGGGCCTGAATCTTGATTTTTTTTTTTTCTTTGTCAACACCGTTTTCTAAAAGCTGTTTTCAACAAACGTGTAACGGCGTGAAATGTTGTATGCTATCTGTTAAATGATTCTCGTCACATTTTATTCAAAACGATTAAACATGTTTATACGTCTAAACTATTTGTTCAAGAAACTTCCTTAAGGCCTTATTGACACTAAAAAAAACAAAAAAACATCAGACTTCGCCAATCTTAGGTTGCAGAATCATGCTCGTATTTACCAAACATTCTAATTTAATTTTAATTATAAATTCGAAGACATGTAACAGTCTATGATTGGCTGAACCATAATGCAAATGCGCTACTTTGTCAAATTATAATTAGAATGGTAATAAGCCTGCTAAGTGAAACATATTTAATCTTCAGCAGACAATATTTGAAAACATAGTGGCACATCGCTCCTGATGATCAATTTCTATTGTTGTTGACTGTTCAACTCTATTTAATAATCGTACATTTATTGCTTAGATATTTCTATATTTTTGCATATTTAAATTGATATATAAGTCTGCTGCAGATCATTGTTATGTGAGCAATGGTTTAAAAGTTCTTACCTTGTTAAAATAGTCTGCACATTAATATACCAGCTGCTTCCGTACAGTTTATGAAAATAAACATTCATTATCTCGTCTCCTCTCATGTTCAGTTTATTCCGAACTAGCAAGATTTAAACCACCTATTTTTTATATAAACGATATTAAATTGTTTAAACGATAAAGGAATACTGAAATGGAACGTCGAATTGCCGGATATTTATAGGACATCTGACTTCAGTATACGTCTTTGATGGGTCAAAGATAAAAGCCTTAAATTACTGGTTTAATCTATTCGTCTTTTATATAAAATAAAAGTTTTCAATGGGATTAAAGAAATATTAGAGTGATTGTTTAAAACAAGTTTCAACACCGCTCATGTCCGCATTGAGTGGTCATTGTCAAACTTGAAAGTGGTCAATCAGTCGTCAGGTCGATTTAGATTACCCTTTGCCTAATTCAACTGGATTTTGACCCGTCCGAGGCAAACGTACATGTATTTGAAAAATTGCTGTTTGAAAAGGAACTGAGCATATGTTTTCTTCCCCTTCCCCATAATTTGTCATTTGTATCAAAACTTCATGTATAAATATTTCCTTATATTTCACTTTATCGTCGCCAGCTTTCAAAGTAAACATCATTCAAAATATATCATGGGTTAATTATTTGTTTTTATGTCAATAAAGCATTAATTAAATCAGGCAGTATTATGTTTTATTTCTATTTGGAAATGACCATTAGAAGACATGTTAATTTATCCTTTCACTGATATCATTGGTTTGAAAATCGGAGTGTGTATTTAATACACGATTTGAAAACATTGAGGGAGAGAAAGCCATAGTTTTGAGCAGACATCTTCTTACATTGCTGGGTTAAAAGTCTTCGTTTTGAGCAGATACCTTCCCCACGCTATTTTCCAAAGTCGTTTGCTGCAAGGCATCAAAAACCTCGTAAATCAGGCAAAGTTTGTTTTAATCAGTGGACCTCTATTGTCGTGTAATATTGCTTGTGGATTAATGGATTATCTTGAAATGTGTTACACGTGAATGTGTTTTATGCGTGTTTTTACACCTAAGCGATATGTTTTAACATGTTTTATTGGTAAACTTTAAATCATATAAGAGGTGCTCCCCGCTGGTACCGACAGCAGCGGAATTCGATATGTTTATTCAAACTTTATTGATTGTAAAGTATTTCTCAAATTCTTTATATCAATTTAAAACAAGTTCCACGCGCATACGCGTCTACAATATACATGTACGCCTTTTTTAAAAACCATTGTTGAAAGGAGAGCTTGCTCCTATAATGAGGTACCACTGCACAACTATTGGGATTTAATTTGAGGAAAAAAACCTTTAAATGAAATCCCGATTTTCGTGCAGTGGGTATTACTCATTTTGTCAAAATGTTTTCAAATGTATGTAATAAGATTTTCATAAATTGTAGAAACATTTTTTCAAGTCGTTTGTTACAGATTTGTGGGCAAAGTTTTTCCAAATTCTCTATTACATTTCAGCCAACTACAAACATAAGCTTATGTAGAACATATCTGAACTACGTAGAAATTGATCTGGATTTATACTATTCACAAAGCTTGTTCTTTTCCCCCGGGTCGAGTTCAAAGGAGGAGCGAATAACATAAGACAGTTCTATTGTGCAGACTGTTCTATGTCGCTCCCAACAATTGTTCAGTTATATTACGGCGTTTTTCCTAAGTAAGTTATCAGTACTACTGATTCTTTTAACCTGACACCATCGAGTCAGTCGTAATGCTAATCCCACATTCCTGAGCGCCAATGAGGGAAACCCATTATTACCATTTTTAAAGTCCTTGTTTTGACCCGACCGGGGATCGAACTCTCAACCTCCCGGACTCAAGACGGACATTCTACCACTACACAACCGAGGTGGTTTTGTGCAGGCTGATATTGGTCTATGTTTTAGTTATTGTACGGATCGGGTTTCTCGAACCGCGATATTCGTCTTTCACCAATGGGATGAATAGTCATGCGGTGAGTTTTTACAAAATTTCAATCGTACTCAAGGAGACCAAAACTTATAGAATCTTTGAAAAGTGCAGATTACGGTTTACCTTTTCCCCATGAATAGACGCTTTATGACACCTCTACAGCAGACGACTTTTGAACATGTTATGGCAAAAGGAGCAATTGCCCATAATTTGAAAGTTCTCCTTATGCCACTATGTTTTCAACTTTATTCAATAATTATACCTACATTGATAGAGATTTTCCACAATTTCACTATTTGTTTTCAAATCGCCTGCTATAGATTTGCTATATGTGGGAAAGAGTATATTTCCTTGTTATACCGCTTATTTGCTCATCATGTATTACACGAGATTAAATTGATTGATTATAGTTTATCGCTTTTTCAATCGTATGTCAGTTACAGTAACACGATGCCTAAGGCCTCTTGGTACCTTCCCACGAAGATGTGCAATTTCTCCTTTTACCAGATTGTTTTCTACTCTTTAAATATTTCATTTATATATTATGTTCATGGTTTTACCTAGACGATTTTTAAAGTCGTCTGCTGCAGATGTGATGCATGTGTTATATTATCAGGAAGAGGGCAAAGATCTGTCAATGTTTATTATTGTATTCTATGATCTATACAATGCTATATGGACACTAGACCAAACAAATAATGATACTGCTTCGTAATGCATGGTTGAAGGTGTGAAACAACTACCAGGTTTATAGCAGTAGATTCGCGTTTTAACTCTTTGTTGAATAAACAATTGCTAGCTGTGTGGGTATTTGTATATAGCAGTAGATTCGCGCTTTAACTCTTTGTTGAATAACCAATTGCTAGCTGTGTGGGTATTTGTATATAGCAGTAGATTCGCGTTTTAACTCTTTGTTGAATAACCAAGTGCTAGCTGTGTGGGTATTTGTATATATCAGTAGATTCGCGCTTTAACTCTTTGTTGACTGACCAATTGCTAGCTGTGTGGTTATTTGTATATAGCAGTAGATTCGCGCCTTAACTCTTTGTTGAATAACCCATTGCTAGCTTTCGGTATTTGTATATAGCAGTAGATTCACACCTTAACTCTTTGTTGAATAACCAATTGCTAGCTGTGTGGGTATTTGTATATAGCAGTAGATTCGCGCTTTAACTCTTTGTTGAATAACCAATTGCTAGCTGTGTGGGTATTTGTATATAGCAGTAGATTCGCGTTTTAACTCTTTGTTGAATAACCAAGTGCTAGCTGTGTGGGTATTTGTATATATCAGTAGATTCGCGCTTTAACTCTTTGTTGACTGACCAATTGCTAGCTGTGTGGGTATTTGTATATAGCAGTAGATTCACGCCTTAACTCTTTGTTGAATAACCAATTTCTAGCTGTGTGGGTATTTGTATATAGCAGTAGATTCGCGCTTTAACTCCTTGTTGAATAACCAATTGCTAGCTGTGTGGGTATTCGCCGTTGGCAGATAGTTCGCCCTATTGCTTGAAGTCGAATACCAAATAGCTAGCTGGATTGACATTCACATATGGCAGGAAATTGCCGGTTTGAATTTCATTCCTCGCGTTGACTATTTCTTGAATAACCAATTGATAGCTGTGTGGATATTGGCCCGTGGCAGGTAGTTCGACTTATTGCATAATGTTCAATGTCCATGTCAATTCTCCCATGTCAATATATTCGATTTATTGCTTAATGTCCAATGTCAAACTACTACCTGGCTAGATATTCGTATATAGCAGTAGATTCGCGCTTTGATTCTTTGTTGAATAACCAATTACTAGCTGTGTGGGTATTGGCACGTGGCCGGTAATTCGCCCTATTGCATAATGATCAATGTCCATCTACTAGCTGGCTGGATATTTATATATAGCAGTAGATTCGCGCATTGTCTCTTTGTTGAATAACCTATTACTAGCTGTGTGGGTATTCTCATATAGCAGTAGGTTATTCGTATATAGCAGTCAATTCGTGTTTTGACTCTCTGTTGAAAACCCAATTGATAGCTGTGTGGTTATTCGTTAATAGCAGTAGATTCGCGCTTTGACTTTTTGTTGAATAACCAATCGATAGTTGTGTGGTTATTCGTATATAGCAGTAGATTCGCGCTTTGACTCAATGTTGAATTACTAATTGGTAGCTGTTTTGTTATTCGTATATAGCAGTAGATTCTCGCTTTGACTATTTGTTGAATAACCAATTGCTAGCTGTGTGTGTATTGGCATATATCAGTAGATTCGCGCTTTGACTCTTTGTTGAATACAAAATTGATAGCTGGCTGGGTATTCGCATATAGCAGTGGATTCGCGCTTTGACTATTCGTTGAATAACCAATTGATAGCTGTGTGGGTATTTGTATATAGCAGTAGATTCGCGCTTTGACTCTTTGTTGAATAACCCATTGCTAGCTGTGTGGGTATTCGCATATAGCAGTAGATTCGCGTTTTGACTCTTTGTTATATTACCAATTAATAGCTGTGTGGTTATTCGTATATAGCAGTAGATTCGAGCTTTTACTCTTTTTGAAATAATCAATAGATAGTCCCCTTTCTGTGTAATATTAGTCGACAATGATAACCGTTTCCACTTGAAGACGCATTCTGACTTGACTGCAGCAGACGACTTTTGAAAACGTTGTTTGAAAAAAAAAAAAATTCGGATGACCTCGAAAATACATCCAGTGACCCAAAAACCAAATGTTTGTCAACAAACAAAGACTAATTCTTATCTAAATTTCTGGTAGATCTAAATAAAACTAGTCCAATCTGTGAAAAACTCTTAACCTTTTCCCATATACAACACATCTGCAACACATCTTGGCAAAAACATGAACACTCTCTGTAAATAGGAATAAAACATTTTTCTGTATGATGAAATCTTCTTTTGTCACAATGTTTTCAAAAGTCGTCTGCTGCAGTTGCGCTTAAATGCGGCTACATTTGGTAAAGGGTTAAACTTTGTGTTCAGTGGCCTGATTTTGTAAAATTCAGGAAAAAAGATTTCTTATGTCTGGACTAATCCAGACAAACAGCTAGTTTAACAACTGATTGATAAGCCAACACAATGGATGTACCCGGCGCCGCTTTTAGATTACAGATCGAGATTTCGAATCGCTCCCCGATTTTGATCCAGGTGAGCGATACAGTCTGGTCAATCATGGTTCCCTTTCTGTGCTGTATTAGTCGACACTGTTAACTGTTTTCCTTTGAAGACGCACACTGACTTGACTGCAGCAGACGACTTTTGAAAACGTGGGCGGGAAGTTACTGATAATGAGCAATTTTCCATTTCGAGGGCTTGGCGTGAAACGGTTGTAACTAAAACCCTATTTTGAAAACCCTAGTTTAGGGTCCATTTTGACCCTTTTGTAAACAATGCTAATTTAGGTGTCATTGCTCAGAACGAGCAATGGCACCTAAATTTCCATTGTTTACCAAGAAAAAAAGATTTAACGTTTATAAAGACATTATGGCGATGTGATTAACATTGGTAAAAAAATACCAATTTTAGTTACAACCGTTTCACGCCAAGCCCTCGATTTGTCTCGATATTTTCAGCTCTATTCAATAATTTATTTTTCATTTAAGGAGATTTACCATATTTTAAATGGATGTTTCAAAGTCGTCTGCTGCAGATGTGTTGTATGTGGAAAGGGTCATCTTGATTCTGACTTTTGTTAAAAGAAAAATGAGCCCATCCGTTGGAAAATTGGACTCGTTGGCATCTCTGAACAATGTAGGTTCAGATCAGTCTCTAAATCTGTACAGTCTTATCCAGAACCTACACAAGTTGACAGAAGCTTCTAACACTATTATGTAGGTAACATGTGAATAATGTAGATCTGGATCTAAACTGTTCACAAAAGCCAAATAGTACCTTTGCCCATGGACAGGCTATATTATAATTGTGACATAGATCATCATTTAGGTCAACGATTATCAAACTATACAAGTTAGATTAACGGAGCAATTTCTTCTTTTACCACAGTGTTTTAAAATATAGTCTGCCGCCATGGTATAACAAGTTACATGTATCTGTAACATAGAAAGGGTTATTACGGCTTGACAAGGTGCCACGGGTTCAAAATATAAAATACACTTTTATTGATTTTTAAATTTATTTAAACTTTTAATGCAAACTATATACATGATTTACACAATGCAAACAAAACAGTCATAACAAGGAAATGTATGACCCCGCCAGCAGGTAAAGATATTCCTATAACTCTTTTACCCATGAGGATGCATCCGCAGCAAACAAATTTTGAAAATATTGTGGCAAAATGAGAAATTGTCCATAATGAGCAGCTTCTTCTTTTGCCGTATTTTTACCCCAAATCTATTCAAATATTATAATTCAATTTTTAAAGAGTATGTGTGTATTTAAAGAAGCCTGCTGTAGAGACCAAAGTAGATCTGTAGTCCCAGTTATTTAAACTTCATGTCCCTTTATTGGATGCCATAATTGTTCCACCCATTTTAAGGGCAAGCTCTGACAAGCCTGTTTATGCGTAGGCTAACATGAATCTTCACTGTTTGGAATATGCAATACGACACGAATTGCAGACAATATTCATTCCTTTTGAAATTAAACCAATTCCCACACATCTGAAGCAGACACATTTGAAAACATTTAGGCAAATACATGCTTATGGAAAATTTCTATAAATGGAAGTATAATGATTGAATACAGTTTAAAACATTGAAGGAAAAGGATTCATTGCTCATTACGATTATTTTTACCATTTGTCAAACTGTTTTCAAAATTCGTCTGCTGCATGAAGCAGATTGGTTAAAAAGCATTTGCTGTGGGAATTGGTTTAAGCATGTTCAGTTATATACATAAATAGATGCTATCTTTACACCAATAATTGATTCACAAGTTTCGTTGTATTATGTCACTATTTCATTTGTATGTTCCACCACCAAACCAATGAACTAAACTACACTAAGAACTATTTGACGTAATGGCTATATATTTACAAATGGAAGATTAAATCCGGTAAGCGAACTAGCTAGGTTTGAAATGATACATATATTACACTATTTTACAAAAGGGGGCTTTTTTTGGCAAGATTGGAAAAAAAATATAAATTTTTTAATGCTGAAAGTAAAGTTAGTTAATGGAGTTCAAAAAATCGTGAGACTTGAACAATTTTAGTTTGTCTTCCCTTCTTTGCGCTTAGGGTTGCAGAATTAGCATAACGACTCACCGACTGGTGTCAGGATAAATGGACCAGTTGTAATGGTAACTAACCGAGAGAGTTCCGTGATATAACTGAAAACATGTTGAACGCGGAGTAGAACACCAATCAATTAATCAACTTTTGACTACTGGCTTACTTAAAACAGCGTATGATTTTTAACTTAATTGATTTTCGGATAAGGTGCAGGAATGAAGGTTTTCTTTATTATTTCCATCTATATCATTTTGGAGATGGTGTTGTAAATCCAATGAGAACTGACTTTACTTCACTGTATGCAAATGCAACAAGACACGTACTCGCCGTTAATATAAATTGTGTTTAAAATAAAAAAGACGGGACAGAAAGCTGATTTGCCATATATGCATTTGTATAACAGCAAACAAATATTGAATTGGAAAAAGACAAAGAAAAATACTATAGTCACAAAACTTGTTAAAAAGGTGAAGTAAATTAATTTCACAAATATGCTTATATATCACAGGCTTGAAACCATATATAAATACAACGAAACGCACCGCAATTTGGCTATAGATAAATAAATAAATCAGTAAATAAATATTTAAATGAATAAATCACATATATGCTTATATCACAAATGTTATATCACAGATGTCCCTTTTATCACAGATATGCTTATATATCACAGATATGCTTATATATCACAGATATGCTTATATATCACAGATAAAAGATATGTTAGAAATTTGGCAAACAGAATAAATAATCCAATAAATAACAATAAATAAACCAGATATGCTTATGTATCACAAACTTATATACAGAACAGAACAGAACAGAACAGAAGTTTATTCATAAGACTTGAACACATATGGTTCATCGTCAAAACATTTACAATATACATGTACATACGAAAAAAAAAATAGACATACAGTTTATCAAATTACTATTTTGAAAGAATAATGCACTTCCCAAGAAGGCGGAAATAATGTTTGAAATGAGCGGAATATATAAGTATGCAGATATTCGGATAGAGCGCTTGGTGCTATGTTTTCATGCTATGTTAAGCAATAAGCTGATCAGAAAAAGGAGCCATAACTCTCATCGTCTAATCATTTACTACATTAAGTACACTTATTCTTTTGTGGTTAGCTTTGGTATAGTATATTCCAATTGCATTTAAAACATTTAGATTTGTTGAGTTTAACATAGAAATGAATTTGTACATATTAGGATTTCTGAAATATATTTTCTTTATATATATATATGTCTTAGATCTTGATAAAAAGGACAAACTAGCATAAAATGAAACTCGTCTTCAATGTCATTTAAATTGCAGAGAGTACATTTCCTATCTTCTCTTTTGATGTTTCTATGTCGACCTGTTTCAATAAGTAATTGATGTGACGATAAGCGTAATCTCGCAACGGCATTTCTGTATGTTGGAATATTCATTTTTTCAAGGTAGCAAGACCTATCAAAAGAGGTTTTTAGGCGTTTGTATAAGATCAGTGAAGTTTTAATATTTACATCAATATACCATTCAGCTATATACATGTCGATCAATCTTTGTCGCAACACTGGAATGAACATCTTTATGTTAACAGATGCTGGGAATAACCATACATCATAAAATCCAATAGTCTGTAGCAAATGTTTAACGTTTCTGACCCAATCAGCATTTGAATCGCTACTATTTCTATTAATATTGTAGTTTAATAATGTTGAAAGGATACAATTATTTCCCTTTTCAGTAAAAAGTTTTATAAAATATTTAATAATTCTAATTTTAATAATGACATGGAGCGGAAATCTTCCAAACTCTCCATATATAGCAGAATTGCTAGTTGAGGGTTTTACTTTTAATAATCTCTTAAGAAATTTTCTATCCAATCGTTCTACCAATTCACTAGTTAAGAAGCCCCACACTTCACTCGAATAATAAATAATAGACGCGACAAAGGAATCAAATAAATCAAGCATAATTGTTAATGGTATTTCTTTACCCCTAGTAATAGTGAATAAATCGCTCAGAGCCCGATTAGCTTTACCAACCAATGTTTTAATAGCATTATGGAAGGTCCCGTTACTTGTAAAAACAATTCCTAAGTAATTAAAAGTGGTCAATTGTTCTATACTTTTACCATGGTATTTAAAATTGTATCGATTTTGTGCCTTTCTGCCTTTTTGAAAAACAACTATTTTGGTTTTTTCAGCATTTACTGTTAATTTCCACTTTTTACAATATAATTCGAAAGCATCCAATAAACTTTGTAGACCGTCCTCGGTATCTGAAATTAAAACCGAGTCGTCAGCAAATAAGAGTAAATAAATGGATAATTGGCCAAGCGTAAAGTCATGAGCTGTATTCTGTTGTAAAAATAACTCAATGTCATTTACAAACAATGAAAATAATATTGGTGACATGGTCTCTCCCTGCAATAATCCAACGTTACAATCGAAGAGATCCGATACGTTATTTAGATGTTTAACACATAATTTTACATCTTCGTATAATGAACGAATTAGACTTAATACTTTGCCAGTAACACCTTGTTTTATCAATTTAAACCACAAGCCGTTTCGATAAATAGAATCGAAACATTTTTGTAAGTCAATAAAACAACAGAACAATTGTTTCTTATCCCGGAATTGTTTCTGAATAAAGGAATTAAGTAGAAATATAGCGTCTACTGTACTGAAATTAGCTTTAAAGCCAAATTGTGCATCACTGATCACATCATATTTTACCGACCATATTTTTAGACGCTCATTGATTAAAGATGTAAATAGTTTTGCGAAACAGCTCGTAAGGGTTATTCCTCTGTAATTATTTGGATCTGATCGATCCCCTTTCTTATGAATAGGTACGATTAAACCCTGGGACCATGACTTTGGGTAGGTTTTCTTGTCGAGTATGTAATTAAAGAGGATTTGCAAGGGTTTATCTAGACAATCTATACACTCCTTGAAATATTCATACATTATATTGTCGGTAGAGCATGCCTTATTAGAACCTAACTTTTTAATACATTTTCTTATTTCCATAATTGTAAATGGCTCATCTAATTCATCGTAGATGCATTCATTTGATTTCATGTCATAGTCATTTACGAAATTCTGGCATTCGGTATCTTCTTCGATAGAAATATCTGATGATAATGTTTTAAAATGTTCAAAAAAATCACAAAGCTCAATATCAGAGTTGTTACTTTGACCACTGGTCTTATGCTTAAAGAGTTTCCAAAACTCCTTCGGTTTTTTATTTTTTAAGTTTTCAAGTTCCTTAGCCAATTGTCTGTTATATTTACGTTTGGTGATTCTACAATGATACTTAAAATCTTTCTTTATCAAGAGAAATTCTTTTCTATTTTCATCGTTTTTATTCAAATTGTAATTTCTTTGTGCTCCTTCATATAGCATCTTTTTCTGTTTACAACTTTCATCAAACCATTTTTTCATAGAATAACTAGAGTTGTCATTTGAAAATACATTTTTCTTATATCTTATGTGTTTTTCAAAATATGCATTACCCTTACTGCTTAAGAAATCAGTGAAAATGTTAACTAAACGATCAGAATCACAGTCAAGTAACATATTATCCTCTAAACTAGAGCAAAGATTATTGGTCGAGGTACCGACATCATGGATAAAACTATCTTTAAATTCAGAGTCCCATTTATGTATGACACGCTCTTCCCACATTGAAGTTTCACTTGAGCGTTGTTTACCCGTAGGTTAAACGAAATAGGGGTGTGATTAGAAAATATATTGAAATTATGTACACAAAAATTTAACAAAATGTCAAAATTACAATGACTGGTTATCACATAGTCTACTGTACTTTCTCCGTTATGGGTGAAACACGTGTAATTACCTACATTACAGTCTTTACCAACCCTTCCGTTTATAATGCGCATATCAAGCGATTTGCACAACTCCAAAAGGCAATCACCAAATCGATTCGACCCCTTATCGCATGACGCGCGAGGTAAGTACTCATCGATTTCGTGATAGCTATCAAGATCATGGTCACCAAGCAGTCTATCATTCAATATGAAATCTGTTTTACATCCTACCCGTGCATTGAGGTCACCCAATAAAAACACTTTACCCCCTATGCTCTGAAAATGCCTAATGTCCGATTCTATTTTTTCAAAAACATCAAAGTCATAATTATCGTATATTGGTGAACCTTCTGGGGCAATATATGTAGAACAGAGATAAAGGTTTTCAGAAATATTTAAATAAATAAACCAGATATGCTTATGTATCACAAACTTATATACAGAACAGAACAGAACAGAACAGAAGTTTATTCATAAGACTTGAACACATATGGTTCATCGTCAAAACATTTACAATATACATGTACATACGAAAAAAAAAATAGACATACAGTTTATCAAATTACTATTTTGAAAGAATAATGCACTTCCCAAGAAGGCGGAAATAATGTTTGAAATGAGCGGAATATATAAGTATGCAGATATTCGGATAGAGCGCTTGGTGCTATGTTTTCATGCTATGTTAAGCAATAAGCTGATCAGAAAAAGGAGCCATAACTCTCATCGTCTAATCATTTACTACATTAAGTACACTTATTCTTTTGTGGTTAGCTTTGGTATAGTATATTCCAATTGCATTTAAAACATTTAGATTTGTTGAGTTTAACATAGAAATGAATTTGTACATATTAGGATTTCTGAAATATATTTTCTTTATATATATATATGTCTTAGATCTTGATAAAAAGGACAAACTAGCATAAAATGAAACTCGTCTTCAATGTCATTTAAATTGCAGAGAGTACATTTCCTATCTTCTCTTTTGATGTTTCTATGTCGACCTGTTTCAATAAGTAATTGATGTGACGATAAGCGTAATCTCGCAACGGCATTTCTGTATGTTGGAATATTCATTTTTTCAAGGTAGCAAGACCTATCAAAAGAGGTTTTTAGGCGTTTGTATAAGATCAGTGAAGTTTTAATATTTACATCAATATACCATTCAGCTATATACATGTCGATCAATCTTTGTCGCAACACTGGAATGAACATCTTTATGTTAACAGATGCTGGGAATAACCATACATCATAAAATCCAATAGTCTGTAGCAAATGTTTAACGTTTCTGACCCAATCAGCATTTGAATCGCTACTATTTCTATTAATATTGTAGTTTAATAATGTTGAAAGGATACAATTATTTCCCTTTTCAGTAAAAAGTTTTATAAAATATTTAATAATTCTAATTTTAATAATGACATGGAGCGGAAATCTTCCAAACTCTCCATATATAGCAGAATTGCTAGTTGAGGGTTTTACTTTTAATAATCTCTTAAGAAATTTTCTATCCAATCGTTCTACCAATTCACTAGTTAAGAAGCCCCACACTTCACTCGAATAATAAATAATAGACGCGACAAAGGAATCAAATAAATCAAGCATAATTGTTAATGGTATTTCTTTACCCCTAGTAATAGTGAATAAATCGCTCAGAGCCCGATTAGCTTTACCAACCAATGTTTTAATAGCATTATGGAAGGTCCCGTTACTTGTAAAAACAATTCCTAAGTAATTAAAAGTGGTCAATTGTTCTATACTTTTACCATGGTATTTAAAATTGTATCGATTTTGTGCCTTTCTGCCTTTTTGAAAAACAACTATTTTGGTTTTTTCAGCATTTACTGTTAATTTCCACTTTTTACAATATAATTCGAAAGCATCCAATAAACTTTGTAGACCGTCCTCGGTATCTGAAATTAAAACCGAGTCGTCAGCAAATAAGAGTAAATAAATGGATAATTGGCCAAGCGTAAAGTCATGAGCTGTATTCTGTTGTAAAAATAACTCAATGTCATTTACAAACAATGAAAATAATATTGGTGACATGGTCTCTCCCTGCAATAATCCAACGTTACAATCGAAGAGATCCGATACGTTATTTAGATGTTTAACACATAATTTTACATCTTCGTATAATGAACGAATTAGACTTAATACTTTGCCAGTAACACCTTGTTTTATCAATTTAAACCACAAGCCGTTTCGATAAATAGAATCGAAACATTTTTGTAAGTCAATAAAACAACAGAACAATTGTTTCTTATCCCGGAATTGTTTCTGAATAAAGGAATTAAGTAGAAATATAGCGTCTACTGTACTGAAATTAGCTTTAAAGCCAAATTGTGCATCACTGATCACATCATATTTTACCGACCATATTTTTAGACGCTCATTGATTAAAGATGTAAATAGTTTTGCGAAACAGCTCGTAAGGGTTATTCCTCTGTAATTATTTGGATCTGATCGATCCCCTTTCTTATGAATAGGTACGATTAAACCCTGGGACCATGACTTTGGGTAGGTTTTCTTGTCGAGTATGTAATTAAAGAGGATTTGCAAGGGTTTATCTAGACAATCTATACACTCCTTGAAATATTCATACATTATATTGTCGGTAGAGCATGCCTTATTAGAACCTAACTTTTTAATACATTTTCTTATTTCCATAATTGTAAATGGCTCATCTAATTCATCGTAGATGCATTCATTTGATTTCATGTCATAGTCATTTACGAAATTCTGGCATTCGGTATCTTCTTCGATAGAAATATCTGATGATAATGTTTTAAAATGTTCAAAAAAATCACAAAGCTCAATATCAGAGTTGTTACTTTGACCACTGGTCTTATGCTTAAAGAGTTTCCAAAACTCCTTCGGTTTTTTATTTTTTAAGTTTTCAAGTTCCTTAGCCAATTGTCTGTTATATTTACGTTTGGTGATTCTACAATGATACTTAAAATCTTTCTTTATCAAGAGAAATTCTTTTCTATTTTCATCGTTTTTATTCAAATTGTAATTTCTTTGTGCTCCTTCATATAGCATCTTTTTCTGTTTACAACTTTCATCAAACCATTTTTTCATAGAATAACTAGAGTTGTCATTTGAAAATACATTTTTCTTATATCTTATGTGTTTTTCAAAATATGCATTACCCTTACTGCTTAAGAAATCAGTGAAAATGTTAACTAAACGATCAGAATCACAGTCAAGTAACATATTATCCTCTAAACTAGAGCAAAGATTATTGGTCGAGGTACCGACATCATGGATAAAACTATCTTTAAATTCAGAGTCCCATTTATGTATGACACGCTCTTCCCACATTGAAGTTTCACTTGAGCGTTGTTTACCCGTAGGTTAAACGAAATAGGGGTGTGATTAGAAAATATATTGAAATTATGTACACAAAAATTTAACAAAATGTCAAAATTACAATGACTGGTTATCACATAGTCTACTGTACTTTCTCCGTTATGGGTGAAACACGTGTAATTACCTACATTACAGTCTTTACCAACCCTTCCGTTTATAATGCGCATATCAAGCGATTTGCACAACTCCAAAAGGCAATCACCAAATCGATTCGACCCCTTATCGCATGACGCGCGAGGTAAGTACTCATCGATTTCGTGATAGCTATCAAGATCATGGTCACCAAGCAGTCTATCATTCAATATGAAATCTGTTTTACATCCTACCCGTGCATTGAGGTCACCCAATAAAAACACTTTACCCCCTATGCTCTGAAAATGCCTAATGTCCGATTCTATTTTTTCAAAAACATCAAAGTCATAATTATCGTATATTGGTGAACCTTCTGGGGCAATATATGTAGAACAGAGATAAAGGTTTTCAGAAATATTAAAATACGATTTTTCAAGTTTAAACCACTGAATACAGTCAACGGATATATATATGGACGGATTTTTGACTGAATAAAACAATAAATAAAAACAAATAAAAACAAATAGATAACAAATAGATAACAAATAGATGACAAATAAAAGCAAATTCATATAAATAAAAATCAATAAAAACAAATAAAAACAAATAAAAACAAATAAAAACAAATAAAAACAATTAAAAACAAATAAAAACAATCGAAAACAAATAAATAAAATAGATATGCATATATATCACAGACAAAATGCCATGGACACACATTTGGCAAAACTGATTTACGTAACTGAGCAAAAAAAGCTAAATAGATATGCTGATGTATCACAGATAAAAGATATCATGGACGGAATGTTATACAAATTATCAATAACATTAATGAAAAATACACATATGCATTCAAATATCACAGATATGCTTATGTATCACAGACACAAATATCACAGATATTCTTAGTATCCCAGACACAAATATCACAGATTTTTTTTTTCAAAAAATGATATCATGGACAGAATGTTATACAAACACAACAATAACAGTTAAATATAAAAAATAGATTTAAATATCACAGATATGCTTATCTATCACAGAAAGACGATATCATGGACGGAGTATTATAACTACAACAATAACAGCAAACGATAAATGTATCTTCAACTTGATATATTAAACAAAAACTTAACAAATATAAAATGTGTATTCCTCCAGGACTATTCTAATACAGCATTAACAATGTGTAATATTTCTATTTATCCTCACACACAAATCCATTCACGACGGTGCTATACGTTCCTATACACCACATGTCCGTACGTCTCCATCCTCTCAGCCCGACATAGCCGATGGTCTGAAGTGAGTTGAAATATTCACCTTCTTGGGGTTTTGGTGACTACACATTCTGAAATCTTTTCAGTTATGTCGACTTATTGGCTTGAATGGATTGACATTTCCGTGGTTCATTCCGTCATCTATGACCTCATCATCGTGCGTTTCCGTTAATCGCGGTGCACTTTGGTACTTGTTTGACGCCATTATCTCCAGTTTATGTGAATCCCGTCGCACTCCGATCTAGTCTATTTACAGATTTGTACGTCCATCAATGTGAGCTGTTTTAAAAATATAATAATATTTGTGAGTTCACATTTACGAATACCAGATTAAACAGCCTATTCGTTATGTATTTTATGGAATTTTTAGAAATTGCTTACAATGAGCGATTTCTCCTTTTCCCAATTCTCTTTTTATGTTGTCAGATGGAAATAGTCAAAAGTCGTCTGCGTTTGGGAAAGGAATTAAGTCAGACCAACTGTGGCTAAAGATCAACCTGTGCATTCCTGCTATCTGATCAAAAGCTTCTAAGCGTGTGACTATATGAATAACGATAAAGGTATGAAGTTAAAAAGCAGAAGAAAAACAAACTCATGAGATAGTTCTCCTTTTGTCACAATGCTTTCAAAAGTCGTCTGCTGCAGATGTTTTATATAGCGCCTGAATCTTGAAAATATGTTGTTGTTTTCTTTGTCAACACCGTTTACAGCTGTCCGCAACAAACGTGCAATGGCGTGAACTGTTGTCTTCTATCTTTTAAATGATTCTAGTCACATTTAATTCAAAATGATTAAACATGTTATACGTCTAAACTATTTGTTTAAGATACTTCCTTAAGGCCTTATTGACTAAAATGAAATGAAAAAATCAATAACATCAGACTTCGCCAATTTTGGGTTGCAGAATCCCATGCTCGTTCGTATTTACCAAACATTCTAATTTAATTTTAATTATAAATTCGGAGAATATTTATTTAACACCATATAACAGTCTATGATTGGCTGAACCATAATGCAAATGCGCTACTTTGTCAATTTATAACTTGAATGGTAATTAACCTGCTAAGTGAAACATATTTAATCTCCAGCAGACAATTTTTTGAAAACATAGTGGCAAAAGGAGAATCGCTCCTGATCAATTTCTATTGTTGCTGGGTTTTTTTATCTTTATTTTCCTCCAATTACGAAGATTACATTTATAATACAACAATACAGAAACACAATTTACTACAACTAAAACTACATGCAAAATAAATAAAATAAAAAAAAAAAAAAAAAAGTTCTTACCTTGTTAAAATAGTCTGCACATTAATATACCAGCTGCTTCCGTACGGTTTATTGAAATAAACATCCATGTTCTCGTCTCCTCTCATGTTCAGTTTATTCCGAACTAGCAAGATTTAATCCACCTATTTTTTTTTATAAACGATATTAAATTGTTTAAACGATAAAGGAATACTGAAATGAAACGTCGAATTGCCGGATATTTATAGGACCTCTGACTTCGAATAACGTCTTTGATGGGTCAAAGATAAATCCTTAAATCAGTTGATTAATCTATTCGTCTTTTATATCAAATATAAGTTGTCAATGGGATTAAAGAAATATTAGAGTGATCGTTGAAAACAAGTTTCAACACCGCTCATGTCCGCATTGAGTGGACATTGTCAAACTTGAAAGTGGTCAATCAGTCGTCAGGTCGATTTAGATTACCCTTTGCCTAATTCAATTAGATTTTGACCCGTACGAGGCAAACGTACATGTATTTGAAAAGGAACTGAGTATATGTTTTCTTCCCCTTTCACATAATTTGTCATTGGTATCAAAACTTTATGTATAAATATTTCCTTTTATTATATGAACTAGAAATAAACTATTTCTCATTGGTCAAAATGACCACTCATTGAACAAAATACTATTTGATATTGAACAGTTTTTTGGAAAACTGTTCATAAAATTACAATATTGAACAGTTTCTAAATATAGCGATTCATGAGCACGCGCAAGTACTAAAAATAGTCGTTGGAAATTCTAGCTGTCGATTGAATATGACGGTGATAACTGAGGTTTCCGAATGTAGCGTTGTTTACAAGATGGCCGACCATAATCGATTTGCGTCGCTGTCTTTCAACCAGTCAGTATGTTGTGGCAATATCTAAACGAAAAACGGATGAATGACCATTTCGAAACCTATTCTAAGGAGCAGTTAGACGTGACACTTGCAAAATTTTATCGTAATTTTATCTGCGTGATTTTATTTATAGTTTATATAATAAAACAGTTATGGACTTTTCAGCTGTGCGATATGATGTGATCTGCACCAGAAAAACTTAAATATTGATTTTTCTGGTGCAAATCACATCATATCGCACAGCTGAAAAGTCCATAATTGTATAATATTTCACTTTATCGTCGGCCGCTTTCAAAGTAAACATCATTCAAAATATATCATGGGTTAATGTCAATAAAGCATTAATTCAATCAGGCAATATTATGTTTTATTTCTGTTTGGAAATGACCATTAGAAGACATGTTTATTTATCCTTTCACTGATATCATTAGTTTGAAAATCGGAGTGCGAATTCAATACACTATTTGGAAACATTGAGGGGGAGAACGTCATAGTTTTGAGCAGACATCTTCTTACATTGCTGGGCTGGGAAAGTCTTCGTTTTGAGCAGGTACCCATCCCCCACGCTATTTTCCAAAGTCGTTTGCTGCAAGGCATTAAAAACCTCGTAAATCAGGCAAAGTTTGTTTTAATCAGTGGACCTCTATTGTCGTGTAATATTGCTCGTGGATTAATGGATTATCTTGAAATTTGTTACACGTGAATGTGTTTATGGCGTGTTTTTACACCTGAGCGATATATTTTAACATGTTTTATTGGTAAACTTTAAATCACAAGAGGTACTCCCCGCTGGTACCGAAAGCAGCGGAATTAGATATGTATTTTGTGGAGTATTTCCCAAATTCTTTATGTCAATTTAAAACAAGTTCCACGCGTCTACAATATACGCCTTTTTTTAACCATAGTTGAACGGAGAGCGATCCTATAATGAGGTAATTACTCGTTTTGTCACAATGTTTTCAACTGTATGTAAAACGATTTTCATAAATTGTAGAACATTTTTTCAAGTCGTTTGTTACAGATTTGTGGGCAAAGTTTTTCCAAATTCTCTATTACATTTTCAGCCAACTACAAACATAAGCTTATGTAGAAAATATCTGAACTACGTAGAAATTGATCTGGATTTATACTGTTCACAAAGCTTGTTCTCCCCCCCGGGTCGGTTTCAAAGGAGGAGCGAACAAGATAGACAGTTCTGTTGTGCAGGCTGCTATTTGTCGCTCCTAACAATTTGTCAGTTATATTACGGCGTTTTTCCTAAGTAAGTTATCAGTACTACTGATCCTTTTAACCTGACACCATCCAGTCAGTCGTAATGCTAATCCCACACCCCTGAGCGCCAATGAGGGAAAGCCATTATTACCATTTTTAAAGTCTTTGTTTTGACCCGACCGGGGATGAACCCTCGACCACCCGGACTCAAGACGGACATTCTACCACTACACCAACGAGGCGCTTTTGTGCAGGCTGATATTGGTCTACGTTTTTAGTTAGTTTACGGATCGGGTTTCTCGAACCGCGATATTTGTCTTTCACCAATGGGCCGAACAGTATACGTGGGAAGGTACCAAGTGGCCTGAGAAGAATGCTGTGTACATGTAGAGTACTGGTGCGGGAAATGGGCACTGTGTTATAACTAACGTACGATTGAAACAGCGTTTAACTATAATCAATCAATTTTAACTCGCGTAATACACGATGGGCAATACGCACCTAAATTTCCATTGTTTACCAATACAAATGTAGTAGTAGTAGTAGTTATTTATTGCCTCCATTAACGGAGAGTGTTACATACATACAATTTATACGAAAGACAAAACATTACAAACATAAAAAAGACATGTGACAAAATAGAACATTAGTGAAATCAAACAATGCAGTATGCAATACTATACACACATACATACACATATACATACACACACACATACATATATACATATACACACACATACACCTACACATACATACATACACATATATATATATACATACACATACACATATATATACATATATATATATATATATATACATATATATACACACATATATACATATATACACATACACACAAACACATATATACATATATACACATACACACAAACACATACATACACGCGCATACATACACATATACACACACATATGAGTATGTCTACACCGATTACCATGATTCATGAATGCAAAGAGCATTTAGATAGTTTATGGATGTATCTTATACACTGTTTGAAACAAACGACTCTTGATTCATTACTGAGAGTGAAACACAAACATCCATTTAATAGCTGCAGAATTTGTTCTTGCGGAGCCATGCTGGTAAGCATAAGGAAATTGCTTTCTCCCAATGCAGATAACAATTTTTTCCACAGTTCTTCACGTATATGTTCAGTATCTGGACAGAAAAGCAGCAAGTGTGTTACTTCACAATTAGTATTGATCTTACACTGAGGACAATAAATATCATACTTTCTTGAAAAGAGTCTAGACACAACGTGTATTACTGTATAACAAAATGTCAGTTGTTTACGGTATATTCTACTAAAGTACCATATGTTACATGGTATAAATTTACTGTGAATATATTGAAAGTTGCTCATAATGGGATTGCTTTCAATGTTTGAAAACATCTGTTCTTCCACTGCATGTGTCACAGTTTGATTCACTAGTTTTCTCCATGAGGCACTGCTTGGGAAGATTGAGTGAGAGAGATATTCCATTAATACTCTGGTTAAGCCGTATTTACCTAAAATGCGGAATATGTCCGGCATAAACCCGCGTATTTTACTAGGTCTGTTCATGAAAGATTGAAGTCTAAATGTAAACATACTTTTAATCCGTTTTTCTGTATTTAACCTACAGAGTTGGCCGAAAGAATTAATTTCCTTTTATCAATATAAGCTTCTAATGGCATAATGGCCAGACAACTCATAGCAATAACGGACGGAGTGGAGCGTGGCATTCTCTGAATATGCTTGATACATTGTTTATGTGCACGTTCGAGGTTTTGCAGATGTGATGCACTTAAACAATTCCATAGCTCACTTCCATAAAGCGCTTTCGATAAAACTACCGTTTCATAAATGCGCTTCAAGGAAAGTGGATGCATGCATTCACGACTTATGCCACAGTCATTTAAACTAAAATATGTTTGTCTTAACTTTGAACAACATTCTTGCACTGATTGATCAAGCGACATGTTTTTATCATTGATTACACCTAAATGAAGAAAACTATCTCCCTATTTAACACTATTCACCCCTAAAGTCCATTTACGCTGACTGTGTTCATAATCAAAATGACTTTCGTTATACACTATTACCTTACATTTTAAGGGATTGTATGAGTATTTATTATTTATAGAGTTTTCAAAACACATATCAATAAGTCTTTGTAGACCGTTTTTTGTTAATGACGTCAACATCATATCGTCGGCAACAGTAGGACAACCATATTTGATACTGTTTAATTTAAGGCAGTCATCACTGGCGTGTATATTATTCATGAGATCGTTTATATATACCAAGTACATTAATGCACTGATTATTTGTCCTTGTCTCGCCCCTTTCCTGATCGGGAACCAGTCTGATATAATACCGTCTGATCTGACACAACTAAAAATTGTGTTAATAAACTTCGGATTATTATGATAAACCTTTTGTCCATACCATTTTGGTATAATTTTTTCAACAGTAGGTCGTGGTTCACATGATCAAACGCCTGATTTACGGCTAAGTAACATGTATACAGTTTTGAGCTGTTCTCAATGGCATTATAAATGGATTCACGAACCATGAAAGATGTTAATGCGCAACTTAAATTTCTTTGGAAACCGCCTTGTAAACTATTTAGTTCAATTTCACTACCCATATAACTTAATAACACCTTTTCATACAGTTTTAGGATCGTCGAGCAGAGTGAAATCGCGCGGTACGAGTTCGGGTCGCACTTCTTCTTGTTTCCTCCCTTGTAAAGAGTAGTGATTATCCCCCTTTTCAAGTTTACTGGGCAATAGGCAAATTCATTCATAGCATTGAATAGTGTCCTTAGGACCTGCAGTAATAATGTACCACCATAAATGAGGTTTTCATAATAAACTTGATCGTAACCACAAGCCTTATTCTTTTTACAAGATGTCAATGCCGATTTAACATCTTCTACCTTAAAAACGAGATCATTACTACATGACATACATCGATCATTCTCATTGTTCACTGCAAACATGACACTCTCCGCATTTTCCACATTGTCATGTTCGTCATAGGAGTATAGTTCTTTAAAATGGTTCATCCATCCGCAGTTAATTTCTTCTGGTGATTTACATTGTTTATCTTTAAAAATCATTTCAAATGTTGGATGCGCTTTTGATTTTCGTTTTTTATTTATTAACTTCCAACAAACAAAGACTAATTCTTATCTAAATTTCTGGTAGATCTAAATAAAACTAGTCCAATCTGTGAAAAACTCTTAACCTTTTCCCATATACAACACATCTGCAACACATCTTGGCAAAAACATGAACACTCTCTGTAAATAGGAATAAAACATTTTTCTGTATGATGAAATCTTCTTTTGTCACAATGTTTTCAAAAGTCGTCTGCTGCAGTTGCGCTTAAATGCGGCTACATTTGGTAAAGGGTTAAACTTTGTGTTCAGTGGCCTGATTTTGTAAAATTCAGGAAAAAAGATTTCTTATGTCTGGACTAATCCAGACAAACAGCTAGTTTAACAACTGATTGATAAGCCAACACAATGGATGTACCCGGCGCCGCTTTTAGATTACAGATCGAGATTTCGAATCGCTCCCCGATTTTGATCCAGGTGAGCGATACAGTCTGGTCAATCATGGTTCCCTTTCTGTGCTGTATTAGTCGACACTGTTAACTGTTTTCCTTTGAAGACGCACACTGACTTGACTGCAGCAGACGACTTTTGAAAACGTGGGCGGGAAGTTACTGATAATGAGCAATTTTCCATTTCGAGGGCTTGGCGTGAAACGGTTGTAACTAAAACCCTATTTTGAAAACCCTAGTTTAGGGTCCATTTTGACCCTTTTGTAAACAATGCTAATTTAGGTGTCATTGCTCAGAACGAGCAATGGCACCTAAATTTCCATTGTTTACCAAGAAAAAAAGATTTAACGTTTATAAAGACATTATGGCGAGTTGATTAACATTGGTAAAAAAATACCAATTTTAGTTACAACCGTTTCACGCCAAGCCCTCGATTTGTCTCGATATTTTCAGCTCTATTCAATAATTTAATTTTCATTTAAGGAGATTTACCATATATTGAATGGATGTTTCAAAGCTGCAGATGTGTTGTATGTGGAAAGGGTCATCTTAATTCTGAAAAATGAGCCCATCCGTTGGAAAATGGACTCGTTGGCCTCTCAGAACAATGTAGGTTCAGATCAGTCTCTAAATCTGTACAGTCTTATCAGAACCTACACAAGTTGACAGAAGCTTCTAACAATATTATGTAGGTAACATGTGAATAATGTAGATCTGGATCTAAACTGTTCACAAAAGCCAAATAGTACCTTTGCCCATGGACAGGCTATATTATAATTGTGACATAGATCATCATTTAGGTCAACGATTATCAAACTATACAAGTTAGATTAACGGAGCAATTTCTTCTTTTACCACAGTGTTTTAAAATATAGTCTGCCGCCATGGTATAACAAGTTACATGTATCTGTAACATAGAAAGGGTTATTACGGCTTAACAAGGTGCCACGGGTTCAAAATATAAAATACACTTTTATTGATTTTTAAATTTATTTAAACTTTTAATGCAAACTATATACATGATTTACACAATGCAAACAAAACGGTCATAACAAGGAAATGTATGACCCCTCAAGCAGGTAAAGAGATTCCTATAACTCTTTTACACATGAGGATGCATCCGCAGCAATCACATTTTGAAAATATTGTGACAAAATGAGAAACTGTCCATAATGAGCAGTTTCTTCTTTTGCCGTATTTTTACCTCAAAATATATTCAAATTATTCTTCAATTTTTTAAAAGAGTATATGTGTATTCAAAGAAGCTTGCTGTAGAGACCAAAGTAGAGCTGTAGTCCCAGTTATTTAAACTAAATGTCCCTTTATTTGATGCCATAATTGTTCTACCCATGTTAAGGGCAAGCTCTGACAAGCCTGTTTATGCGTAGGCTAACATGAATCTTCACTGTTTGGAATATGCAATACGACACGAATTGCAGACAATATTCATTCCTTTTGAAATTAAACCAATTCCCACACATCTGAAGCAGACACATTTGAAAACATTTAGGCAAATACATGCTTATGGAAAATTTCTATAAATGGAAGTATAATGATTGAATACAGTTTAAAACATTGAAGGAAAAGGATTCATTGCTCATTACGATTATTTTTACCATTTGTCAAACTGTTTTCAAAATTCGTCTGCTGCATGAAAGCAGATTCGTTAGAAAGCATTTGCTGTGGGAAATAGTTCAAGCATGCTCAGTTATATACATAAATAGATGCTATCTTTACACCAATAATGGAATCACAAGTTTCGTTGTATTATGTCACTATTTCATCTGTATGTTCCACCACCAAACCAATGAACTAAACTACACTAAGAACTATTTGACGTAATGGCTATATATTTACAAATGGAAGATTAAATCCGGTAAGCGAACTAGCTAGGTTTGAAATGATACATATATTACACTATTTTACAAAAGGGGGCTTTTTTTGGCAAGATTGGAAAAAAAATATAAATTTTTTAATGCTGAAAGTAAAGTTAGTTAATGGAGTTCAAAAAATCGTGAGACTTGAACAATTTTAGTTTGTCTTCCCTTCTTTGCGCTTAGGGTTGCAGAATTAGCATAACGACTCACCGACTGGTGTCAGGATAAATGGACCAGTTGTAATGGTAACTAACCGAGAGAGTTCCGTGATATAACTGAAAACATGTTGAACGCGGAGTAGAACACCAATCAATTAATCAACTTTTGACTACTGGCTTACTTAAAACAGCGTATGATTTTTAACTTAATTGATTTTCGGATAAGGTGCAGGAATGAAGGTTTTCTTTATTATTTCCATCTATATCATTTTGGAGATGGTGTTGTAAATCCAATGAGAACTGACTTTACTTCACTGTATGCAAATGCAACAAGACACGTACTCGCCGTTAATATAAATTGTGTTTAAAATAAAAAAGACGGGGCAGAAAGCTGATTTGCCATATATGCATTTGTATAACAGCAAACAAATATTGAATTGGAAAAAGACAAAGAAAAATACTATAGTCACAAAACTTGTTAAAAAGGTGAAGTAAATTAATTTCACAAATATGCTTATATATCACAGGCTTGAAACCATATATAAATACAACGAAACGCACCGCAATTTGGCTATAGATAAATAAATAAATCAGTAAATAAATATTTAAATGAATAAATCACATATATGCTTATATCACAAATGTTATATCACAGATATGCTTATAAAACATATGTTATATCACAGATGTCCCTTTTATCACAGATATGCTTATATATCACAGATAAAAGATATGTTAGAAATTTGGCAAACAGAATAAATAATCCAATAAATAACAATAAATAAACCAGATATGCTTATGTATCACAAACTTATATATGGACGGATTTTTGAATGAATAAAACAATAAATAAAAACAAATAAAAACAAATAGATAACAAATAGATAACAAATAGATGACAAATAAAAGCAAATTCATATAAATAAAAACAAATAAAAACAAATAAAAACAAATAAAAACAAATAAAAACAAATAAAAACAAATAAAAACAAATAAAAACAAATAAATAGAGAATATTATGTCCCTGACGTAAGATATGAACTTTATCTGACGAGGTTGGGAGAATTGATAATTGGCGAGCCTTTGGCGAGACAATTATCCTTTCTCACAGCCGAGTCTGATAAAGTTCATATCTTACGTCAGGGACGTAATATTCTATTTATCTTGCATGTAAAATAAGGGTTTCAGGTAAATCTACATTGATTTTAACTAGTTTTAATAAATAACATACAAAATTACAAAAGCCCATTCATGAATGACCTCACCTAAAATAGAATGACGTCACGCGCGTGCATAAATCTGCGCCGAATTACATTGTGTACACACGACATACGGAAGCTAAAGAGTTCCGACTTCAACTCCATATTTCTCGATTATTACTACTTAATTTGTATATCTGGTGTGACGTAATACCTTAAAATGCCAATATTAACTCGAACATATTCTTAGTAGAAGTGTAAGTATTGCGGATTGGCCGTCGCTTCAGTACACACGATAGGTCAACATGTATGTCAACCGCCGTGTTTTGAAAATGAATAGTTGTGTTGGATCTGAAAGTCAATGTATAAAGTTAGTTCAGGCTAAGGAAGTTCAAGTAACACTCAAAGTTTAAATACAGATGACTATATTCAAGACAAGTGTGATGCTCAGGCTTAGTCGTCGTTTATATTGGAGACATTCATTTTTGGAAAAGGATACCATCACTGTTGTGGGTAGACATGTCGAAGACACGTTACGAAACTTTTAGTTTTAAGAATCATGTAAACACTAGCTGTACGTAAATGATAAGTTATTTAACTAGAAGAAACATTTTCTGGATATCTCGCCTAAACGTAAAATGATTTTCTGTCGGAACTGCTGTATGGAAGAGGAATCCGTGGGTGGATGAGGATCGATGTTCGTGAACCCTTTCTCGTTGTAAAACACAGACTGACGATAGAAATTTGTCGTTTAACGTGGAGTCATTTAAGTGCATTGAAATGACTTGTGGAAACATAGATATGCTTCTCATTATAGGACATTACTCGCTTCAGATTGTATTTAAACAAGGTTACGTATGAACTGATCACGTGAGAATAAACAGGTCTATGTATGCGACATTTTCAACGAAGAAAGACAGTTCATCAAGTAAGACTGAACATGCAGATCCCGTGTGATTTATATAACGATATTCTTTTCGATTTGTATTTGCATTGTAAAATGTGTTTAAATGTAATTAAAACAATAATAACTTTATTTCTAATTGTTATTTTATGTTCGTTCATTGCTTTGACTGTTATACTATCAACATAATTGAGCCGTTTCACGATAAAAAACAACATTATGGATTCTGCGTAATGTATCAATCCAGATCAGCCTGCGCAGGCTAATCCGGTCCGACACATTCCGTCTCAGGGGGATAGAGGTATTGAGCAATGATTCCTTAAACAGAAAATCCACAGGAGGCGAAACGTGTCTGACTGGGTTAGCCTGCGCGGCATGCTGAGGCTGATCCGGTTCGATAATTTTCTGGTGGAACGGCTCATTTATATTTCAGAAAAAGTAGTTCCAGCGATTACGTCATTTCTAAAAATAAGTAGACTGATAAAGATAAAAGTTTATCATACCAGTAGACATGTAAACAAAAGGTTTATCATACCAGTGTTATACGTCACGTAATCTGCTCATTGCAGGATAAAAACAAATAAAAACAAATAAAAACAAATAAATAAAATAGATATGCATATATATCACAGACAAAATGCCATGGACACACATTTGGCAAAAGTGATTTACGTAACTGAGCAAAAAAAGCTAAATAGATATGCTGATGTATCACAGATAAAAGATATCATGGACGGAATGTTATACAAATTATCAATAACATTAAAGAAAAATACACATATGCATTCAAATATCACAGATATGCTTATGTATCACAGACACAAATATCACAGATTTTTTTTATCAAAAAATGATATCATGGACAGAATGTTATACAAACACAACAATAACAGTTAAATATAAAAAATAAATTTAAATATCACAGATATGCTTATCTATCACAGAAAGACGATATCATGGACGGAGTATTATAACTACAACAATAACAGCAAACGATAAATGTATCTTCAACTTGATATATTAAACAAAAACTTAACAAATATAAAATGTGTATTCCTCCAGGACTATTCTAATACAGCATTAACAATGGGTAATATTTCTATTTATCCTCAAACACAAATCCATTCACGACGGTGCTAACGTTCCTATACACAACATGTCCGTACGTCTCCATCCTCTAAGCCCGACATAGCCGATGGTATGAAGTGAGTTGAAATATTCACCTTCTTGGGGTTTTGGTGACTACACATTCTGAAATATTTTCAGTTATGTCGACTTATTGGCTTGAATGGATTGGTATTCCCACGTTCATTCCGTCATCTATGACCTCATCATCGTGCGTTTCCGTTAATCGCGGTGCACTTTGATACTTGTCCGACGCCATTATCTCTAGTTTCTGTGAATCCCGTCGCACTCCGGTCTAGTCTATTTACAGATTTGTACGTCCATCATTGTGAGCTGTTTTAAAAATATAATAATATTTGTGAGTTCACATTTACGAATACCAGATTAAACAGTCTATTCGTTATGTATTTTATGGAATTTTTAGAAATTGCTTATTATGAGCGTAAGTCAGACCAACTGTGGCTAAAGATCAACCTGTGCATTTCTGCTATCTGATCAAAAGCTTCTAAGAGTGTCAGACATTTCTTTACACATGTTTAAATATCCCCGGCATACACGATATGTAGCAGACGACTATATGAATAATGATAAAGAAATGAAGTTAAACAGCAGAAGAAAAACAAACTCATGAGAAAGTTCTCCTTGTGTCACAATGTTTTCAAAAGTCGTCTGCTGCAGATGTGTTATATAGGGCCTGAATCTTGATTTTTTTTTTCTTTGTCAACACCGTTTTCTAAAAGCTGTTTTCAACAAACGTGTAACGGCGTGAAATGTTGTATGCTATCTTTTAAATGATTCTCGTCACATTTAATTCAAAACGATTAAACATGTTTATACGTCTAAACTATTTGTTCAAGAAACTTCCTTAAGGCCTTAATGACACTAAAAAATACAAAAAAACATCAGACTTCGCCAATCTTAGGTTGCAGAATCATGCTCGTATTTACCAAACATTCTAATTTAATTTTAATTATAAATTCGAAGAATATTTATTAAACACCATGTAACAGTCTATGATTGGCTGAACCATAATGCAAATGCGCTACTTTGTCAAATTATAATTAGAATGGTAATAAGCCTGCTAAGTGAAACATATTTAATCTTCAGCAGACAATATTTGAAAACATAGTGGCACATCGCTCCTGATGATCAATTTCTATTGTTGTTGACTGTTCAACTCTATTTAATAATCGTACATTTATTGCTTAGATATTTCTATATTTTTGCATATTTAAATTTATATATAAGTCTGCTGCAGATCATTGTTATGTGAGCAATGGTTTAAAAGTTCTTACCTTGTTAAAATAGTCTGCACATTAATATACCAGCTGCTTCCGTACAGTTTATGAAAATAAACATTCATTATCTCGTCTCCTCTCATGTTCAGTTTATTCCGAACTAGCAAGATTTAAACCACCTATTTTTTATATAAACGATATTAAATTGTTTAAACGATAAAGGAATACTGAAATGGAACGTCGAATTGCCGGATATTTATAGGACATCTGACTTCAGTATACGTCTTTGATGGGTCAAAGATAAAAGCCTTAAATTACTGGTTTAATCTATTCGTCTTTTATATAAAATAAAAGTTTTCAATGGGATTAAAGAAATATTAGAGTGATTGTTTAAAACAAGTTTCAACACCGCTCATGTCCGCATTGAGTGGTCATTGTCAAACTTGAAAGTGGTCAATTAGTCGTCAGGTCGATTTAGATTACCCTTTGCCTAATTCAACTGGATTTTGACCCGTCCGAGGCAAACGTACATGTATTTGAAAAATTGCTGTTTGAAAAGGAACTGAGCATATGTTTTCTTCCCCTTTCCCATAATTTGTCATTTGTATCAAAACTTCATGTATAAATATTTCCTTATATTTCACTTTATCGTCGCCAGCTTTCAAAGTAAACATCATTCAAAATATATCATGGGTTAATTTTTTTTTTTTATGTCAATAAAGCATTAATTAAATCAGGCAGTATTATGTTTTATTTCTATTTGGAAATGACCATTAGAAGACATGTTAATTTATCCTTTCACTGATATCATTGGTTTGAAAATCGGAGTGTGTATTTAATACACGATTTGAAAACATTGAGGGAGAGAAAGCCATAGTTTTGAGCAGACATCTTCTTACATTGCTGGGCTGGGAAAGTCTTCGTTTTGAGCAGGTACCCACCCCCCACGCTATTTTCCAAAATCGTTTGCTGCAAGGCATTAAAAACCTCGTAAATCGGGCAAAGTTTGTTTTAATCAGTGGAGCTCTATTTTTATGGAAATAAACATCCATGTTCTCGTCTCCTCTCATGTTCAGTTTATTCCGAACTAGCAAGATTTAAACCACCTATTTTTTTTATAAACGATATTAAATTGTTTAAACGATAAAGGAATACTGAAATGAAACGTCGAATTGCCGGATATTTATAGGACCTCTGACTTCGAATAACGTCTTTGATGGGTCAAAGATATATCCTTAAATCAGTTGATTAATCTATTCGTCTTTTATATCAAATATAAGTTGTCAATGGGATTAAAGAAATATTAGAGTGATCGTTGAAAACAAGTTTCAACACCGCTCATGTCCGCATTGAGTGGACATTGTCAAACTTGAAGTGGTCAATCAGTCGTCAGGTCGATTTAGATTACCCTTTGCCTAATTCAATTAGATTTTGACCCGTACGAGGCAAACGTACATAAAAACGAACAAACGTTCCACCATTCAAGCAGTACGACGCGATTGTCTGAGCTGGGGACAAAGTCTCGCTATCCTTCCTTCTTTTCAAAGCCCTGTTTAAGCATTTCGATAAGATTAATTTAAGCAGAGTTATGTATTGCCCTGATACTTTGGCAATTTTGAAAGTTTTACGGTTCCCGATATTCTCTTTGCAATATTCGCAGGTACATGTATATCAAGACACCTTTTCGGTTTAATGATGTACTGTGACAAGATAGAGATCATGTTTGAATTTAATTTCTGTTGGATTATTTTAAGCAGAGTGATTGCCCATTGAAAGATTTGAAAGTTGTACGGTTTCCGATAATTTTCTTTGCAATGTTTGCAGATTTTTTCAAAAAATGTGTCGGTTTAAGTTCTATTATGACAAGATAGAGAAAGGTCAAAGACTTTCTACACGATCGCCACTTCAGTGCCTTCGGCACTTTGATTAATTAATAGAATTGTGTATTGATTTTTTGGGGGTAATTTCATTAATTAATGAAATTAATGAAATTAAACTTGTTAAAATTATCTTTCCATGATGACTGAGAAATCCAAATCGATAAGTCACAGAATCACGAGAATCCTATAAATAGAACGGAAATAAACTAACACTATGTTGTACGCGTATATCTAAATCAATTGAGCAGACATGTATTCCGCAATCTTTTCGGTTCCATGTAAACTCATAAAAACTTTCTAATTAATTTTGTCTTCCCATTTGCAACTTTTGTTATCAAAAGAAAGCGCACACACGCAAAGCAAAAACAATACAACGCAGTTTGAAAAAGTAGCTGTATTGTACCCTTTCCCTGGTCCGCTATGTTGAGAGTCATCTACGTAAAAAATAAAATATCCAGATATACAATGTTATTCTTTTCAGAACATTACGAAACTTTTTAGGAAAATGAGAACTTGTTCATTATGCAAATAGTATCGTTTTCCCACAATAATTTAAATTATAAAGCAGGACCAAATGCAAGTCGTGACACTAAGCAATTCAGGGTGGATATTTCCATCACAGAAAGCCTTGTTCGATATTTGAGAGACACTTGCAGACCGACCACGATCTAGGCGTCTACGCGACGTCAAAACGAAACAAATGTATTCGTCTACACAAGGAATGTGCCGCATGACTTCGGTGTCGGCACAAGCACCCAGACGATTAACAAGGAGGCATGGAAAATGTCTTTTTCACGGAAGAGTCCACGTTCATTATTGTACAACACGACGTGGAAACTGCTTCGCTAGAATACCCTCGCTACTGTTGGTCATTCAATAACTGCCGTGTTTGAAGAATCGGACAAAAGTCCAATAAAGAGGACCGATACACTGATGAACTTCATGCACAACTTCGAGGTGTAACAGCGGTGCGATACCTGATACCCGGGACGTACCAGATGTTGAGAAATGACTTCCATTTTTGTTTACTCAAAGGGAAAAGTTCTTTATACTCAAATAAGAAATGTAGATACAATGTATGACTTTAGTTTGAATCAATAAAAACATGCTTATGCGTTTCGTTCTCACTTCAGTATACTTTGCAAAGTTATTGTAAAATGTTAGTGACGTCACCCGATTAACGTCAAATATCAAATATCAAATTGTAATTCTAGATCAAATACCAACGCAATCTGACATAAAGACATCTTGAGATCTTGCGTCGTGTGCAAGATTCGGCTTCTAGCTCAATGTTGCTGTTACAGTTTAATGTCTAAGATTCGAAATGTAACCCGCCGGCATCTTGTCATTTGCATATGGTCTTTAAACAAAAACACTTTCGTCGTCTGTTCTATTTATGATTGTGAATCTCTTGGCTTTAAGGGTAGGTCTTACGATTGATTAATTGATTGGAGCTCGAAGTCGTTTTCAACGGTATCTCAGTCATATCACGGCGACCAGTTCACCTAAAGTGTGTTACCAGGCCTTCTCGCACAAGTACTCCACACACCATTCGCCCCAGGCAACTGGCTATCTTCCCATATAGACTATACTAGTCACAATGACTTTTGACAATCATCGGAAAGAATGGATGGCAGTTTCTAGGTTGTCTAAAATATTACATGCTGAGTCTCGATACCTCAGTCGGTAATTACGAAGGCGATCAGTCCATTGGACTTAGGGGGTCGTAAGGTCGAATCCCGGCTTGGCCATTCTCTCCGATGATTGACAAAAGTCGTTCTGACTAGCATCCTTTGTTCTCCACAGAATAGTTATTTTGTTTAAAATTGCAAGGCGTACATCGAAGTAAACCTTGACATTGCAAGATTGTGTACACAATCGCCAATATAGTGCTTTCGTTGCGTTGATTTATCTTGCAGGTCAAAGGGAAGTTATTCATTTTCCATAGACGACCATTATATATAGCATTATGGGTTATGGTTCGTTCTCAACAAGTTATACTACACTGAATGAAACCTGTATCAAAATAAAGTTCAATATTAAAACTACCAAATCAGTAAAAAAAACCATACAGGTTTACGGCCCATTTTTCGTTTTATGAGGTCAAATAGAAAGTCACTTAATTTTACTTTTAATTTCAGGAAATACAAGATGTTCTGAAAATGGCTCTTATAGTGTCAATATAGCTTAATGCAAACACTATTCTGGTTATAAATCATTCAGAAGTGAAAAACACTTTCAACAAAATCATTATTGTCCAATGGGAACCAACTTCCGTCTTATATATTCGTCTGAGAATGACGAACGGTGAAGTCTGTATGATCTGTGCTGACACATTAGCTTGTGAGTTACCGGTATATAATATATCCATTCAAAACTGTCCTTAGAGACTCAATTCCATGTTTAGTTTTGTTTCCCTTTTAATGTGCACATTGGTTTGAAATTGAAAAAAGAAATGATACAGTGGCTACCTTACTTTGGAATATGCATTGTGGTTCATTTTGGAACAAATCCCTAACTTACATGTGAATAAGGTTCCAACAAACAGTGTATATTCAGAGCATATGTCCTGAGGAATCCGCCGTGGCCGAGGGGTTAGCTTCGGGGATATAAAACCGGGCGTCTCGGGTTGGATCCCAAGTCGCAGCGCTGTGGTCATGGTGGAGTGTTCCTGGGCAAGGCACATTTTCTAACCTAGAACTGGTTTGTTTATCCAGGGGTCATGAATAAGTGAGCGGGGTCGATCGGTAACAGCGGAAACGTTGAACAGTGTTGTTTCCATTTATTTTAATGGATGCGTCTCGCTTCTTTCATGTTCTTATAGTTACGTTTTCATACAATAATGTGCTGAATTCTCGGATTAGTCTTCCTTTTAAATTGCATTATTCTATTTCTTTTATTTTGTACAAAATTGAGTTATAGTTTCATTATAACATACGTGTTTTAATCATACTAGAAATATCTACATTATAAATTATTTATACTTGTATTATATTGTTTTAATAACCATGGTTTGACACATAAACACAAGATTACGCAAGCTTCATGGAAAACTCCGTCATTCTTACTTTGATCCAAAAGAAAACAATACTATGTTCAGACAGTATGTTCTTAATTAGTGAATGCATTTCAGTTCGTGATCAAAAGCACAGTAGAATTGTCTCTCGAAGATGAGTTAATGCGTACACGCAACATGATGGTTAACGTTCAAATAAGTGTGGCTCTAGGGAAACCAACCATAGCATAATTAGTATATCTGTAAGCATATCGAGGGCTTGGTGTGAAACGGTTGTAACTAAAAACCTATTTTGAAAACCCTAGTTTAGGGGCAATTTTGACCCCTTTGTAAACAAAGCAAATTTAGGTGCCATTGCTCAGAACGAGCAATGGCACCTAAATTTCCATTGTTTACCAAGAAAAATGATTTAACGCTTAAAGATACTTTATGGCAAGGTGATTAACCTTGGTAAAAAAAATACCAATTTTAGTTAAAACTGTTTCACGCCAAGCCCTCGATATATCGAGGGCTCAACGCAAAACTGTAGTAACTCCATTTTTTCACAAAATTATGTTTTTGCATTTTTCACATTTTACAACATCATTCCTTCTGTGGTAAAAATATTTTCGAAACATATTGAATTTTTAGTACTTAAAATGAAAAGTGGTCCAAATGTCGTATCTTAATTTGACTATTTTCATTTATGCAACACTGTCGTAACTTGAGTTACATACAGTGTTGCACTGAAAACTATGCCAAGTTTGGTTTAAAAATATATGCAACACTGTAGTAACTTCATAACTTGTAAACAAATGATGTCATAATGATGATGTCATAGAGCCTGCTCCTGTCCCTTAGTTTTCATGGTATTAAAAGTCGAAGTTATGGCACATATTCAACTCAAATAAGCAAGCACTTTCAAACTTGATGCACTTTTAGATCGTAGGCCAGAATGACGAACACTCCACCCATAGGGAATTTTCTACTCTATGTTTTTCTGAAAGCCCAATGTCTGTGGAGCATATTCCTGTTTTCTGCCATCTGGGCATTAGTTCTTTATGGAAATATAGCGAAATATAGTGGTTTTTAATAATACGTGACCCTTATGAAAATTGTAAAAAAAAAAAACGTTAAATTAAATTTTTATTTATTATTAACAGTTGCTAAATTGATATTTTTAAGGAAAGGAAGTCAAATAGGCTTTTAGATCAAGTATTTTGACTATCATAGTATCAATTGTTGACTCTGTTATATACGTAACTACGATTTTGAAACACATTTTACATTTTGATTTATATAAATAGGTGACCAACCATCCTTCATTTATAGGTAGTTTTCTACACAATGTTGTTCTGTTATAATTGTATGTTTAATATGTTTAATGAAAGGAAGTCTTATAGACGCGGGTTGTCAATCCAGGGTTTGTGAGTTCGAACCCAAGCTCGGCAAACATGCTTTCCGACGTTTGACAAAAGTCACTGTGACAAGCGTCATTCGTCTGGCACCAATGGGCTAACAGTCTATGTGGTAAAGCAGCCAGTTGCTTGGAGAGTATGTTGTGTGGGGTACTGGTGTGAGAAAACCAGGAAACATGATTAGGTGAACTGACCGCCGTGATAGACTGCATATTGTTTGAAAACGAATTTAAATCCGAATAAATCATCTTTGGACCTTTATGAAGTAAAGCCTGTGTTGTACCACACCTTCTGCGCTCATATGATTTAATGGACCGTGGCAAATATGTCAACTCTGCTGGTCTTAGGAAGTTGTTTAAACAGCATATAAGCTACATTCTCAAGTTTGCAACATTGGTCAAACTCTTGAATCATTGCATTTCCATCAATTACACAATTAATGCAACATCATTTTGGGGTGAACAGTAGTTTGTTCAATTGAAGGTTTTATATAAAGAAGAAGTTTAGCATTGGACTGGACCAAGGGGATATGACAGTGTTAGTTCCAGATTAATGTTATGTTGAAGTGCAAGGATGATGAGCTGACCAAATCCCTCTGATCTGCATCAGGTTATTACTGGATGAGGTCACTTTCTTCGAGACTTTTGTGGTAGAAAATGTCATCATATTGGTCTGCTTCAGTGGATCATGGCAGGATGCAGAGTGTTTGACAAGTCTTGTATCTATGAATTCACCCATTACTCTTTGAAAGGATGTTATGACATGAAGGAGTGAATCAACGATATCAGTGGCAGCTGGAACTTCAGACGACAAACAGCAAATGTGATTCATGCTATTATCACCCCTGAATGGATTCAAAAATGGATTAAAAAAGCCTTCAACTGCTTCCTTCTTCCTCTGATACAATATCTGTAGACATGCGTGTTGCCTCTACGTAGTTTACTCTCATGTGCCTTGTCATGCAATAGCGAAAGTAGGCTGCATAATTCCTACTATATACTAATCGAATTGTCTGCTCGATCGATATATTAAATCTTGGGACAGCTGACCATGATACACAGAAACCATTTTGAGCTAACAACTGCTTTGCTCCTGGATGAGTTGTGTCTAAATTCATAAGGTAATGACGCGGGCTGTCAATCCAGGGGTTGTGAGTTTGAATCCCGGCTCGGTCAACTTTCTTTCCGACAATTGACAAAAGTCATTGCGTCATTCGTCTTCCACCAATGGGTCTATGTGGAAAAGCAGCCAGTTGCTTGGGAAGATTGTTGTGTGGAGTACTGGTGTGAGAAAACCAGGAAACACATGAGTAGGTGAACTGGCAGCCGTGATATGACTTGAGAAATTGTTAAAAACAGCGTTAAAACCCAATCAATCAATCTAAATTCATAAGGGTCAGGAGATATACAGGAATATATCTGGTATAGCTTTTGTGGTCCAGAGCACCTCATTTATTTTGTCACATGATGGTTTCTCTGTGAGATGGCGTTACAGATTTTCTGTTTCAGATGTCGGGTGTTCACTTCTTGAGTGCATGTGTTTAAATCTATCTAGGAGCATACGTTCCAAGCTCTCTTCCATAAGTTTATGAACATGCAAGGCTCTGTTATAGTGTTTGCCAGACATAGTGATCCACTGGAGCAGACTCTTGACTCCAACACAATTTCTGCCAATCCACTACGCTTCATCAGTTTACAAATTGTACCAAAGACCGAGCAAAGCATATCAAAGAAACTAACATTCTGACTATAATGTTGCTAAATGAAGGAGTCTGCAAAACTAGTGAATATGCTTTTTTTGGAAACAGCAATGTCAAATGTAGCAATGGCATATTCTTCACCAACTTCATGACTTGTAGTCAGCAAAGGTTGTAATATATGTTGTACTGTAGTATCCTCGTTGACTGATGCATCATGTATTCAACAGTTGACTTGTTGCTGAAATTGGCCTCACCTGTTTTTGAGAGCCATCCTGACCAAGGTGGAACACGTTGAAAATCAGATTGGCTGCCTAACTCTCGACAGAAAAACCAGGTGAAGAATTTGGTCAAAACCATATTCTGGTTTTAATATATGGACATCTAATTTTGGCTTGACTTTTAGCTTTGCATAACATTCCTTTATTTGGACTGCAAGTGGTCTAACAGATCTGTGTTTCGTTTTCATGATCAGTGGACTCTCAGAGGCACTGCTTGTGTAATTAATGTTTCTTACTTGTATGGCTATACCATGTGTTGAGTGTGTTGAGTGTGTTGTCCCAGTACCAGATGGCTTTTCTTCATTTAGATTTAAATTGTCCCAACAGAAGTGCAACACTGCATTGTTATCCACTGATATGTTCACTGGAAGGACTGACTCTAAGGTGGTCACTGAATTGCACATAGCAGTTTCAAGCTCTATCGTTTTGGAATAATAGATTGCCCATGACCATATCGACTAAGAATAGTGATGATAAGTTCAGCACTTCCAGTTAAATGTCTTACAGTCATTGGTAATAACATGTGTTTATAGAGGACCACTCCACATTTGTGGCAGCAAAACATATGTCTTCAGCTATGGAAGATGCATGTTTGTCAGCTTTAGCCCCTCTGCAACTGGTTGAGAAACACAAAAAGTATAGAGATACTAAACTTCTGGGTCAAGTTCATTACTGTTCCTCTGACTTCATGAGAGATATTGAGGTACTGCTGTGTGCCATATATGGGCAACCCAGGTATGATTATATAAACAAACTAAAGTATGATTAGTTCATAAAAAATGTGTGTTCAAAGTGAAAGAAGGCCAAGTTATTAACTCGTACATTGGCAAATATATGAGCTTGTTGCCTCCTTGTAAATCTTCATTAGAAATGCATATCAAATGTGTGAACTACCAAGTCTACGTGTGACTCCATGCTCACAAAAAATTTCCCAATTTGTCAAGAGTGGAGGAAAGTGGATGGAATATTAATCCCAAAGACAATATAGAATATGAATGGCTGAAGGCAGCTTTGTTCAACAGGATCTGCAGGATATACTGTCAAGAAGTGAATACAACTCCAGCATTGAAAATGATGATGATCCCGAAAAGAGTGTGCTTGATGCGATGTTTGAAGATGAGATTGATTAATGATAATGTTTTCCATCCTTTAATTGTTTCTTTTACAAATTGGTAATTTTTTAAGATGTCGGTCAAAAAGATGCCTGCAAACATTGATTCATTAGAAAACCAATTATTTGTTAGGTGAACTATTGCTAATTTTCGTAAATTAAAATGCAAATTGTATGACAAAATCGTAGTAGTGTATGTTACAGTGTATACATTTGATATTATGATAATCAAATAGTTGATTTAAAAGCCTATACAACTTCCTTTCATTAAACATACAATTATAACAGAACAACATAGTGTAGAAAATTACCTATGAAGGAGGGTTGGTCACCTATTTATATAAATCAAAATGTAAAATATGTTATAAAATCGTAGTTACGTATATTAAATGTAAATATTTGATACTATGATAGTCAAAATGCTTGATTTAAAAACCGATTTTACTTCCTTTCCTTAAAAATATCACTTTAAGAACTGTTTACCATAAATAAAGTATTTTTTTTTAATGTTTTTCACTTTTTTACAATTTTCATAAGGGTCACATATTATAAACAGCTATATTTCCGTAATTATAAGAACCAATGCCCAGGTGGCAGTAAACAGGAATATCCTCCTCAGAAAATGGGCTTTCAGAAAAACATAGTGTAGGAAATTCCCTATGGGGGAGGGGGTTTTTGGTGGCCCACGGTCTATATGGTATTGTAATTATTATTATATATAACAGTTGTCCAGTATCATATAGTTTTAAAAAATATTTATCATTTAATAATGGCAAAAAAGATTGTGCTACAGTTTTGCATGAAATTATTATCTGGAATTCAAAAGATATGAGGTGGAAGACTGTAGTAAGTCAAGTTACGACAGTGTTGCATAAACATATTTTATGATGAAACCTAACTTTTGAGGTGGAACACTGTAGTAAGTCAGTTTTTTATCAAAATCATCTTTTGTGTTAAATGTTTAGAAATAATATCATTATTGCTTTAAAACTAACATATAGTTAAACATTTTAATGTATAAATACTTAAAATATGTCCAACAAAATTAAATTAAGCAAGTTTTTTCCTTCTCCTGAACAATTTTGAAATATGGAGTTACTACAGTGTTGCGTTGAGCCCTCGATATATGGCTACACATCTATGCTATCAGATCCAAATAATAGCTGTTTTCCAGACGTGTCTTGGAACCGTCTATGACCTATTGGTAAGAGTGCAGACTCATATTAGGCTGAACAGATGTTAAGGCTGATCTGAATCTATACTTTTCGCAAACGCTTGTAAATTGATTGTTGCAGAGCACCGCGCAACTAATGTTTTAATAACATGACAAGATCCTTATCTAGAGCTCTGAATTATAGAACAATTATTTCAAACTCTTTTTCAAACTTGACTTATGATTATAAGAAAATTATTATATCATCATGTCACATTAATGATTTGATATGATTAGAGTTAAATATAGTCTGGCAAAAGAAGAAATTGTTCATTATGAGCAAAGGTCATCTGCTTCGATTTGGTTAAAAAGGAATGATACTATTGTGTCAAAGAATATAGTTTGGAACAAAGTCTCCTGTTTCGATTTTTGTTTCAAACGTCATCCGTGTCCAGAAAAAGACGTAATGATTAAGTAATATTGGAAAATATTTATTCAAATCTTAATGTTCATTGTTGTTTGATTAATTATTGAAAGCACTCATTAACCCTTTCCCACATACAACAAATCTGCAGCAGACGACTTTGAAGTGATCAAGTCCAAAATATAGAAATTTTGTATAAATGATAGTATGATTATTGAATAGAGTTGAAATCATCGTGGCAAATTGAGAAATTGCTCATTATTTCAAAAGTTGCCTTCTGTAATTGCGTGAACAATGCGTTTGCAGGTGGGAAAGGTTTAACATACTTTATATTGAGATGCACAAGTACTTGAATATTAATATAATGGTGTTGTCGAGATTTACACTTTCTTATATGCAACAAATCTACAGCAGACGACTTAGAAACAAAAAGGTTTTAGTAAAACAATGGAAAATATTTATAAATAAATGTATAATTATTGAATAAAGTTGAAAATATTTTGCTAAAAGGAAGATTTGCTCAATATGAGCAATTTGCTCTTTTGCAACATTGTTTTAGGCATGTCTGCTACAGATGCGCTAAAATGCGTCTGCAAGTAGGAAAATGATAATCAGTATGTTGTGTAGAGATCCGTTAATTTCTTGTCCCTGAAGATCCGTAAATAGCTTGTCCCTGAATATCCGTATATAGCTAGTCCCTGAGGATCCGTTAATATCTTGTCCCTGAAAATCCGTAAATAGCTTGTCCCTGAAGATCCGTTAATAGCTTGTCCCTGAAGATCTGTATATAGATTGTCCCTTAAATATCTGTATATATATTTTACCTGAAGATCCGTATATAGCTTGTCCCTGAAGATCCGTATAAAGCTTTCCCTGAATATCTGTATATAGCTTGTCCCTGAAGATCCGTATATAGCTTGTCCCTGAATATCCGTATATAGCTTGTCCCTGAAGATCCGTATATAGCTTGTCCCTGATGATCCGTTTATAGCTTGTCCCTGAAGAACCGTTTATAGCTTGTCCCTGAAGATCCATATCAGGTTCCTTCCTGACTATGGAAATAATAAAGACAATACGTCAAAAAGCGTCTATATCTGGGAAAGGGTTAAGCAATATGATCTTAGTCTATATTTATGGAATAAGTTGTAACACATGTAAAACATAGTTATCTACTTGTTCAAATGTCTTTGTCAGAAAAAAATGTAGATCTAGAGATTGGTGTATTTTGAAGTACAGAGTAATTTAAAGTATTTCATATATAATGGGATTTTTCTCCTTTTGTCATTTTTTTTCAACCTTGCATGAAAACTCCTACTTAAGATATTTCAGATTTTTTGTTTCTAAGATGTTTTTGAAGTAGATGACTCTAAAGTAGAGTTACAGTTTATAATAGATGTTCATGTCTCTCTGAAGCATATAACCCTTGCTCTAATCCAAATGACTTTAAATGCCTCTGCAGCAGATGACTTTTAAAAACAATCAAGTGAAAAGGAGAAAGTGCTCATATAAATATCCGTTCTCCCATTTTCTCAATGTTTTTCTACATGATTTTAAGAACTTTTTTCATTTTAATAGATGTTGAATAAATCCTCAGATGGTGCCAGTTTAGGTGCTTAGAAAATTTAAATTATATAAATTAACTAAATACATGTTAACTCCACTATTGTGCATATGGTGTTTCATTAATGTCATCATGTGTAAGCTTTTGTTGTAACCGAAGGCTTAAGTTGATTTATTCTTATAAAACCTCTGACTGTTGTCTGTTCGTTGTCAATATTTACCTTCTAATCGTATCTCTTTTTGTAAACGAAAGGAAGAATTTCAACCATACTTAATAGGGAATGTTCTTTTCGTAGTTGTCTTTCAGAATTGTTTAAAGAAGTAATTTATATGTTGGAATGTTCTTTTCGTAGTTCCCTTTCAGAATTGTTTAAATATGTAATTTATATGTTGAACTTTGGTTTCTGTGGCATCAGCAAGGGGAGGGGAGAGGTGAAATGCAAACCTATCAAAATTAATTTCCTGTGAATTAGCTGGTCTGACTCTAAGATTAGTTGATACAAATGTTCCCTTAGAGATCCTATCAATAATATATTGATTTCTTGAAAAACATGGCTGCCGGATGGCATAAAAAAGAAACAAAATAGCAAATGATAGTGCTTGTCGGATCTTAAGATGATTAAGCAGAAATGTTCCTTCAGTGGTCCTCTACCTAATCTGTTCAATCCATATACAATGGTTGCAAACACGGTATAAAAAAAATCTTCCTCTGACACAACTGAAATTGACATTGCATTTTAACTGCAACCCTTTTGCCATTTGTCCTTTTACCCGAACCTGTAATGTGTATACCAATTTCCTTCACAATGCATAGTTATTTACATGCAATTTATCTATGCAAAGGCAAATGTGTATACCGAAACAAATTTAGTGACTTCAGCGCTTTGATTAATTAACTAGGTTAACATACATGCTGACATTTAGTTAATCGGCGAGACCATCATAAGTGAGCCACAACGTGAAAAAAACGACATTTGGAGGGAGTTGAAATTAAAGACAACAACAATCAACATCAACGTTCAGTTATTATTATTGCTTAAACTAACGAACATATTACATGCACTATCGTAACACCCGTCCATGTATAATCTTGACTATTAATCTTAACTGCACTCACATCATCATTGCTTTCTTCATATCTCTTTAGAATAAAACCAATATTTCATACTTCAAATATAACCTCATAGGTTTGAAATACTACCTCAGTCTTGAAAGTGATGTATCGATATGGAGTTGGGGTCTCTCTCTGAATTTTAATTAGGCGTGTTAAAGCTTACTTTGATTCATTACAAATAGCTTATTACAGTGTGTTTTAATGAAATGTCAGAAAAACACCTTTAAAATCGTCTCTTCCTAAATGATTCGGTCGAATTTCATCGAATTCCACAGAAATGTTCCTTTTATAACCAGATACTTTCTTGACATGTAAGTTTGGAAAAAGAAAATATCTACCGTACTTAAAATTATTTTGTAGAAATGATCCATGTGTTACACTCTAGAAACGATTCCTTAAAGCCGTATGGATTTGCCAGAACATGACAACCAAGCGGCAGCTCTGTTTTGCCCTTTAACATATATGAAGAAGTTTATTTCAAAAACAAGTTCAATAGACCACATGACCCGTGAGAAAAAAAAAAACACAAATAAAAATTACAAATGACATAGCAAGTGGAGCACATTTACCAATTTACAAGTACATACTTTGAAAGAGGTAAAATGTCGCGTCATAGACGGAGAAGGTGTAGTTCAAACGTAATATCATATCCTCATCACCTCTGTTTATATATACATTCTTACAATGCAATACAATTTAATATAACACAACACAACATTATATAATACAATACAATACAATATAATACAATATGATATAATATGATACAACATAACATAACATAATATAATATAATATGTCAAATATAGGCAAGGGGCATATTGATACAAGTATGACACATACACATCAATAAGTGAAAATTACATCAGTACATAAATGTAAAGAAAACACAGCATTTATATTAACAACTTATTTTTACATTTATTAAAACCATTACAAACCATATCTTAATTGAAAAGCTTTCATTACATATGTACTTAAATTTCTAAGTTTAGAACATTAGTGCATTCAAAAAGTTGTTTAAGTTTATACATGCTAAGATTGGAATAACAATACTTAGAAATATATCTTCATATACCATGAGTGTTAAAATACTCCTTAGAAAATTGTAAGTTTCTTTTCAAAGAAATGTTGTAAGGGTGACCTACCAAGCCATGTAGCTGCAATGTAGGGGTCCGCATATAGTTTAAGGTAAACAAATGTCTGTCTTTCATAGATTTTCCCCATAGCATGACCCTGTACTAAATTTCTGCATAAACAATTATTTAGATTCAAACACTACCATCATGCGATGTGGTTGTTTTTCCCTGTTAAATACCACAGTCTTTAGTTTAAACAGCTACATTTGTATATCCTAAACAAATATCCGCCCGATTTTGAAATAGATGTTACATAAAACCAAATAACGTTGTGTCCTTCTATCAAGGTTCAAGGCACATTAACTTGCAGAAGATATAGGTAACAACAGATATTGGTGTAATTTTGCTTAGTGGCATTTGAGCGTTGTTGGCCCCCTTGAGCCTCTTGCTTTTTGTAATCTCATATCTATACATGTTGAACATTTAACTATCGCAAGCTGAACACTCACTAATGTCAGTTGATACAGAAAAAAGGATAAATACCGATTCACGCGTAGTGAAGTGTTCCGTTTCGATCTGTATCATTTTCCCCTTAACAATATACTGATGCATATTGACGCATTTGCAGCAGATGACCTCTTAGCAAATTTTTGCCACATTGTTTTAATCCCTTTCAATTAATTATACTTTTATTGATATATATTTTCCATATATATCGACTAATGCATATTTCCTTTGTGTATGATCAATGGGTAAAGAATTGGATTTTAATAACCATTCGTTATCACCAGGCCCAGAAAGTATTATACTCGAATCCGGCTCAACTCAGAAAGGATTTCGTTTTATAACAGGATCCTGCATTTTATATAATGCATAGTCCTTTCTTGAATTTATGGCTAACTAGTATTTAGGTGACTTTTTCTCGGACTATGTCAGCAGGGCGTTTAAAACATTAATTGTTAACGTCTATTAGACACGTCTCGTGCAAAGAGTCAGCCGGCTACTCTATTCTATTTAGACTGATGTTTGTATGTTGTAACGGTGCCAGTGAGTGTGCATTTAGCTATGATAACACGAATACGTGATCCAGGAAAATAAGTCTTACCGTTATTATTACAAGTGTTAACAATGACCTGCCAGCGCATTCATGCTAAACCCTCAAAAGAAAAAAACTTTGCAGAAGTTTATTGAAACTTGATGAATTTTTTTAGATACAGATCAGACTGCGCAAATTCGCTGGCTGGTCAGGATCTATACCGCTCCAATCTGTTTTACAGTTGGTTGTCGAAGGCGGGTAGATGTTTATGGTTAGATTTGCCCATATGTAGAATAAAAATGGCACAAAAACAACATGTTTAAATGACAACACTGATGTTATGCAGATACACTCATTTCAATGACTACATTCATCTTTTACGACATTCAAATCAGTATAAACATATTTCAATCAAATATGTATAGACTTTTGAGGTTACCCTCCGAGTGTTATCAAGTGATTTAAATGATATTTCCAATAGATGATCACTTTAAGGTGTAGAAATGCCTAACATATTTTGAAATAGGTCAGAAGAAGCATTGTGTGGTTATATATATGTGCCCTTGATTTCAGAAATAATATGCCTGTTCATGAAACTTTTCTTATTGTATCAAGGGGGCTAAAATGAAACTGTCTATAGATGATTACTATAAATAACTATAGATTATAGCGGTTTGTTACATCTTGTTTCCGAGATAATGGCTTTCGGTGTATTTAACAGTTTCAACCAAACGAATATAATATGACGTTCAGTATATTTGTCGAAAAGTGGACGTTGTTCGAGCTTTGTTTTGTTTTATTGGAGTTACGCCGTGTTCAACATAACTTCAGTTATATCACGGCGACAGAGCACTTATTCATGATCCCTTGGTAACCGAACCAGTACTAGGCTAGACAATTTGCCTTTCACAAGGGCACACCACCTTGACCGCCTCGACTTCAGATCGTACCCGGGAGGCACGGTTCCAAATCACCGACACTTACTAATCGACCACGGCGGATTCCTTAGAGCTTTGTTTTGTAGCATCATGCATTCACGCATTCAATGTTGTTGATATTACGTCCCTGGGCTAAAAACTTCCTACGCCCATTGGGCACACACTTCAAAATAGAGGTACGTGTTATATAAATCAGGTATGTTCAATTAGAATAGCAATGAAATACCATAGTTGTCCTTTTTAACAGTTATGGGACTTTGTTGATAAACCTACTGACAATACTGATAATGTCCCCTGGAAACGCACTGATTTAACTGAAATTATGTTGAAAGCAATGTAAACACATTACAAAGTTTACAATTAAATCGGACTATATATTGTTATATAATATATGTCCGCACTGTTGTATATCTCTTTTCATGTCACTGCGACATCGATTAAAAGATGCATCGTAACAAGTGTCCTATATGTAATTTATGGATCACATGAAATCAACCCCAATTTATCTAACCCCTTTTGTTGAACGTTTTGTCCACTTGTATCAGGACAAATACACCGTATGCTCTTAATCCCCCTGTATAGTATTCGAATTGATGTACTGGTATCAGGATACACACACCGTGAGTGCTTGTAATCCGCCTGTATAGTATTCGAATTGATGTACTGGTATCAGGATAAACACACCGTGAGTGCTTGTAATCCGCCTGTATAGTATTCGAATTGATGTACTGGTATCAGGATACACAGACCGTGAGTGCTTGTAATCCGCCTGTATAGTATTCGAATTGATGTACTGGTATCAGGATACACACACCGTGAGTGCTTGTAATCCCCCTGTATAGTATATGAATTGATGTACTGGTATCAGGATACACACACCGTGAGTGCTTGTAATCCGCCTGTATAGTATTCGAATTGATGTACTGGTATCAGGATACACACACCGTGAGTGCTTGTAATCCCCCTGTATAGTATATGAATTGATGTACTGGTATCAGGATACACACACCGTGAGTGCTTGTAATCCCCATGTATAGTATATGAATTGATGTACTGGTGCCAGGACAAACTCATCGTGAGTGCTTGTAATCCACTGGATTGTATTATGATTGGTGCGCTGGTGTAAGGTTTAACTTACCAGTAGTTTACAAGTAGTGCTTGTTATCCTTTGTTGTATATCACAAATCGTGCACTTTTGTCTGGCTGTACTTACCATGTGAGCTGGTAATCCCCTGTATAAAATTACTATGGGTGCACTGGTCTCAGGTTTGAACTACCAGTAGTGCTGGTAGTTCCCTGTATAGTATTACGAGTAATGCACTGGTGTCAGCCACAAGGATAACACGAACTTCCGTATTCAAAAAGAAGAATAGGTCTATGATATAAAAAGAACTTGTCAATATATAAACTTACAATGCCAGGGGATTTGCCTGCTTGCGACTTAAGGTAGTAGGAGCGTAATGAAAACCTCCAATTGAAACTCTTCAATTGTAATGCTTTAGCCTATGTTGTTCAGCGCAGGACTTCAAATATTTTGAGGGTTTCAAGGTAGTGGTTCGAATCCCTCCAGAAGCACCATTTTTTTTTTTTTTTTTCCTTCTTTGTTTTCATTTGCTTACACTTTTTACAGAAGTTTATATTGTACTTTCATTAAAAGGTAATTAAATACATTTGTATACATAAATATTAGTTTCTTTGAAGATTTTATTACTTGCAGTCACGGCTGAAATAGGTGGTTGGGAATTTCAAACTCTATTTTTTTTTAAATGAGACGGTTAAAACATTTTGAATTTTTGGCATAATGTTCCCAAAAGGTTAAAGTTAATCATTAATAAAGAACAGGTCATGAGTATTTCTAGAACTTGTTGATTTTTGCTTTTTAACGTCGATGTTCCAATTTAACGCGGTCAAAATAGTATGTTAAAATTGTAATACCATATGACTATTTCAGTACAGTTTGATTATATTTGTTGTTGATGTGATCAGTAATGTATTATTTCTGAAAGCAAATATATTTCTTGTTACTTTAATACAAAGTTTTACCAAAATGTTGAAAAATAAATGAAATAAAGGATTTTTCTTGTCTCTCGGGTAATGTCGTATCTATCGAAAATTCTGAAAGGGGGGTAGGGTAATTCAAATTAAAATAAAATTGTTATTTGTGGATAAATTTCTTTTAAATTTTGTTTTTAAATCCAGGAAATGATACACATTAAGAAATTATCAAGCTGATCCTAATTTGAAATGTTGCCCATTAGGCTCCTACTACCTTAATGTACTTTGATTATACGAAAAAAAACCATTAAATGTTTTTTTTTTTTTTTTTCAATAACCCATGAAGCTTTCTGAAATGAAACTGGCTAAATCCATGGGGGCCGCCATTTTGGGTATGTATAAAATGAGACGGAAAAAAAAACACGGATTGAAAATTATTGTCGACTTTTTAATCACTTTTTTTAAATCGATATTTTGGGTATGTATAAAATGAGACGAAAAACACGGATTGAAAATTATTGTCGTATTTTTAATCATTTTTTTTAAAATCGATATTTAAGATCATTACAGTGCTGTGTGGGAATTAACATTTGTACGAAAGGTTAAAAATAAATGGACAGCATTAGTCTTCTTACGCCCGAACCTAAATTTTGACTGTAACGTAGCCAAAGAAGGACGTGGCGTCATTTCCGTAACACTTCATCTTGGCGTAACGTCAATGGAGCGACGTCGTTTCCCGCAAAAAAAGTGGTATCAACATAAAAGACCCCAAATTCCTATACATGAGCTATTGACTCACTCATTCAAAGTATAATTATTTATCAAACATTGTGGCAAAAGGATAACTTTCTCATAAGGAGCAATTGTTCTTTTGGCGACAATCTTTTCCTAAATCGTCTGTTGCAAAGGCCTCAGAAACCGTCTCTAATAGGGAAAGGGTTTAGCAGAAATGTGACCCCTTACATAATTTGTTCCAGTCATATTGACTGGTTGAAAAAGGCAGTCGCCAGGTGGCATCAGAATAGGGGTGATCTATTTGCTTATTTACTATAATGCAGGTGATCGATTAAGGATCATCTTGGCCCTAATGTTTTAACCTCGTTCATTATAAATGTATTCCTTGATTTTCTGAAAGTCTTTACTTTATTATTTTCTGTTCATAATAATAGACGACAGCAATACGAATTCCAAATATGTTTTGATAATGCAAGAAACATGACATTAACATTATTATTGTCTAGTCAATGACTTATAAATCCTTTTTTATGGCCAAAGTATGCTCTTTAATTTTTGTTTATAATTATCTTGCGTTTTCTTCGTAAATAGGTAGCACCTATAGATGTATTAGGGTTATACAAATTCGATCCGATTCGGATATTTACCCAAATAGACGCCATCAATAACGCGCCATCTTTGGCTTGCTTTGCTAAATATATTAAGTGACATAATTTGAACATGAGGATGGTTCCAGTAAATCGTAGAATGTTTCTATATTTTAACAAAACAATGTAAAATCTATAAATTGCAGTATTAATTTGTACCAATTTACTAAATATTTGAAAAAACATTTACAAATATAAACGACAAAGATCTTTCCATATTATGCTTCCACGGATCACGTGGAAGCCCTGTAGGTTATGGGAACTTGTCCATATTAACACTTTTAACAAAAGAAGAAGCCGATATAACGTTTAAGAACTTAGTTTGACCAAACCCGTGTCCTCCGTTAACGAGGCGGACGTTCCAACCATTGAGTCAGTCGGATTTTGCTGTTAAAGTTTTACAGGCTATACAAGTATTCATGAGCGTTTCACAGGCTGCATTCTCATACCAATAAATGGGTTCAGTTTAAACTTAGGTATTCTACATCGATTGCGAAACAAGCCGTCAGCTGATGTTAATCGCGCTCGATGTCTGCTTCTAAGAAACGGAACCAGTAATCACGTCGTTTGTATGTAAAACTTAAAAAGGAAGAAACCGCTCATCACGGCATTCGAACCGGGGACCTATGCTACGAGAGTTCGACGCTCTAACTATACACCAATGTTTTCCAATGGGTTTAAAAGTAGCCATTCACAATCTATAACACTGTGCAAGTTTAACAGACTAGCCGCCGCATAAAGACTCATAGCGACGGTTACAACTTATATGAAAAAATGCTCAAACCAGCGTGAAGATGAAGAACTGTACACATCAGATAGAGAAAGTGGTGATGATACATACACTGATAATGAGTTAATTTTTAGTTAATCAATCAGAACAGATCTACATGTTCCATAAATGACATGGGCTTGAACTCATTCAACCGAGTTTTACCGGTAATTAAAACAAAAATATCAACTATGATAATACTGTAATATACAGTTTGATAGTTCAAGTACTGCAAAAGACTCATCATCTTTGCTAAATATAGATTTTGTGTATCATTCAATCCAATGTGTTTCAGACATTTTTAAATGTTATCCTAAATGACTGTGTTTTGTTCTTATGTAATATTCAGTTAGAATAATTGGAATAATAGGCCATGAGCGTTGAAATAAAGGGGGAAGTAATTAAGAGTATACATTTGTAAAACTTAATGAAGGCTAACCATGTAAAAGAAAATTATAAACTATCTTTAATCATTTTATGAAAATATAGAATGCAACTGATACAACGAGTCAACGATTAATGTTTTCTAATAAATACTAGTATTCCATTTTAAAGATATGTGAATTACGTCCCTTTTTAAGTGAATTTAAAAGCATTAGTGACGTCATTATGGCCATGTGACAAAAACGTTTTCTCTAATATTGTAGATGAAAGTGTTATGAATCATTTGATACGAAATAAACAATGTATGTTTTGTTTTTATCATTCAGTTCCTATATTTGTCTCCCCTACCATCTTAACTAAAAAATATTTTGTTTAGCTCAAGGGTACACTTTTAAATTAGAAGAAAAGTTATTAAGCTACATGCAATGCGCTGTTAACACGCATTTTCATTATGTCTAGATGCATATCTTCCATTATATATAGGTGTCGTTTTGTCACCCTTTCTGGTACACCCAAGTCCGATTTCCTGTACCTAGCTCAAGGCCTATTACGTTTTACGCCAAATACATCCGCGGTCATTAAAAAAACCTTGTTTGCGTTGAAATAAGTGTATACCATCACTACAATGCATTGAATATATGACATTAAGTTAAAATTCATTGTAAATGTGTATAGGATGCACTGGAAATGATTGATTTGATCACTTTTAGTATTTTGACCTTGTTTGAAAGTGAAAGTGGAGAATGCTAGGCACCGGTTTGTCCGTGCACTATTTGGTCAAAAATGACGGTATCCATTTTCGCCTGTGAATTATTTCTTGCATTATGCATGACCCCCCATTTTATTTCGATTATTATAAAGCGTAGTGGTTACTCTTTTCAATGATATAGGTGTTCTACACGAGAAACGCTTATAAAGTGTGATACTTAAGGACAGAAGTTGGTCGATTTACATGGAAACTAAGAAGGAATTTATTTTGTGTATTATGACTTCTAGACACAAGACATGCTTCAACCTTTACAAATCAAGAGTAATCATCTTCTTATGCGACATTTCACACGTCAATTTAACACCGGATTTTACGGACTATGATCCCCATCAGATATGGAAATTGTACAATCTGATTAGGATCTGTCCCATGGCTCTGTCTAGTCGTCCAAACATCATAGAAGACTCTGGTGAAAGGGAACGATAATCCAAGTAACAATCGGATTGCAATACATGTTGAAGCCTACAAACTCATAATGTCGGTTTGTTGTCATGTGGCTCATTTCGTCTTTGTTTCCGCTTAAAACGAGATTGTTGCATAAACAACAAACAAACATATCAATGCCTTTCAAATTTGTTTTTTTATATGAATATAAACTGCTATTCACAAAATATTTTCTTTATACTAGATCTATATAATTAACAAGTGGACCAAGATGGCCCTAAATCAGGGTTTTATACCTTATTTTTTGTTAGAGAATGAATTAATTGGTTTTACGGCACTGCAGCACAACGATGTCAATAAGGACCGGTGCGAGGAATGGAGGTTAGCAGAATTGACAATAAATTAATAAGGATGATGATGACTACTGGAAGAAAGATTATATTCTGGTATCCTACAAGTCAAAATCACAGTTTTAGCTGTCATTTGGGGACTCTAAACTCCTGCTGTGAGTGCACAGATGGCTATTTTTACGCTCCGTCATGATGACCCATTTTGTTAAAGAATAACATTAAAAATGTCCACTATAAGAATACGTGAAAACTAACCCGCCATTTATGTTTTTTTTTTTTTTTTAACCAACTGACATGGCTTGAACAAGCGTTTCGTTAATTATCTCTATGTAAAAGAGATGACCTCCGAAACGGGACCAATTTGGCAACAGTGGCATAATTTGAAGAATCCTGAAAGAATACCACAAGACAATTTTACAAACCAAATATCTAAGCTCTAAGTCTTTCGGTTTTAGACAAGTAAATGTTCATAGTAAAACAGGTGACTCAAGGGGCGCGGCCAATTTTGACCCCTGGGGCATACTTTGGACAATCTTGGTAGAGGACCACTAGACAATTATACACACCAAATATCTAAGCGCTAGACTTTTCTGTTTCAGACAAGAATATTTTAAAAGATTTACCCTATATATCTCTTTGAATATTAGGTGACCCCTTTGACTTGGCAAATTTTGATCCCATGTGCATAATATGAAGACGCCCGGTAGAGTGCCACACTACAATGATAAACGACAACTATCTAAGCTCTAGGTCTTTATGTTTCAGACAAGACGATTTTCAAAGTTTTCCCTATCTATATCTCTCTATGTAAAAACGGGTGACTTAAGGGGCCAGACCAGTTTTGACCCAAGGTGCATAATTTGAACATGTGTGTAAAAAGGTGACCCCCATGTTGGGGCCAGTTTTGAAGTCAGGGGCATAACATGAACACTCTTAGTAGCGGATCACTAGACAATTGTACACATCAAACATCATTTTCTTTTTAAGTTCTACATGGACTAAATGGCTTAGAATAATTGTTAAAGAGGACTAGTCACGGATCATTCTTCACAAGTTGAGCCATGTAAACAAAATGTTGATGCTGGAGATCCGGACGATTGAACGGCGGACATCAGACCACCACAATAGCAGACCATGAGCATTTTGTGCTACGGTAAGCTCAAAATCTTGTTGAATTTGACTTATTTTTAAACAATGTTTTCAACCTATTTCTATCAATGGTTGAGTAACAAGGCCATTTTTCACCTGGCGTGGTATATATAAATCATTAGTCTTGAACCCTTTCACATAAAAAACAAATATGAAGCACGTGACTTTGAACATATTTAGGTAAATGTATAGAAACAATTTGCAAATGAATGTCTAGTTATTGAATATAGTTGACAATATCGTTGCATAAGGAGGGATAGCTCTTTAAAGCCATCTGTTGCCGATGCATCAAACTGTGTCTGCAAGTAGCCATAGGTTAAATTATTGTTTTAATGACCAAGTAAAAACTGTTATAAGAAATATTAGTTATCTATTCATTTCATAGTTCCAGTTATGACAATACTTAAGAAGATTCTTAAAACAATATTATCATAACAAAAATATGATGACCGGTATATGGAACAGGAGATATTTAGATAAATTACATTTTCAGATATCAGAATATCAGACAGGAATTATATTATCAACGTTTAAAACAAGGACCTTTACAGACACATAAACAGATCAACTAATTTATGGTTACTCAATAACACAAGGTCTTTCTCTTAAGTATCGAACAAGTACAGTTACTTTAGTTCTAACATTAAAAACAGTCGTCAGTGAATATGTTTAAATTGTCGCGGAAATGTTGACCGGACAAACAATGCTAGATATAATATATATATATATATATATATATATATATATATATATATATA
>JASEVX010000003.1:35559607-35690152 GCA_031761405.1 Serripes groenlandicus | reverse complement strand
GCGAAGTGATCGTCTGCTTATTAAGGTATGTGAAGTTGGCACGAAGTTCGGTATTCGGTAATCGATATTCAATACCGATATGAATGTAGAGCTGAAACGAATATAGAGCCAGCACCAGATTCGTGAATTCTGTTACGCATTGAAATATACGTTACCGTCATTGTTTAGTATGAGGAATACCGATTTGAATATCGATTTGAATATGGAGCCAGATCGATATTCGAGAAAATGGTGATATCGCCTTCCAGATCATGTAGAAGGGCGAACCCCGATTTGAATATCGATTTGAATTTAGTGCCAGATCGATATTCGTGAAAATGGTGCTATGTTCTTTCTGACCATGTAGTAGAGCGAATACCGATTTGAATATCGATTTGAATATGGAGCCAGATCGATATTCGAGAAAATGGTGCTATCTTTTTGTCTGAACATGTAGTAGAGCGAATACCGATTTGAATATCGATTTGAATATAGAGCCAGATCGATATTCGTGAAAATGGTGCTATCGTCTTCCTGATCATTTAGAAGGGCGAACCCCGATTTGAATATCGATTTGAATTTAGTGCCAGGTCTGTATTTGGTAAAAATGGTGCTATTGTCTTTCTGACCATGTGGTAGAGCGAATACCGATTTGAATATCGATTTGAATATGGAGCCAGATCGATATTCGAGAAAATTGTGCTATCTTTTCTCTGAACATGTAGTAGAGCGAATACCGATTTGAATATCGATATGAATATAGAGCCAGATCGATATTCGTGAAAATGGTGCTATCGTCTTCCTGATGATTTGGTAGAGCGAATACCGATTTGAATATATATTTGAATATGGAGCCAGATCGATATTCGAGAAAATGGTGCTATCTTTTTTCTGAACATGTAGTAGAGCGAATATGGATTTCAATATCGATTTGAATATAGAGCCAGGTCGATATTCGTGAAAATGGTCCTATCGTCTTCCTGATCATGTAGAAGGGCGAACCCCGATTTGAATATCGATTTGAATTTAGTGCCAGGTCGATATTCGGTAAAATGGTGCTATTGTCTTTCTGAGCAGGTAGTAGAGCGAATACCGATTTGAATATCGATTTGAATATGGAGCCAGATCGATATTCGAGAAAATGGTGCAATCTGTTCTCTGAACATGTAGTAGATCGAATATCAATTTGAATATCGATTTGAATATAGAGCCAGGTCGGTATTCGTGAAATGGTGATATCGCCTTCCTGATCATGTAGAAGGGCGAACCCCGATTTGAATTTAGTGCCAGGTGGATATTCGGTAAACTGGTGCTATTGTCTTTCTGACCATGTAGTAGAGCGAATATCGATTTCAATATCGATTTCAATATGGAGCCAGATCGATATTCGAGAAAATGGTGCTATATTTTCTCTTAACATGTAGTAGAGCGAATACCGATTTGAATATCGATTTGAATATAGAGCCAGATCGATATTCGTGAAAATGGTGCTATCGTCTTCCTGATGATGTGGTAGAGTGAATACCGATTTGAATATAGATTTGAATATGGAGCCAGATCGATATTCGAGAAAATGGTGCTATCTTTGTTCTGAACATGTAGTAGAGCGAATATCGATTTCAATATCGATTTGAATATAGAGCCAGGTCGATATTCGTGAAAATGGTCCTATCGTCTTCCTGATCATGTAGAAGGGCGAACCCCGATTTGAATATCGATTTGAATTTAGTGCCAGGTCGATATTCGGTAAAATGGTGCTATTGTCTTTCTGAGCATGTAGTAGAGCGAATACCGATTTGAATATCGATTTGAATATGGAGCCAGATCGATATTCGAGAAAATGGTGCAATCTTTTTTCTGAACATGTAGTAGATCGAATATCAATTTGAATATCGATTTGAATATAGAGCCAGGTCGGTATTCGTGAAATGGTGATATCGCCTTCCTGATCATGTAGAAGGGCGAACCCCGATTTGAATTTAGTGCCAGGTGGATCTTCGGTAAACTGGTGCTATTGTCTTTCTGACCATGTAGTAGAGCGAATATCGATTTCAATATCGATTTCAATATGGAGCCAGATCGATATTCGAGAAAATGGTGCTATATTTTCTCTAAACATGTAGTAGAGCGAATACCGATTTGAATATCGATTTGAATATAGAGCCAGATCGATATTCGTGAAAATGGTGCTATCGTCTTCCTGATGATGTGGTAGAGTGAATACCGATTTGAATATAGATTTGAATATGGAGCCAGATCGATATTCGAGAAAATGGTGCTATCTTTGTTCTGAACATGTAGTAGAGCGAATATCGATTTCAATATCGATTTGAATATAGAGCCAGGTCGATATTCGTGAAAATGGTCCTATCGTCTTCCTGATCATGTAGAAGGGCGAACCCCGATTTGAATATCGATTTGAATTTAGTGCCAGGTCGATATTCGGTAAAATGGTGCTATTGTCTTTCTGAGCATGTAGCAGAGCGAATACCGATTTGAATATCGATTTGAATATGGAGCCAGATCGATATTCGAGAAAATGGTGCTATCTTTTTTCTGACCATGTTGTAGAGCGAATACCGATTTGAATATCGATTTGAATATAGAGCCAGGTCGATATTCTTGAAATGGTGATATCGCCTTCCTGATCATGTAGAAGGGCGAACCCCGATTTGAATTTAGAGCCAGGTCGATATTCGGTAAAATGGTGCTAATGTCTTTCTGATCATGTAGTAGAGCGAATACCGATTTGAATATCGATTTGAATATGGAGCCAGATCGATATTCGAGAAAATGGTGCGATCTTTTTTTCTGATCATGTAGTAGAGCGAATACCGATTTGAATATCGATTTGAATATAGTGCCAGGTCGATATTCGTGAAAATGTGCTATTGTCTTCCTGATCATGTAGAAGGGCGAACCCCGATTTGAATATCGATTTGAATTTAGTGCCAGGTCGATATTCGGTAAAATGGTGCTATTGTCTTCCTGACCATGTGGTAGAGCGAATACCGATTTGAATATCGATTTGAATATGGAGCCAGATCGATATTTGAGAAAATGGTGCTATCTTTTTTCTGAACATGTAGTAGAGCGAATACCGATTTGAATATCGATTTGAATATAGAGCCAGATCGATATTCGTGAAAATGGTGCTATCGTCTTCCTGATGATGTGGTAGGGCGAATACCGATTTGAACATAGATTTCAATATGGAGCCAGATCGATATTCGGGAAAATGGTGCTATCTTTGTTCTAAACATGTAGTAGAGCGAATATCGATTTCAATATCGATTTGAATATAGAGCCAGGTCGATATTCGTGAAAATGGTCCTATCGTCTTCCTGATCATGTTGAAGGGCGAACCCCGATTTGAATATCGATTTGAATTTAGTGACAGGTCGATATTCGGTAAAATGGTGCTTTTGTCTTTCTGAGCATGTAGTAGAGCGAATACCGATTTGAATATCGATTTGAATATGGAGCCAGATCGATATTCGAGAAAATGGTGCTATCTTTTTTCTGACAATGTTGTAGAGCGAATATCAATTTGAATATCGATTTGAATATAGAGCTAGGTCGATATTCGTGAAATGGTGATATCGCCTTCCTGATCATGTAGAAGGGCGAACCCCGATTTGAATTTAGTGCTAGGTGGATATTCGGTAAAATGGTGCTATTGTCTTTCTGACCATGTAGTAGAGTGAATACCGATTTCAATATCGATTTGAATATAGAACCAGATCGATATTCGTGAAAATGGTGCTATCGTCTTCCTGATCATGTAGAAGGGCGAACCCCGATTTGAATATCCATTTGAATTGAGTGCCAGGTCGATATTCGGTAAACTGGTGCTATTGTCTTTCTGACCATCTAGTAGAGCGAATACCGATTTCAATATCGATTTGAATATGGAGCCAGGTCGATATTCGTGAAAATGGTGATATCGCCTTCCTGATCATGTAGAAGGGCAACCCCCGATTTGAATTTTGAGCCAGGTCGATATTCGGTAAAATGGTGCTATGGTCTTTCTGACCATTTAGTAGAGCGAATACCGATTTCAATATCGATTTGAATATGGAGCCAGATCGATATTCGAGAAAATGGTGCTATCTTTTTTCTGACCATGTTGTAGAGCGAATACCGATTTGAATATTGATTTGAATATAGAGCCAGGTCGATATTCGTGAAAATGGTGATATCGCCTTCCTGATCATGTAGAAGGGCGAACCCCGATTTGAATTTAGAGCCAGGTCGATATTCGGTAAAATGGTGCTATTGTCTTTCTGATCATGTAGTAGAGCGAATACCGATTTAAATATCGATTTGAATATGGAGCCAGATCGATATTCGAGAAAATGGTGCGATCTTTTTTTCTGATCATGTAGTAGAGCGAATACCGATTTGAATATCGATTTGAATATAGTGCCAGGTCGATATTCGTGAAAATGTGCTATTGTCTTCCTGATCATGTAGAAGGGCGAACCCCGATTTGAATATCGATTTGAATTTAGTGCCAGGTCGATATTCGGTAAAATGGTGCTATTGTCTTCCTGACCATGTGGTAGAGCGAATACCGATTTGAATATCGATTTGAATATGGAGCCAGATCGATATTTGAGAAAATGGTGCTATCTTATTTCTGAACATGTAGTAGAGCGAATACCGATTTGAATATCGATTTGAATATAGAGCCAGATCGATATTCGTGAAAATGGTGCTATCGTCTTCCTGATGATGTGGTAGGGCGAATACCGATTTGAACATAGATTTCAATATGGAGCCAGATCGATATTCGGGAAAATGGTGCTATCTTTGTTCTAAACATGTAGTAGAGCGAATATCGATTTCAATATCGATTTGAATATAGAGCCAGGTCGATATTCGTGAAAATGGTCCTATCGTCTTCCTGATCATGTTGAAGGGCGAACCCCGATTTGAATATCGATTTGAATTTAGTGCCAGGTCGATATTCGGTAAAATGGTGCTTTTGTCTTTCTGAGCATGTAGTAGAGCGAATACCGATTTGAATATCGATTTGAATATGGAGCCAGATCGATATTCGAGAAAATGGTGCTATCTTTTTTCTGACAATGTTGTAGAGCGAATATCAATTTGAATATCGATTTGAATATAGAGCTAGGTCGATATTCGTGAAATGGTGATATCGCCTTCCTGATCATGTAGAAGGGCGAACCCCGATTTGAATTTAGTGCTAGGTGGATATTCGGTAAAATGGTGCTATTGTCTTTCTGACCATGTAGTAGAGTGAATACCGATTTCAATATCGATTTGAATATAGAACCAGATCGATATTCGTGAAAATGGTGCTATCGTCTTCCTGATCATGTAGAAGGGCGAACCCCGATTTGAATATCCATTTGAATTGAGTGCCAGGTCGATATTCGGTAAACTGGTGCTATTGTCTTTCTGACCATCTAGTAGAGCGAATACCGATTTCAATATCGATTTGAATATGGAGCCAGGTCGATATTCGTGAAAATGGTGATATCGCCTTCCTGATCATGTAGAAGGGCAACCCCCGATTTGAATTTTGAGCCAGGTCGATATTCGGTAAAATGGTGCTATGGTCTTTCTGACCATTTAGTAGAGCGAATACCGATTTCAATATCGATTTGAATATGGAGCCAGATCGATATTCGAGAAAATGGTGCTATCTTTTTTCTGACCATGTTGTAGAGCGAATACCGATTTGAATATTGATTTGAATATAGAGCCAGGTCGATATTCGTGAAAATGGTGATATCGCCTTCCTGATCATGTAGAAGGGCGAACCCCGATTTGAATTTAGAGCCAGGTCGATATTCGGTAAAATGGTGCTATTGTCTTTCTGATCATGTAGTAGAGCGAATACCGATTTAAATATCGATTTGAATATGGAGCCAGATCGATATTCGAGAAAATGGTGCGATCTTTTTTTCTGATCATGTAGTAGAGCGAATACCGATTTGAATATCGATTTGAATATAGTGCCAGGTCGATATTCGTGAAAATGTGCTATTGTCTTCCTGATCATGTAGAAGGGCGAACCCCGATTTGAATATCGATTTGAATTTAGTGCCAGGTCGATATTCGGTAAAATGGTGCTATTGTCTTCCTGACCATGTGGTAGAGCGAATACCGATTTGAATATCGATTTGAATATGGAGCCAGATCGATATTTGAGAAAATGGTGCTATCTTTTTTCTGAACATGTAGTAGAGCGAATACCGATTTGAATATCGATTTGAATATAGAGCCAGATCGATATTCGTGAAAATGGTGCTATCGTCTTCCTGATGATGTGGTAGGGCGAATACCGATTTGAACATAGATTTCAATATGGAGCCAGATCGATATTCGGGAAAATGGTGCTATCTTTGTTCTAAACATGTAGTAGAGCGAATATCGATTTCAATATCGATTTGAATATAGAGCCAGGTCGATATTCGTGAAAATGGTCCTATCGTCTTCCTGATCATGTTGAAGGGCGAACCCCGATTTGAATATCGATTTGAATTTAGTGCCAGGTCGATATTCGGTAAAATGGTGCTTTTGTCTTTCTGAGCATGTAGTAGAGCGAATACCGATTTGAATATCGATTTGAATATGGAGCCAGATCGATATTCGAGAAAATGGTGCTATCTTTTTTCTGACAATGTTGTAGAGCGAATATCAATTTGAATATCGATTTGAATATAGAGCTAGGTCGATATTCGTGAAATGGTGATATCGCCTTCCTGATCATGTAGAAGGGCGAACCCCGATTTGAATTTAGTGCTAGGTGGATATTCGGTAAAATGGTGCTATTGTCTTTCTGACCATGTAGTAGAGTGAATACCGATTTCAATATCGATTTGAATATAGAACCAGATCGATATTCGTGAAAATGGTGCTATCGTCTTCCTGATCATGTAGAAGGGCGAACCCCGATTTGAATATCCATTTGAATTGAGTGCCAGGTCGATATTCGGTAAACTGGTGCTATTGTCTTTCTGACCATCTAGTAGAGCGAATACCGATTTCAATATCGATTTGAATATGGAGCCAGGTCGATATTCGTGAAAATGGTGATATCGCCTTCCTGATCATGTAGAAGGGCAACCCCCGATTTGAATTTTGAGCCAGGTCGATATTCGGTAAAATGGTGCTATGGTCTTTCTGACCATTTAGTAGAGCGAATACCGATTTCAATATCGATTTGAATATGGAGCCAGATCGATATTCGAGAAAATGGTGCTATCTTTTTTCTGACCATGTTGTAGAGCGAATACCGATTTGAATATTGATTTGAATATAGAGCCAGGTCGATATTCGTGAAAATGGTGATATCGCCTTCCTGATCATGTAGAAGGGCGAACCCCGATTTGAATTTAGAGCCAGGTCGATATTCGGTAAAATGGTGCTATTGTCTTTCTGATCATGTAGTAGAGCGAATACCGATTTAAATATCGATTTGAATATGGAGCCAGATCGATATTCGAGAAAATGGTGCGATCTTTTTTTCTGATCATGTAGTAGAGCGAATACCGATTTGAATATCGATTTGAATATAGAGCCAGGTCGATATTCGTGAAAATGGTGCTATTGTCTTCCTGATCATGTAGTAGAGCGAATACCGATTTGAATATCGATTTGAATTTAGTGCCAGGTCGATATTCGGTAAAATGGTGCTATTGTCTTTCTGAGCATGTAATAGACAGAATACCGATTTGAATATCGATTTGAATATGGAGCCAGATCGATATTCGAGAAAATGGTGCTATCTTTTTTCTGACCATGTAGTAGAGCGAATACCGATTTCAATATCGATTTGAATATGGAGCCAGATCGATATTCGAGAAAATGGTGCAATCGCCTTCCTGATCATGTAGAAGGTCGAACCCCGATTTGAATATCGATTTGAATTTAGTGCCAGATCGATATTCGGTAAAATGGTGCTATGGTCTTTCTGATCATGTAGTAGAGCGAATACCGATTTGAATATCGATTTTAATTTAGAGCCAGGTCGATATTCGTGAAAATGGTGATATCGCCTTCCTGATCATGTAGAAGGGCGAACCCCGATTTGAATTTAGAGCCAGGTCGATATTCGGTAAAATGGTGCTATGGTCTTTCTGACCATGTAGTAGAGCGAATACCGATTTGAATATCGATTTTGATATAAAGCCAGGTCGATATTCGTGAAAATGGTGATATCGCCTTCCTGATCATGTAGAAGGGCGAACACCGATTTGAATTTAGAGCCAGGTCGATAATCCGTGAAATGGTGCTATTGTCTTTCTGATCATGTAGTAGAGCGAATACCGATTTGAATATCGATTTGAATATGGAGCCAGATCGATATTCGAGAAAATGGTGCTATCTTTTTTCGGAACATGTTGTAGATCGAACCCCGATTTGAATATCGATTTGAATATGGAGCCAGGTCGATATTCGAGAAAATGGTGCTATTGTCTTTCTGACCATGTAGTAGAGCGAATACCGATTTGAATATCGATATGAATATAGTGCCAGATCGATATTCGTGAAAATGGTGATATCGCCTTCCTGATCATGTAGAAGGGCAACCCCCGATTTGAATTTTGAGCCAGGTCGATATTCGGTAAAATGGTGCTATGGTCTTTCTGACCATTTAGTAGAGCGAATACCGATTTCAATATCGATTTGAATATGGAGCCAGATCGATATTCGAGAAAATGGTGCTATCTTTTTTCTGACCATGTTGTAGAGCGAATACCGATTTGAATATTGATTTGAATATAGAGCCAGGTCGATATTCGTGAAAATGGTGATATCGCCTTCCTGATCATGTAGAAGGGCGAACCCCGATTTGAATTTAGAGCCAGGTCGATATTCGGTAAAATGGTGCTATTGTCTTCCTGATCATGTAGTAGAGCGAATACCGATTTGAATATCGATTTGAATATAGAGCCAGGTCGATATTCGTGAAAATGGTGCTATTGTCTTCCTGATCATGTAGTAGAGCGAATACCGATTTGAATATCGATTTGAATTTAGTGCCAGGTCGATATTCGGTAAAATGGTGATATTGTCTTTCTGAGCATGTAATAGACAGAATACCGATTTGAATATCGATTTGAATATGGAGCCAGATCGATATTCGAGAAAATGGTGCTATCTTTTTTCTGACCATGTAGTAGAGCGAATACCGATTTCAATATCGATTTGAATATGGAGCCAGATCGATATTCGAGAAAATGGTGCAATCGCCTTCCTGATCATGTAGAAGGTCGAACCCCGATTTGAATATCGATTTGAATTTAGTGCCAGATCGATATTCGGTAAAATGGTGCTATGGTCTTTCTGATCATGTAGTAGAGCGAATACCGATTTGAATATCGATTTTAATTTAGAGCCAGGTCGATATTCGTGAAAATGGTGATATCGCCTTCCTGATCATGTAGAAGGGCGAACCCCGATTTGAATTTAGAGCCAGGTCGATATTCGGTAAAATGGTGCTATGGTCTTTCTGACCATGTAGTAGAGCGAATACCGATTTGAATATCGATTTTGATATAAAGCCAGGTCGATATTCGTGAAAATGGTGATATCGACTTCCTGATCATGTAGAAGGGCGAACCCCGATTTGAATTTAGAGCCAGGTCGATAATCCGTGAAATGGTGCTATTGTCTTTCTGATCATGTAGTAGAGCGAATACCGATTTGAATATCGATTTGAATATGGAGCCAGATCGATATTCGAGAAAATGGTGCTATCTTTTTTCGGAACATGTTGTAGATCGAACCCCGATTTGAATATCGATTTGAATATGGAGCCAGGTCGATATTCGAGAAAATGGTGCTATTGTCTTTCTGACCATGTAGTAGAGCGAATACCGATTTGAATATCGATATGAATATAGTGCCAGATCGATATTCGTGAAAATGGTGATATCGCCTTCCTGATCATGTAGAAGTGTTAATAACGATTTAAACATAGTTCTAAATTTCGAGCAAGGTCGATATTCGGGAAAATAAGCTAATCGTCTTTCTGATCATGTAGAAGGACAAACGATAACACGGCTTTGCTATATACAAAACACCGAGTCGCGATAGTTCAGTCGGTTACAACGAAGGCTATCAGGCCATTCGACATAAGGGGACGTGAATACTGCTATGTGGAGTACTGTTGCGAGAAAGACTGGAAACAACACGTTAGGTGATCTGACCGCCGTGATATGACTGAAATACCATTGAAACTGTAACCTTTGTAAACCTTTTAGGTTAAGAAGAACCACTTCTCATTTTCCATTAGTCTATCTTACTATTTAGTTAACCTAAACTTTTCATTTCTTGATACTGATTTTATTTTTGATAATGTTCGCAGTTGGAATAATGCTAGGACAATGAAATGATTTGTATGGGAATGACAAATAATATAAGATCTGTAATTTATCAAATAATTTCTTTTCATAGTATTTAACATAACCCAAAAACGTCGACATACACTAACAGTGTTGCTTACATTTCTTCACATGTGCACGGAAAATGAGAAAAAGAAAATAGAGGGCGGTGAATGGCTTTGAATTGACTCTAGTGTATAGTTCTATATAGCCAAAAAGTCCCTGCCATTAGTACCCATGCTTGTCAATCAACCAAAATAATTTGAACCACCTATGTAAAGGGTAATTTGTATGTGTCTGGTCTACTTTCAAATAAAGCTAGCATTTTCAAAACAGTAGAAGTTTAATAGATGCACAACTCATGTTCAACACCTATGACAAATGTTAATTCACGGAACATCAGTGTGAAATTATAATGAAACGAAATCGGACATTTCTTTCAGCGTTGAATATTTGTTTAAGATATACAATGTAAAATTAAAACCAGTCTAAATTTCACGCAAAACTACCATAGAACTAAATACGGATCCAGATATGTTTAGAATGGTTAAAAACTGTAAGTCATGTAGGGCATATATGCCCCAAAATCTATGGGACGTGTTATGTAACTAATCAAAAAAAAAATAAACACAACGAGATATATGCAAGGCCTATTTAAGTGAAATAACTTTGAAAACAGGAAAATAGTTTCAGATGAGAAAAGTTTAAAACTTTGAACAAGGGTAATACAGGAGAAACGAGCCCCGCAAACTATGGGTGTTGTTGTTTAAACACAATTAAAATAAGTTGAACAAACTGCATAGAGGGTCTTACAATAAACACTATTGCAAAACTATTTTGAATTCGACAAAAACAACTTTCAAGTGTTTAACATATAACAAATAGAGAAAACAAGTAACACAACCTAAATTCCGTGTTTTTCAACCAATCAAAATGATTCGAACATCTTTTGTATAATCATGGTCATTCTATGTTGAAATTTGACAATACAGTGCATGGCATGGAAACCAGTTTTGGGTTTCAAATGGCAAGTTTTGTAGTTCCCCACGTAGTCCATTATACCAAACATGCCCGTACCTTGAAGTTAAAATAAGAGCACAAAAATGTTCGTTCTTCAACATTGTCACTCCAGCTAAAACATAGCGAGCACTTCCTATGGCAATTTCCGGCAGTGAAATTATGCGTTCCAGTGTGATCCTATTATACAGACGGTGTTCGTAAACTCTGACGACGAAAATTGGATATGATTGAGTTATAACTCTTCTGCGTACTCTTCTACCTGAACATGTCTTTAGTGTGCTGAAAAGATATTTAGAAAATATGCAATATATGAGAAAAAGCAATTATGGATTGAGTGTAAAATGTACCACGTCAAATGAAATATGTACCTCGTTGCATGAAAATGTACTGCGTATACTACAATACAACATAGTAAGACAGTAAAGGCGTTCCATATGTACTCATACATATCTGCACGTGTACATATGCATACATGTACACATGTATGTACACACACAGATGCAAACACATACACACAACAATGTATACACATACATGTATATACATGTCATATAAACAATTTTGAAATAAAAATATCATAATGTGCCTGTTCCTCCATTTTCGGATTGCAATACATGTATATCAGTTTATCTATCTAACCACTTTGCATTTTGGTAATATATAGATTTCTTCGACTAGAAGCATAGAACAAGGAGATGTGCATTTAACAAGTTTTTCATTTTGCGATGTCAATACAATATCAAATGTGTGTATAATAAGTATGGTGTTATATTTACTTGGTAAAAGTCACAACAAAGCAGAAAATGATATTCCTTTTTCAATTTCATTCGAATTACATAGTTTACAAATTCTATTCTTTTCTAGGTATATTTTGATAACGACCTCATTTAATTTCATGGTATCCAACTCTTAAATTTACTTAAATATACCGTATGTCTAATACTTTAAGATATTTTTCATAACTGACTGCATGTTTAAACGTGTGCTAATAATAAGCTAACTTAGGGTTCGTATCTATTGATGCGTTCCACTCTTGAAGAAAGCAATCTTTTAGTCTGTTTAGAACAAAAATGCAAGGATAAAGAGTCTGATGCGACCATTTGATTGTGCCATATTATCCCGCAACTGTTTCTCTGTAAGATCAATATTATGCTTGTTGCCCAATTATTGCGGCCGTTTTGCATCAACTGTTAGCATCATATCATAGCATTTTTGTACAAATCGCGATTGTGGCATCCTTATTAATTTTAGCCAATAGTTTATACGACGTTTGCGTGATACAAAGTGTAACGAGCACTGTCTCTTAAACTGGCAAATTTATATGGTTGTTTTTGCCTAGCACACATACACAGTTTGCATCCATAATACTTTGCTCGTTCTAGTTCTCGATAGGTGTCTGCATCCCAAACCTCTGATGAAATTTTGACATGAAAAAATGTACAAGGACTGAACATTGTAATATAATTGAATCATTTGAAAGAGGACGACGAAAGGAACATTCCTATAAAGTTAGGTTGATATTGTTCATTGGTTTAGAAGGAGATGACGTTTGAGCTAAAAATACTTTGAACCAATTTTCTGATGCCGCCTTTTCGCTATATCTTACAACCAATCAAAATGGATTGAACAAATTATGTAGAGGGTCAAATTATTGTAGATTTCAATGTAGTTTAGCATAAATGTTCCATTATGTATTATATATACATAATGGAACAGTTATGCTAAACTACATTGAAATCATACACTAACTATCATGATAATGAAATAATCAAGTTTTGTAATATTGCCCCTTTTCTGATACCGATATGACTTGAACAGTTTGTGTAGAAGGTCAACCAAGATAACAAGATAAGTGATCCTCTTGTTAGCTCACCTGAGCACGAAATGCTGAAGGTTAGTTATTGTGATCGCCGTTTGTCCGGCGTCCGTCATGCGTCGTCCGTCGTTGGTCAGCTTCTTCTCCTCAGTAACCAGTGGGTCAATTGGGATGCAACTTCATAGAAAGCATACTCGCAATGACCTTACCAGAATTCCTTCATTTTTTGGGCATCCATGCATAATTCTGGTTTCCCTGGCAACGAAACGAAACAAACTTCAAAATTCTTCTTCTCCCAAACTGGTTTGCAGATTTTCAAATAATTTTGTAGAAATGTTCCTTGGATGACCTTCTATCAGATTTGTTCAAGCCATGTTGATTGGTCGAAAAACATGGCCACCAGGGGGCGGGCTATTTTGCCTTATATTGCTATAGTGAAAACTTAAAAAATCTTCTCCTCTGAAAGCGTCGGGCTGATTTTCAAATAATGTTGTAGAAATGTTCCTTGGATAATACTCTATCAGATTCCTTCAAGCCATGTTGATTGGTCGAAAAGCATGGTCGCCAGGGGGCAGGGCTTATATGGCTAAAGTGAAAAAAAAATCAGGTGAGCGATCAAGGGCCATCATGGCCCTCTTGTTGTGAAATTGTTAGATTTAAGAATTGATATCAAACTATGGAAGACACTCTACGATAGCTATCGGAACCTTTAAATGTATTTTAAGACATCACATGGGACGTCAGTGCCTATCAGCGTAAAACATAGCGTCCGTCAGGGAGGCGTTCTATCAGGATTATATTGCACGCTGTTTATTAAAGACCTCCTTGATGACCTTGAAAAGAGTCCGCTTCCCATTTATGTATGATATTGGACGCAGGCTTTGGTAAAAACTACCTTCAAAATAATATACCGGTGTCAAAGAGTAAAAACTCTTATCATGCTATGCTTGGGTATGGAATCCAGCCTACAAACCCTTAACCGGTTAACAGTGTTACATATACTATAAGGTGATAAAACCAACACTTTTATACGGCAGTCAGTTGTGGAATGATATGAAAATTGCGGACGTAGATCAGATAAATAGGACGCAGCATTATATCGTTAACCATGAGTAGGATGAATAGATAAATAAAAAATAAATAATTGCAAAATACTAACGTTCACATCTTTCAGTGTGTTGACATATTGATCAATCATGAAAGCTAAGAAATATTGTAAGTTACATATGTAATTTATGTATTGCATTTTAGTAAAAAAAATAAGGTATATGTTGTTTGAGGTTGAGGTGCAAATCAACTAAGCTACACATTGACTCTTTAAATGTAGATTAACATTTACCTTTGCAACTGTAGGAGATTTCAAAATTCGAGTTAATGTAATAAATCAAGTCGTCACACCACGGTAACCTAGAAAGAACACAACACACATTATTACAGTCCACTGCCGTTAACTCGAAGTCAAAATGACCTACGGAAACACTTTATCAAAAGTTTGACACTTAGAAACAAATCTAGCACACTATCTGATGCAAACAACATTGAACACATTTTAGGAAAAAAAGAAATTGCTCATAATGAGCATGTTCTCCTTTTCCAACAAAGTTTTTTCTCTGTATTATGGCAACATAGTATTTGTTTACATGCAATTACTTTGAGTTAAGTGATGTCGACATAACAAGGGCGACTGTAAAGTTATTGTTTTCATAAGCGCTTGGAAAATGGAATGGGTAAATATATTACAAACATATTGCATGGACACTTATTCTATGTTACATCGTAACCACATCAATGCCGTCATTCCTACGTCCTTATGAAGTTCTTACTGCGTCCTGATTCGTTTACGTCCTCACTTAGTATTGTGTTATCATGTTTAAATTTGACCCACGTCCTCCAGGTTAATACATACCATATAACGTCCTTACCGGTTTCTTATGATTGTATTACGTTATACAAGCTATTACTCTGTTCGTTAAAAAAATCGTAGTGGGAAAGGTTAACATCTATAAGATGTGTAATGAACATTTATTGTAATAATAAATTAAATAATACTAATTTTCAATTTAAAGATTCATCTATCCAGAAACATATAAACACATCTATCTTAATAGACTACAGTTATTGACAAATTATTTTAGAAACTACTCAAAAGCAAACGACGTTGAAGCCTATCTTATTCAATAGACCTGCAAGGTCACAATATATAACGCCATCTCTATCAAATGCCGCAAATTCGGTCACGTGACCACAATAAACATCGTTTTCTATTTCATCGAACAACTTCTAGCATAGATTCAACTCAGATTAAGCTCTTAAATGAATATATATCGACCACCATGCTGAACAACTGTTACAATTGTATCGCAAAATTTACATGTCCACCTTACGGCATCTGCTTTACATGTACACGATCCAATTCGGCCGACCAACTATTTTAAATACAATAAAGATTAGTTTAAACATAGTAAGGCACAAGATAAACAAAAATAACAATTAATTAGCTGCAAACAATTAATGCGAATATAAACAATAATAACAACTAATTAAATACAAACAATTAATGCGAAAAAGATTGGAACGAAAGCTAAAGAATTGGTTCGTGGACACAGGTAGACTGCGGGAAAAAATGGTCACGTACTCAACACTACTGGTTCAATGACAACACACTTTTAATATTGTATTACATGATTTCAAGAACTCACACTTTATATTGATTAGATCCATCTATATTTACAATCATTAAGTCAATAGTGAATACATGTGATCATTATAATAGTGCTGATCAAGATCGAACTACAGAACTATGCAGTCTGATATCGGTTTACATCATCCTACATTATTATTTTTCTTTTTTTTTGCAACACAGAAAGTGTTTGGCATTGTGAGTTCTTGTAACTTTATAGTCAAAAGTAAACTTTCCTTCTAAATACAAGTTAGAGTTAAATATATTTAATCAAGTTTACAATGACAACACAAATATACCGGTAGCTCAGTCGGTAGCGACGCGGGCTGTCCATCCAGGGGTTGTGAGTTCGAATCCCGGCTCAGCCAACTTTCTTTCCGACATGGATTGACAAAAGCCAATGCGACAAGCCTCATTCGTCTTCCACCAATGGGCTAAGTCTATGTGGAAAAGCAGCCAGTTGCTTGGGAAGATCGTTGTGTGGAGTACTGGTGTGAGAAAACCAGGAAACACATGAGTTGGTGAACTGGTCGCCGTGATATAACAGAAACATTGTTAAACCCAAATCAATCAACACATATATACTTTATAAGCACGTGCTATCTCGACTGAATGGTTTGGTAAGACGAACAGGTAGTTGGACGAAACCTCTAACATCCGAGTGAATATTCCGATTCCTATTTTGGCATCATTTAGTAAAACAAGCTTTATTTAAAAACTACACACATCGTTAAATGGTTGGGTGTCCTGTTTTGATTAATTATTAGGGTGAAACGAAAGAGATAAAGATATCTTACCTTAAATCTTCCCGAATTCTCTAGCCAGTTGACAGACGAAAAGTTTTTAATAGTGGTTGTCCGCTTTTCAATAGTAACGTCAGAAATAGCGCGTAATTGCGTGGTACCAGTTACTGTGCAATTATTCATCTGCTGTTTTATCAAATAGTACTGCTTAATGATAATTTTCAACACGTCACCGTGGTGCAGAGGTAGAGCGTCGGCCTCTCGTATGAAAGGTCCCGGGTTCGAATCCCGTGAAGAGTGGGTTCTGTTTGGGGGATTTTTCCACTCGAACTGTGCGAGCAATGGTTGATTGTGAAGAAGACAGCGAGCGTGATTAATATAAGCTGAAAGTTCGTTTCACAATCAATGACAATGATTAAGTTTAAACTTAAACTCAACTTAACTATTGTTAGCTCAGAAACTGGTAGCATTCTCAAATACCTTGCACGATATTGAGATCTATATTCAAATCGGTATTCACACTTATACATGGTCAGAATGACTAAATCACCATTTTCTCGAATATTCATATCTATATTCAAATCGGTATTCGCCCTTCTACAAGATCAAAAAGACAAAAACACCATTTCCCTCGAATAACGACGTGGCTCTTTATTCAAATCGGTATTCGCTCTACTACATGTATCATCATTTTCCAGAATATCGATCTGGCTCCATATTCAAATCGATATTCGCTCTACTACATGGTCAGAAAGATCATAGCACCATTTTACCGAACATCGACCTGGCACTAAATTCAAATCGATATTCAAATCGGGGTTCACCCTTCTACATGACCAAGAAGACGATATCACCATTTTCTCGAATATCGATCTGGCTCCATATTCAAACCGATATTCAAATCGGTATTCGCTCTACTACATGCTCAGAAAGACAATAGCACCATTTTACCGAATATCGATCTGGCTCTATATTCAAATCGATATTCAAATTTGTATTCGCTCTACAACATGTTCAGAAAAAGGATAGCACCATTTTCTCGAATATCGATCTGGCTCCATATTCAAATCGATATTCAAATCGGTATTCGCTCTACTACATGCTTAGAAAGACAATAGCACCATTTTACCGAATATCGACCTGGCACTAAATTCAAATCGATATTCAAATCGGGGTTCGCCCTTCTACATGATCAGGAAGACGATAGGACAATTTCCACGAATATCGACCTGGCTCTATATTCAAATCGATATTGAAATCGATATTCGCTCTACTACATGTTCAGAAAAAAGATAGCACCATTTTCTCGAATATCGATCTGGCTCCATATTCAAATCGATATTGAAATCGGTATTCGTTCTACCACATGATCAGGAGGACGATAGCACCATTTTCACGAATATCGATCTGGCCCTATATTCAAATCGATATTCAAATCGGTATTCGCTCTACTACATGTTCAGAAAAAAGATAGCACCATTTTTTTCAAATATCGATCTGGCTCCATATTCAAATCGATATTCAAATCGGTATTCGCTCTACTACATGGTCAGAAAGACAATAGCACCATTTTACCGAATATCGACCTGGCACTAAATTCAAATCGATATTCAAATCGGGGTTCGCCCTTCTACATGATCAGGAAGACAATCGCACCATTTTCACGAATATCGACCTGGCTCTATATTCAAATCGATATTCAAATCGGTATTCGCTCTACTACATGGTCAGAAAAAAGATCGCACCATTTTCTCGAATATCGATCTGGCTCCATATTCAAATCGATATTCAAATCGGTATTCGCTCTACTACATGATCAGAAAGACAATAGCACCATTTTACCGAATATCGACCTGGCTCTAGATTCAAATCGGGGTTCGCCCTTCTACAGGTAGGCGATATCACCATTTTCACGAATATCGACCTGGCTCTATATTCAAATCAATATTCAAATCGGTATTCGCTCTACTACATGATCAGAAAGACAATAGCACCATTTTACCGAATATCGACCTGGCTCTAAATTCAAATCGGGGTTCGCCCTTCTACAGGTAGGCGATATCACCATTTTCACGAATATCGACCTGGCTCTATATTCAAATCAATATTCAAATCGGTATTCGCTCTACAACATGGTCAGAAAAAAGATAGCACCATTTTCTCGAATATCAATCTGGCTCCATATCCAAATCGATATTGAAATCGGTATTCGCTCTACTAGATGGTCAGAAAGACCATACCACCATTTTACCGAATATCGACCTGGCTCTAAATTCAAATCGGGGTTCGCCCTTCTACATGATCAGGAAGGCGATATCACCATTTTCACGAATATCGATCTGGCTCCATATTCAAATCGATATTCAAATCGGTATTCGCTCTACTAGATGGTCAGAAAGACAATAGCACCAGTTTACCGAATATCGACCTGGCACTAAATTCAAATGGATATTCAAATCGGGGTTCGCCCTTCTACATGATCAGGAAGACAATAGCACCATTTTCACGAATATCGACCTGGCTCTATATTCAAATCGATATTCAAATCGGTATTCGCTCTACTACATGATCAGAAAAAAAGATCGCACCATTTTCTCGAATATCGATCTGGCTCCATATTCAAATCGATATTCAAATCGGTATTCGCTCTACTACATGATCAGAAAGACATTAGCACCATTTTACCGAATATCGACCTGGCTCTAAATTCAAATCGGGGTTCGCCCTTCTACATGATCAGGAAGGCGATATCACCATTTTCACGAATATCGACCTGGCTCTATATTCAAATCAATATTCAAATCGGTATTCGCTCTACAACATAGTCAGAAAAAAGATAGCACCATTTTCTCGAATATCGATCTGGCTCCATATTGAAATCGATATTGAAATCGATATTCGCTCAACTACATGGTCAGAAAGACAATAGCACCAGTTTACCGAATATCCACCTGGCACTAAATTCAAATCGGGGTTCGCCCTTCTACATGATCAGGAAGGCGATATCACCATTTCATGAATACCGACCTGGCTCTATATTCAAATCGATATTCAAATCGGTATTCGCTCTACTACATGTTCGGACAAAAAGATAGCACCATTTTCTCGAATATCGATCTGGCTCCATATTCAAATCGATATTCAAATCGGTATTCGCTCTACCACATGGTCAGAAAGACAATAGCACCATTTTACCGAATACAGACCAGGCACTAAATTCAAATCGATATTCAAATCGGGGTTCGCCCTTCTAAATGATCAGGAAAACGATAGCACCATTTTCACGAATATCGATCTGGCTCTATATTCAAATCGATATTCAAATCGGTATTCGCTCTACTACATGTTCGGACAAAAAGATAGCACCAATTTCTCGAATATCGATCTGGCTCCATATTCAAATCGATATTCAAATCGGTATTCGCTCTACTACATGGTCAGAAAGAACATAGCACCATTTTCACGAATATCGATCTGGCACTAGATTCAAATCGATATTCAAATCGGGGTTCGCCCTTCTACATGATCAGGAAGGCGATATCACTATTTTCTCGAATATCGATCTGGCTCCATATTCAAATCGATATTCAAATCGGTATTCGTCATACTAAACAATGACGGTAACGTATATTTCAATGCGTAACAGAATTCACGAATCTGGTGCTGGCTCTATATTCGTTTCAGCTCTACATTCATATCGGTATTGAATATCGATTACCGAATACCGAACTTCGTGCCAACTTCACATACCCACGTTCATTCCGTCATCTATGACCTCATCATCGTGCGTTTCCGTTAATCGCGGTGCACTTTGGTACTTGTTTGACGCCATTATCTCCAGTTTCTGTGAATCCCGTCGCACTCCGGTCTAGTCTATTTACAGATTTGTACGTCCATCATTGTGAGCTGTTTTAAAAATATAATAATATTTGTGAGTTCACATTTACGAATACCAGATTAAACAGCCTATTCGTTATGTATTTTATGGAATTGTTAGAAATTGCTTACTATGAGCGATTTCTCCTTTTCCCAATTATCTTGTTATGTTGTCAGATGGAAATAGTCTAAAGTCGTCTGCGTTTGGGAAAGGAATTAAGTCAGACCAACTGTGGCTAAAGATCAACCTGTGCATTCCTGCTATCTGATCAAAAGCTTCTAAGCGTGTGACTATATGAATAACGATAAAGGAATGAAGTTAAAAAGCAGAAGAAAAACAAACTCATGAGATAGTTCTCCTTTTGTCACAATGCTTTCAAAAGTCGTCTGCTGCAGATGTTTTATATAGCGCCTGAATCTTGAAAAAATGTTGTTTTTTTCTTTGTCAACACCGTTTTCTAAAAGCTGTTTGCAACAAACGTGCAACGGCGTGAAATGTTGTTTGCTATCTTTTAAATGATTCTCGTCACATTTAATTCAAAATGATTAAACATGATTATACGTCTAAACTATTTGTTTAAGATACTTCCTTAAGGCCTTATTGACTAAAATGAAGAATGAAAATCACATCAGACTTCGCCAATCTTAGGTTGCAGAATCCCATGCTCGTATTTACCAAACATTCTAATTTAATTTTAATTATAAATTCGAAGAATATTGATTTAACACCATATAACAGTCTATGATTGGCTGAACCATAATGCAAATGCGCTACTTTGTCAATTTATAATTAGAATGGTAATTAACCTGCTAAGTGAAACATATTTAATCTCCAGCAGACAATTTTTGAAAACATAGTGGCAAAAGGAGAATCGCTCCTGATGATCAATTTCTATTGTTGTTGTTTTTATATCTTTATTTTCCTCCAATTAAGAAGATTACATTTATAATACAACAATACAGAAACACAATTTACTACAACTAAAACTACATGCAAAATCAAAAAACAAAAAAAACAAAAAAAACAAAAAAAAATGTACATGAAGTCCCGATGATAGAGCACTTAAATAACTTGTTATGTGAGCAATGGTTTAAAAGTTCTTACCTTGTTAAAATAGTCTGCACATTAATATACCAGCTGCTTCCGTACGGTTTATGGAAATAAACATCCATGTTCTCGTCTCCTCTCATGTTCAGTTTATTCCGAACTAGCAAGATTTAAACCACCTATTTTTTTTATAAACGATATTAAATTGTTTAAACGATAAAGGAATACTGAAATGAAACGTCGAATTGACGGATATTTATAGGACCTCTGACTTCGAATAACGTCTTTGATGGGTCAAAGATATATCCTTAAATCAGTTGATTAATCTATTCGTCTTTTATATCAAATATAAGTTGTCAATGGGATTAAAGAAATATTAGAGTGATCGTTTAAAACAAGTTTCAACACCGCTCATGTCCGCATTGAGTGGACATTGTCAAACTTGAAAGTGGTCAATCAGTCGTCAGGTCCCTTTGCCTAATTCAATTAGATTTTGACCCGTACGAGGCAAACGTACATAAAAACGAACAAACGTTCCACCATTCAAGCAGTTCGACGCGATTGTCCGAGCTGGGGACAAAGTCTCGCTATCCTTCCTTCTTTTCAAAGCCCTGTTTAAGCATTTCGATAAGATTAATTTAAGAAGAGTTATGTATTGCCCTGATACTTTGGCAATTTTGAAAGTTTTACGGTTCCCGCTATTTTCTTTGCAATATTCGCAGGTACATGTATATCAAGACACCTTTTCGGTTTAATGATGTACTGTGACAAGATAGAGATCATGTTTGAATTTAATTTCTGTTGGATTATTTTAAGCAGAGTGATTGCCCATTGAAAGATTTGAAAGTTGTACGGTTTCCGATAATTTTCTTTGCAATGTTTGCAGATTTTTTCAAAAAATGTGTCGGTTTAAGTTCTATTATGACAAGATAGAGAAAGGTCAAAGACTTTCTACACGATCGCCACTACAGTGCCTTCGGCACTTTGATTAATTAATAGAATTGTGTATTGATTTTTTGGGGGTAATTTCATTAATTAATGAAATTAATGAAATTAAACTTGTTAAAATTATCTTTCCATGATGACTGAGAAATCCAAATCGATAAGTCACAGAATCACGAGAATCCTATAAATAGAACGGAAATAAACTAACACTATGTTGTACGCGTATATCTAAATCAATTGAGCAGACATGTATTCCGCAATCTTTTCGGTTCCATGTAAACTCATAAAACTTTCTAATTAATTTTGTCTTCCCATTTGCAACTTTTGTTATCAAAAGAAAGCGCACACACGCAAAGCAAAAACAATACAACGCAGTTTGAAAAAGTAGAGGTATTGTACCCTTTCCCTGGTCCGCTATGTTGAGAGTCATCTACGTAAAAAATAAAATATCCAGATATACAATGTTATTCTTTTCAGAACATTACGAAACTTTTTAGGAAAATGAGAACTTGTTCATTATGCAAATAGTATCGTTTTCCCACAATAATTTAAATTATAAAGCAGGACCAAATGCAAGTCGTGACACTAAGCAATTCAGGGTGGATATTTCCATCACAGAAAGCCTTGTTCGATATTTGAGAGACACTTGCAGACCGACCACGATCTAGGCGTCTACGCGACGTCAAAACGAAACAAATGTATTCGTCTACACAAGGAATGTGCCGCATGACTTCGGTGTCGGCACAAGCACCCAGACGATTAACAAGGAGGCATGGAAAATGTCTTTTTCACGGAAGAGTCCACGTTCATTATTGTACAACACGACGTGGAAACTGCTTCGCTAGAATACCCTCGCTACTGTTGGTCATTCAATAACTGCCGTGTTTGAAGAATCGGACAAAAGTCCAATAAAGAGGACCGATACACTGATGAACTTCATGCACAACTTCGAGGTGTAACAGCGGTGCGATACCTGATACCCGGGACGTACCAGATGTTGAGAAATGACTTCCATTTTTGTTTACTCAAAGGGAAAAGTTCTTTATACTCAAATAAGAAATGTAGATACAATGTATGACTTTAGTTTGAATCAATAAAAACATGCTTATGCGTTTCGTTCTCACTTCAGTATACTTTGCAAAGTTATTGTACAATGTTAGTGACGTCACCCGATTAACGTCAAATATCAAATATCAAATTGTAATTCTAGATCAAATACCAACGCAATCTGACATAAAGACATCTTGAGATCTTGCGTCGTGTGCAAGATTCGGCTTCTAGCTCAATGTTGCTGTTACAGTTGTATGTCTAAGATTCGAAATGTAACCCGCCGGCATCTTGTCATTTGCATATGGTCTTTAAACAAAAACACTTTCGTCGTCTGTTCTATTTATGATTGTGAATCTCTTGGCTTTAAGGGTAGGTCTTACGATTGATTAATTGATTGGAGCTCGAAGTCGTTTTCAACGGTATCTCAGTCATATCACGGCGACCAGTTCACCTAAAGTGTGTTACCAGGCCTTCTCGCACAAGTACTCCACACACCATTCGCCCCAGGCAACTGGCTATCTTCCCATATAGACTATACTAGTCACAATGACTTTTGACAATCATCGGAAAGAATGGATGGCAGTTTCTAGGTTGTCTAAAATATTACATGCTGAGTCTCGATACCTCAGTCTGTAATTACGAAGGCGATCAGTCCATTGGACTTAGGGGGTCGTAAGGTCGAATCCCGGCTTGGCCATTCTCTCCAATGATTGACAAAAGTCGTTCTGACTAGCATCCTTTGTTCTCCACAGAATAGTTATTTTGTTTAAAATTGCAAGGCGTACATCGAAGTAAACCGTGACATTGCAAGATTGTGCACACAATCGCCAATATAGTGCTTTCGTCGCGTTGATTTATCTTGCAGGTCAAAGGGAAGTTATTCATTTTCCATAGACGACCATTATATATAGCATTATGGGTTATGGTTCGTTCTCAACAAGTTATACTACACTGAATGAAACTTGTATCAAAATAAAGTTCAATATTAAAACTACCAAATCAGTAAAAAAAACCATACAGGTTTACGGCCCATTTTTCGTTTTATGAGGTCAAATAGAAAGTCACTTAATTTTACTTTTAATTTCAGGAAATACAAGATGTTCTGAAAATGGCTCTTATAGTGTCAATATAGCTAAATGCAAACACTATTCTGGTTATAAATCATTCAGAAGTGAAAAACACTTTCAACAAAATCATTATTGTCCAATGGGAACCAACTTCCGTCTTATATATTCGTCTGAGAATGACGAACGGTGAAGTCTGTATGATCTGTGCTGACACATTAGCTTGTGAGTTACCGGTATATAATATATCCATTCAAAACTGTCCTTAGAGACCCAATTCCATGTTTAGTTTTGTTTCCCTTTTAATGTGCACATTGGTTTGAAATTGAAAAAAGAAATGATACAGTGGCTACCTTACTTTGGAATATGCATTGTGGTTCATTTTGGAACAAATCCCTAACTTACATGTGAATAAGGTTCCAACAGACAGTGTATATTCAGAGCATATGTCCTGAGGAATCCGCCGTGGCCGAGGGGTTAGCTTCGGGGATATAAAACCGGGCGTCTCGGGTTGGATCCCAAGTCGCAGCGCTGTGGTCATGGTGGAGTGTTCTTGTGCAAGGCACATTTTCTAGCCTAGAACTGGTTTGTTTATCCAGGGGTCATGAATAAGTGAGCGGGGTCGATCGGTAACAGCGGAAACGTTGAACAGTGTTGTTTCCATTTATTTTAATGGATGCGTCTCGCTTCTTTCATGTTCTTATAGTTACGTTTTCATACAATAATGTGCTGAATTCTCGGATTAGTCTTCCTTTTAAATTGCATTATTCTATTTCTTTTATTTTGTACAAAATTGAGTTATAGTTTCATTATAACATACGTGTTTTAATCATACTAGAAATATCTACATTATAAATTATTTATACTTGTATTATATTGTTTTAATAACCATGGTTTGACACATAAACACAAGATTACGCAAGCTTCATGGAAAACTCCGTCATTCTTACTTTCCTCCAAAAGAAAACAATACTATTTCAGACAGTATATTCTTAATTAGTGAATGAATGCACTTCTGTTTGTGATCAAAAGCACATTAGAATTGTCTCTCGAAGATGAGTTAATGCGTACACGCAACATGATGGTTAACGTTCAAATAAGTGTGGCTCTAGGGAAACCAACCATAGCATAATTAGTATATATGTAAGCATATCGAGGGCTTGGTGTGAAACGGTTGTAACTAAAAACCTATTTTGAAAACCCTAGTTTAGGGGCAATTTTGACCCCTTTGTAAACAATGCAAATTTAGGTGCCATTGCTCAGAACGAGCAATGGCACCTAAATTTCCATTGTTTACCAAGAAAAATGATTTAACGCTTAAAAATACTTTATGGCAAGGTGATTAACCTTGGTAAAAAAATACCAATTTTAGTTAAAACTGTTTCACGCCAAGCCCTCGATATATATGGCTACACATCTATGCTATCAGATCCAAATAATAGCTGTTTTCCAGACGTGTCTTGGAACCGTCTATGACCTATTGGTAAGAGTGCAGACTCATATTAGGCTGAACAGATGTTAAGGCTGATCTGAATCTATACTTTTCGCAAACGCTTGTAAATTGATTGTTGCAGAGCACCGCGCAACTAATGTTTTAATAACATGACAAGATCCTTATCTAGAGCTCTGAATTATAGAACAATTATTTCAAACTCTTTTTCAAACTTGACTTATGATTATAAGAAAATTATTATATCATCATGTCACATTAATGATTTGATATGATTAGAGTTAAATATAGTCTGGCAAAAGAAGAAATTGTTCATTATGAGCAAAGGTCATCTGCTTCGATTTGGTTAAAAAGGAATGATACTATTGTGTCAAAGAATATAGTTTGGAACAAAGTCTCCTGTTTCGATTTTTGTTTCAAACGTCATCCGTGTCCAGAAAAAGACGTAATGATTAAGTAATATTGGAAAATATTTATTCAAATCTTAATGTTCATTGTTGTTTGATTAATTATTGAAAGCACTCATTAACCCTTTCCCACATACAACAAATCTGCAGCAGACGACTTTGAAGTGATCAAGTCCAAAATATAGAAATTTTGTATAAATGATAGTATGATTATTGAATAGAGTTGAAATCATCGTGGCAAATTGAGAAATTGCTCATTATTTCAAAAGTTGCCTGCTGTAATTGCGTGAACAATGCGTTTGCAGGTGGGAAAGGTTAGTAGTAAAGGAGGGTAGAATAGGGCATTTTGCGAATGCCCTATTCTACCCTCCTTTGGAGGGTATTTCGTCTCCAAAGGAGGGTAGAATAGGGCATGCCCTATTCTACCCTCCTTATAAAAGGGATTTAAAGAGGAAAGGTATGAAGGGGAGATAGGGCATTTAAATAACTCTGTTGTTTTGTGAATGCCCTATTCTACCCTCCTTTGGAGGGTATTTCATCTCCTAGGGAGGGTAGAATAGGGCATGTCCAAGGAGGGTAGAATAGGGCATCGCCCGGTCTACCTGACCAGTGGATGCTCAAGTCTACCTTCCTAGGAGATGAAATACACTCCTTGATAGGATAGACCGTGGACTTAGTCGTTTTTCAATCTGAAGGGTAGAACGGCCCGGTCTACCCTCCTTGATAGGATAGACCGCGGACTTAGTCGTTTTCAGGTCATTTCTGATATTGGACTTAGTCGTTTTCAGGCCATTTCTGATATTGGACTTAGTCATTTTAAGGCCATTTCGGATATTGGACTTAGTCGTTTTCAGGCCATTTCTGATATTGGACTTAGTCGTTTTCAGGCCATTTCTGATATTGGACTTAGTCGTTTTCAGGTCATTTCTGATATTGGACTTAGTCATTTTAAGGCCATTTCGGATATTGGACTTAGTCGTTTTCAGGCCATTTCTGATATTGGACGTCGTTTTTTAGGCCTTTTCTGATGTTGGACTTAGTCGTTTTTCAATTTTGAAAAAGTTGAACTTTCTAAGTATGTGAGGTGACTCTGAAAAGGGCCGTTTTTTGTTTTTTCGGGGCGTTAAAAGTCGAGTGGCATTGACATACCAATTACCCAATGAAGTACCTATTAGAACTGCCAGGAGGCAGAACTCATAAGAAGCTTTTGTCATCATCACCCTAACAAAATAAATCGCATCTGGATGACGAATTGTATCAATTTCCCGAGGCAGCCTCCGATTAATGTATAATGCAGTAAATATGTTATACAGTCTACGGCCAATGTCAATTAAATCAATGAAGACTTTTAACACACCTCTGCATAATTCCATGTTGATATCGATGAGTTGAAAAGAATGTGTGGATTGAAAATGACGTTCTGCTTTTTATATATAGTTAGAGGTGGATTGACCTACGTTTTGACTGAGAATTAAGCTTGACCAACGAAATAACTGAACGTTATCCAATGAAAAGTTGTTGGGTTCCAAACTACTGCATTTGCATGGTTTTTCATCTATTTGTTGCGAAGGGGTAAAAAACAAAATGTATTTCAGGGGGAAACCGTTGACATTTCGAAAAGTTAACTTTTCGAGACATTTGGTTAGCCCTTATGCCTTTTTACGTGATTGTTTTGGGGTTTTCTCTTTCTGGATCTTGAACTTGTCAATGTGATCGGAATGTTCGCCTTTCCCAGTAACTGTTGAAATTCTGTACGACTCCTCACATGTCTTTTTACGTGGCTGTTTTTGAGTATCATCTGTTGATTTCCTTTTGCGAGGTGATACGGAGAGTTAAGATTTTCCTCCGCAACACCAGTTGAAATGTTGTAGATTGTACTGCATGGTTTTGTCGCTGACAGCTTACTGTCATCCGCGTTGATCTAGTAGAGTTAGTATAAGGTCACTCAGACTTTACCTTTCAACTTCAAAACATACTGGTACTTTCATAAATGTAGGTGTATATCTCCGATCCGTAAATGTTTTGTAGATATATCTGTTCAAAGTCTTTTAATTCGTCGGACTGCTGTTGACTTTTCTCAATTCCGTTAAAAGCTTTTCCGACATTGAATATTGACGACTGTTTAATTTATGCAGTTCTGTTAATATCCTCTCTGAAATCATCGATAGGCTGTGTTCATACGTGTTGTACAGGTTGATAAGTATGTCCATTCAGATGCTTATGCTAAAAGATTACCATTATTTATTTGGTTGTTCCAAATAATTCTCCAAAATGAAATCCGTTTTTAGCTTTGCAAGGTACGTCTTTATCCTCCAAGAGCTCGCAAAGGAATGAAATATTGAGGCTATGTGACGTAACAACTGGATTATTATGACGTTTAAAACTGCATGACGTCACTTAAAGCAAGTTTTACAGTATTTTGGCTAAATATGTCAATTTTGTGTTTTATCAATCTCACAAATCATGAAATATTTTCAAATGACAGATGGTTTTATCTGATTTCTAACATGTGATACATAGACCACGTTATCGTTTAGCCATTTATGAAGTTTCAGAACTATACAAATGGAATTTGCTGTTGCAATCTGTAAAAAACATGAACATTGACTTGCGAATTGTACTGTTCTTTTGTTTTGTTTTTTAAACATAACACTTTTTCATTTGTTAACTCGGTTTTTTATATCATTAGTTCATTAATAAGGTATTTTAAGTCAGAGACAATGAATTCATACATTGAATGCGGAGATAACATGGTTGTTTAAACGTGTTAAAGTAATCGTGAAAACACACATCTTTCTCTATGTTATTTTTTTACTATACAGGGACGCTATTGTGTTTTATCAATCTCACAAATCGTAAAATATTTTCAAATGACAGATGGTTTTCTCTGATTTCTAACATGTGATTCGGAGACCACGTTATCGTTTAGCCATTTATGAAGTTTCAGAACTCTACAAATGGAATTTGCTGTTACAATCTGTAAAAAACATGAGCCCTGACTTGTGAATTGTAACGTTATATTGTGTTTTTCTTTAAAAACATGTCAAATGACATGTGAATTGTAACGTTCTGTTGTGTTTTTCTTTAAAAACATGACAAATAACTTGTGAATTGTAACGTTCTGTTGTGTTTTTCTTTAAAAACATGACAAATGACTTGTGAATTTTAACGTTCTGTAGTGTTTTTCTTTAAAAACATGTCAAATGACATGTGAATTGTAACGTTCTGTTGTGTTTTTCTTTAAAAACATGACAAATGACTTGTGAATTTTAACGTTCTGTAGTGTTTTTCTTTAAAAACATGACAAATGACATGTGAATTTTAACGTTCTGTAGTGTTTTTCTTTAAAAACATGACAAATGACTTGTGAATTGTAACGTTCTGTTGTGTTTTTCTTTAAAAACATGACAAATGACTTGTGAATTGTAACGTTCTGTTGTGTTTTTCTTTAAAAACATGACAAATGACTTGTGAATTGTAACGTTCTGTTGTGTTTTTCTTTAAAAACATGACAAATGACTTGTGAATTGTAACGTTCTGTTGCGTTTTTCTTTAAAAACATGACAAATGACTTGTGAATTGTAACGTTCTGTTGCGTTTTTCTTTAAAAACATGACAAATGACTTGCGAATTGTAACGTTATGTTGTGTTTTTCTTTAAAAACATGTCAAATGACATGTGAATTGTAACGTTCTGTTGTGTTTTTCTATAAAAACATGACAAATGACTCTGCGTCAATAATATGAATTGTATGGAAGTTGTGAATAAGATAACTTTATTCTTGTGTTGTTATTTCTTCTCAGACCTTTAAAGAGTTAACATGGATGCCGATATTCAGTCCATATTATTTCAACATCCCTGTAATATGTATATCACAGGACCTAGTGGATGTGGAAAAACAGAATTCGTCCATAAACTGATTGAATATAGAAATGATCTGTTCAACATTGTACCAGAAAAAGTGGTATGGTGTTACAAAGAATGGCAACATGCTTACAATGTTATGCAAGAGAAATTCGAAATCATGAAATTCATTGAAGGTATTCCCGACGATGAAAATGAAATTGTAAGTGATGTTGACATTCCACATTTAGTTGTCTTTGATGACATGTTAGGGGAAAAAGATGAAGATAAAATCAAGTTATGGTTTACAAGAAAAGGTCATCATAGGAATGCAAGTGTGATTTATATCACACAAAACATGTTTCAACAGTCCAAGTCGAGCCGAACCATTAGTTTGAATTCAAAATACATGATCTTGTTTCAAAATGTACGTGATAAGAATCAAATAAAGACTTTGGCAAATCAAATGCAAGCACCTCATTTGATAATGGCCTACCAAGATGCTACATCTAAAGATCATGGATATTTGGTGATTGATTTTCATTCTCGTACTCAAAAGGAGATGAAACTGAGAACGGATATATTTCACAGATGGTTTACACAAAATGAAGATCGTGGTCCTATTGTTTATTCTCCACTATAAAACACTTATGATGAGAAGATTAACATTCATTTATCTTGGTTAGGTCTTTGTGTAAACATGGCTATACCACACACTTCAAAGTCAGTGATTCATGCCTTACAAAACCTAAGTCATGAAACCAACAAACATGCCAGAGAAGCTTTACTCAAAGCAGGGTTAAAAGAAATATTAAAATGGTTTACTTTGGCTGCTAAAAACATTGTTGGTCATAAAATCAAATTACCGAAACAGACGGTTACATACATGACGAAACATAAAGATGACATACATAAGTTAGCCAACCCTGAGATTGATGAAGAAGTCAAGCGAAAAATCATTCTTAAACCTGGTGGAGGAGGGTTTCTTGGTGGTGTTATAATCAGAAGTTTGTTACGATGGGACGGAGAAAAGTCAGCTCGTAAATTTGGTGTTGACAAACAAAGAACAAAGCCACCCAAAAACAGAAATGATCGTTTTGTCATCGATGAAAGATTTATTACAATGAGAAAACCCCCCAGAAATAAACAAAACAAAACCAAGAAAAAAGATTTGAAGAAAAAAACACCCAAAAGTCAAAAAAGATTAAAAGACAAGAAATATGTGACACCACGTAAACAAATAAAGTTTCAATCTATTCCTTCTTCAAGTGGACTTTGTTCTCCTCCATACACACCACCCCGTGCTACAGATTTGAACAATATTGCACCATTTTCACCATTGACAACTGTACCACTTTCATCATCCGCAAGAACAGCTTTAGGTGCTTTGTATTCACGATTTGCATAAAAAGTATTGCGATGAAAAGAAATAGATCATTTCACTTGAGACAGAGATAGTGTCAACATGGGTAAACAGAAATCTCCACTCATTAAAAAACATGGATCAATGGTAATGGCTGTGATGCAGTCACCACACAACGTGAGAAAAAAGCTAGTAAACGCAGCAAATCGTCCTGTCATTGATTGTGTTTCGGAATGTTGTCACAACGTTTTAAAAGGCAATGTTCCTCTGACCAAGGCTCATAAGACTAAGTTACATCCAATCCGTCAACAACTCAGACAAATTGCATCAAAATCGGTTTCCATTAAGAAAAAGAAACGAATTCTTAACCAGAAAGGAGGATTCCTACCGTTGCTTGCAGGAGCCTTATTACCATTGTTAGGAAAAGCTGTTATCGGGGGACTTGGTGGTGTGCTGAAATCACTGTAAGAACAATGTCAGTCAGAAAAATGGTTATTGTACCTTATCAAATCTTAGAGGACATGAAACGTCAAAAAAACCACCTCGATTACCACCAAACCCACAAGTAGCAGATGTAGCACATCTACAAAATAAGATGGCGGGTATATTGGAAACGTCAGATATGTCAGAAACAGAAAAGGCGCAAAAGTACGGTGAAACTTTGTTCAAGTTACAGAACTCATTGACAAAGGCTCAATCAAGGTCACAACCATCACAACAACATACAACTAGTCCATCAAATCCTGAACCTAATTCAATGCATGACCGAATATTACAAAGCGTTCCTAAAACCATGCAAAGGAAAGCTGAATTACTTTTAAACATGGTCAAAGATAATGAAAATCTCGTTTGGGATAATCACGGTGTTGTTTCATACAAAGGTCAACGACTTCCTGGTTCAAATATCATTGATTTAATCAATGATTCATTAAGACTTAGAAAAGGTATTGAACCAAGAGGCTGGGAAACTTTTTCAAAGGCTTTACATGAAAGTAACGTACCACAAGAAGTTATTGGTAATCAAGCAAGATGGAAATGGATGCATAAACAAAACATACATGATGATAAAGCCACCGAAAGTGAATCTGATGATTACAGTACCCCTAAAAAATCAACACCATCTGCAAAAATGAAAAAACAAGTTCGGGCAATGACACCCTACATGCAACCTACTGAAAGAGATCGTCTTAGGGCATTTTACAGAAAAGAATTAACTACCCCTATAAAGCAAGAAGCAAGTACTTCAAAACGTCAGACATGGGAATCATATTAAAGAAGAAGCATCAGAAACTTGATTTCGTTTTAAGAAAATTGTATTACAACATAAATAGTTATGTAGCCTATTCTAGTATTAAGCAGCTGTATCATGCTGCTAAGTACGTTTTGAAGGGTGTGAAATATCAGGATGTAAGGGAATGGTTACAAGGAGAAACAACATTTACTTTACATAAACCTATACGTAGACGTTTTAAAAGACGTAGAACTATTGTGGCTGGTATTGATCAACAATGGCAAGCTGATTTAGCAGACATGCAACATTTAGCTGAACAAAATGACAACAAAAAGTATTTACTTTGTGTTATTGATGTATTTTCTAAGTTTTCCTGGGTTGTTCCTATTCCAAATAAAACTGGTAAAACGTTAATTGTTGCATTTCAATCCATACTTCAGAAATCAAAAAGAACCCCGATTTCTTTGCAAACGGATAAAGGTACGGAACTCAAAAACAAAGAATTTCAACAATGGTTAAAACGAAATCGTATTCATTTCTTTACCACTGAAAACCCTGAAACAAAAGCGAGTATTGTTGAAAGATTTCAAAGAACTTTGAAAACACGTATGTGGAAATATTTCACTCACATGAAAACAAAGCGTTACATTGATATTCTGGAAAAATTAGTAAAGAATTACAATAAAACTTATCACAGAAGTATCAAATCAAATCCTGCATCTGTTAATCAAACTAATGAAGCTGAAATTTCAGAGAATTTGTACCCTCAGAACCCCGTTTCAAATAAAAAAGCAAAATTCAAGATAGGAAACCGTGTACGAATTAACAAAACAAAACGAACATTTGATAAAGGTTATCTTCCTAACTGGACACAGGAATTATTTGAAATTGTACATGTAAACAAATTAACTTCTCCAGTAACATATGTCGTTAAAGATTTAGACGGTGAGCAAATCTTGGGCACTTTTTATGAACCTGAATTACAATTCATAAAAGATGATGAAATCTATGAAATTGATTCAGTTCTAGCAAAGCGAACAAGACGTAAAGGTAAAAACATAGTCAGAGAAATAAAGGTTAATTGGAAAGGATATCCTACCAAATTTCAAAGTTGGATTCCAGAATCATATCTTGTTAATAAAAAGTCATGACGCTAGACATGCGTTCACAGTCTAACATTGAAGTTGGAACAGAAAGTATCGACGATAGTCGATCAACACCGTATAATTGCTGTGGAAATCGTGTTCCTAAAAATCAGTTCACATACATTTCACAAATCATTGTTATTTATACAATCATTGTAACGTCCATAATACATCTCAGTCTTCAAACAGAAAATCACGAATTGTGGTTAATTCTTTTAAGTAGTTCATTAGGTTATATTCTACCATCACCAGGTTTGAAATATACAAAACAGGGTAAACAAACGTTTGATCTTATTGATGGTAAAAGATGAATTCATTTTATCTTACATTACCGAGTGACAGTTCTATGGAGTACTCTCCAAGTAATACACAATGTTGTTTTAATGTCAAGTTACCAAAAACAATTCATATTGGTAAAGAACAATGGGAAGTTGCATTAGCTCAACTAATTACGCCGTCACAATTTTTAAACATATCTGAGAAAGAAGCAGAATTCGAAATAATCACACGTGATGTAGCATTTCAAAAACTACTTGCTAAATCTACTAAGAAACTGCCACCATTATTACCAATAGACTATGACAGTTCAAAAGTACCAAACAAGTGGTCGATGAAATTCAAGTTTCCAGAGGGATCTTACACAGCACCATCACATGTGCTGAATGTTATAAATGAAATAATACAAAACACGATAGGTGAAATACTATCCAAAAATGAATCTGCTTTGGTTATCGAATATTCAAAAAAATCAAAACGTCCAAAACTTGGATTTACTAAAATTATTAAAACAGGGATAAAATTTCATCCATCATTGTTTTTGAAATTCGGTGGATCACCAGAGTTCATAGGCAATACAATTTATCCGGGGAAAAATAGTTTACAAATGTTCAAGTACAGTGCAAACATTGATGCAGGATATAATCATTTGTTTATCTATTCAGATATTGTTGAATACTCCATCGTTGGTGATACAGTAGCCCCTATACTTCGAGTCGTCCCGTTCAAATCATCCAACTTTGTGGAAAGTGATAATGATAGCCAACATATCAATCATGAGATAATGAATTTACAGTATGTACCCGTCTCAAAATCGGAGTTCAATACAATTCATATCAATATAACTGGTGATTCTGGTTTTCCTGTTCATTTTGTTATTGGAAAGACAATCGTTAAGTTACATTTTAGACAGGTTCGCTAAAGTGGGTTAACCAATACCAAAAAAATGATGCCTGTATATAGAGGTGTAAAACATCAGTATGGGTATGGACTAGGTTCATTATTTAAATCAGCACTCAGAACTGTTACACCACTACTAAAACCTTTAGTCAAATCTGGATTGAATGCTTTAAAGAAGGAGGGTATTAAACAAGGAATAGGTGCAGCTCAAGATATTTTCTTACATGGAAAAAATCCAAAAGCTGTATTGATATCGCGTGGAAAAGATTCAGTAAAAGATCTGGCACAGAATTTGATAGGTGGAATAAATAAGCCTAAAACGAGACAGTCTCGTCATTTAAAGTCTCGAACTCATAGGGGTAAGATCGATTCAAAGAGACATAAGAAACATTACAGTAAGCCTAGAACTTTAGACGTGTTTGATTAAAGAAACCAGTATTAAAAATGATGCAAAGTGGGTCTTGCGAATGTAGTAAATCAGAACTTGATGTTCTGTCTGTACCACCAACGATGACAACAATGCAAGAAAGTCAATGGGTTGAGCATTTTCCTGTAGCATCTTTAGGAAACAATTCACCGATAGAATTCATCATTCCATCTCAGACAGAGTGTTGGACAGATTTGTCACAGTCTTATTTGTATGTTAAATTCAAAATTACAAAAGCAGATGGTGCTGACTTAGAAGCAGATAGTAACGTCGCCCCAACAAACAATTTTCTTCACAGTATGTTTAGCAGTATTGACCTGTATTTAAACAATAAATTGGTTAGCAGTAATATGGACACATACCCGTACAGAGCATATATTGAAAATCTTCTGTCATACAATACTGATAGTAAAGTCACGCATCTAGCTTCGAGTGATCTTTGGATTAAAGACACTGCTGGATCACTCAATGTATTAACTCATGATGGTGCCAACGAAGGATTAGTAAAAAGAATAGCTGAAATAACAGAAAGCAAATCCACAGAGTTGTGTGGACGAATTCATCTTGATATGTTTCATCAAGAAAAATATTTACCAAATGGTATTGAAATGCGATTAAGACTAAATAGATCTTCAACAACTTTTTGTCTTACAGGTGGTGCCGGGGCACCGGCAGCAAAAGTTGTGTTTGAAACAGTTAGTTTCAATGTAAGAAATGTCGAAATATTACCAGTCATTGCAAATGATTTAAATCAAGTCATTGCACAGCAAAACATGAAAATACCAATTCGTAGAGTTGAAGTTAAAACGTTTACAGTCGGAACTGGTCTTCAGTCTAAAGTTGAAGATCATTTGTTTCGAGGACAATTACCAAAACGTATTTTCATTGGTATGGTACGAAATGATGCTTTTAATGGGGCTTATGCACAAAATCCATTCCGATTTTTACACTTTAATCTGTGTAAACTAAATGTTTCATGTAACGGTCATAGTATTCATAACAGACCATTTGAACCTGATTTCGAACATGGCCTTTTTCTTAAGTCATACCTGTCGCTACACCAGGCTGTCTCGGCTATTGGCGCTAATAAATCATTTGGCATAACTAAAAATGAGTTCGAGAATGGCTTTGCATTGTGGGGATACGATCTGACAGCAGATCAAGGCAGTGAAGAAGGTCAGCTACATCCTATAAAAACAGGGAACCTCAGAATTGAACTTCAGTTTGGTGTGGTACTTCCTACAGTCATCAACGTTATTGTCTTTGCTGAATTCGATAATCAGATAGAAATCAACGCCTTAAGAGAAATCATCACAGATTACTGAAAAAAGAAATCATCACAGATTACTGAAAAAGGAAATCATGGCCGGTCATGAATTGGCGATTCTACTTAGAGATGAAGCTTTCAAAGTGAAATATTCTTCCGCCGCTGTCAGTGAAAAAAGGAGAAAGGACATTTACAATTCTCTTGAAAAAATCATAATAGATGAATTACAGACACTTATCGCTGAAGAAGTACATAACAATTGTCATGGGTGTCTCATAGATCATCCAAGTCAAATGCAACATCAACTTTGCCTCTTCATGGACAGACATGATCATACAGATATGTTCGTTGCCACAGCAATGCATAGGATTAATCCAAACAAGATCATGGAGAAATGGTACCCTGTAATAGAAGAAATGGTACTGAAAGACTCAGAAATTGTAGTAGCCTACACAATGTGGTTGAATATTAAACAGAATGTTATCAATGGGTTTCCTGATTCATGGTTTGAACATTGGGGTGAGAAAGTCAAACAGGCCTGGGGAAAGTAATGCATACTCATGAAATACAATACATACTGGATCATGGAACTTGGATAAAAAACCTTCATGCACAAGTTTGTGCTAAAGATCAATTACCAAAACAAAAACCAGTCAGTGTACAAGCTTACATTGTCAATACAGACTCATCTGACAGATCTGGTGAACATTGGATAGCAGTGATCTTTAACAGAAATGGAGAATCAACATACTTCGATTCATATGGATTACCACCACTCGACACAGAAATTATGAGCTTTATCCACAATAACTCATCATCATGGACATACAACAAACAAGTTATTCAAAGTTTGTTGGGTGTAGTGTGTGGATATTACTGTATATTTGTACTGAATGCAGTAGCGAGAGGAAACAATCTACAGAAATGTCTACAACAAACATTTAGGACAACCGAACATCACAGAAACGATCGAAATGTAACCATTTGGTTCAAACAGAGTTATGGAAAAACAATACATGAAAAGACTTTAAAAACTTTATTGTAAACATTTTATTGTAAAATCTTTATTGTAAATATGTTGTTCACTATTCATAGTTCATAGTTCATAGTTCAATAAAAGTTCATTTAATCATAAATCTTTGTGTTTGTTTTTTTGATATTCCTAAAACAATCCATAATATGACATAGCTTACCAGAAAAAAAAATTGAAAACATGTATTTACACTAGGTTGTACCCCCAAACTTTTCATTGGATGACGTTCGATGCATTTCATTGGTCAAGCTTAATTCTGAGTCAAAAGTAGGTCAATCCGACCTATCGGTATAAATAGCAGAACGTCATTTCATTCCATACACTTCTCGATATCGGCATGGATTTACACAGAGAACTCACGAATGTTGCAGTTGATCTGACACATATTGGTCAGCGACTCTACAATATTCATCGTCAACTCATAGAAGGACAACCCAGAGAGAATGTTACACTTCAACACCAGCAACCAGATGTGGTGTATTTAGGCGTTGAAATGAAAAGAAGAGTTCTTTGGGATGGAGAGGGAAAATTGACAGTGGCTAAAAGAAGGAGAAACAAGTTCTGCCCGATTTGCAGAGCAAACTTTGGCTGCTGTCATCTGTGAAAACAAAACGGCCCTTTTTAGGGCCACACCAAATACTTAGAAAGTTCAACTTTTTCAAATTTGTCATTGAAATAACGACTAAGTCCATGGTCTATCCTATCAAGGAGGGTAGAACGGCCCGGTCTACCCTCCAGATTGAAAAAACGACTAAGTCCAACATCAGAAATGGCCTGAAAACGACTAAGTCCAATATCAGAAATGGCCTGAAAACGACTTAGTCCAATATCAGAAATGGCCTGAAAACGACTAAGTCCAATATCAGAAATGGCCTGAAAACGACTAAGTCCAATATCCGAAATGGCCTTAAAATTACTAAGTCCAATATCAGAAATGACCTGAAAACGACTAAGTCCAATATCAGAAATGGCCTGAAAACGACTAAGTCCAATATCAGAAATGGCCTGAAAACGACTAAGTCCAATATCAGAAATGGCCTGAAAACGACTAAGTCCAATATCAGAAATGGCCTTAAAATGACTAAGTCCAATATCAGAAATGGCCTGAAAACGACTAAGTCCAATATCAGAAATGGCCTGAAAACGACTAAGTCCAATATCCGAAATGGCCTTAAAATGACTAAGTCCAATATCAGAAATGGACTGAAAACGACTAAGTCCAATATCAGAAATGGCCTGAAAACGACTAAGTCCAATATCAGAAATGGCCTGAAAACGACTAAGTCCAATATCCGAAATGGCCTGAAAACGACTAAGTCCAATATCCGAAATGGCCTTAAAATGACTAAGTCCAATATCAGAAATGGCCTGAAAACGACTAAGTCCAATATCAGAAATGGCCTGAAAACGACTAAGTCCAATATCAGAAATGGCCTGAAAACGACTAAGTCCAATATCAGAAATGGCCTGAAAACGACTAAGTCCAATATCAGAAATGGCCTGAAAACGACTAAGTCCAATATCAGAAATGGCCTTAAAATGACTAAGTCCAATATCAGAAATGGCCTGAAAACGACTAAGTCCAATATCCGAAATGGCCTGAAAACGACTAAGTCCAATATCAGAAATGGCCTGAAAACGACTAAGTCCAATATCCGAAATGGCCTGAAAACGACTAAGTCCAATATCCGAAATGGCCTTAAAATGACTAAGTCCAATATCCGAAATGGCCTGAAAACGACTAAGTCCAATATCAGAAATGGCCTGAAAACGACTAAGTCCAATATCAGAAATGGCCTGAAAACGACTAAGTCCGCGGTCTATCCTATCAAGGAGGGTATACCGGGCCGTTCTACCCTTCAGATTGAAAAACGACTAAGTCCACGGTCTATCCTATCAAGGAGTGTATTTCATCTCCTAGGAAGGTAGACTTGAGCATGCACTGGTCAGGTAGACCGGGCGATGCCCTATTCTACCCTCCTTGGACATGCCCTATTCTACCCTCCCTAGGAGATGAAATACCCTCCAAAGGAGGGTAGAATAGGGCATTCACAAAACAACAGAGTTATTTAAATGCCCTATCTCCCCTTCATACCTTTCCTCTTTAAATCCCTTTTATAAGGAGGGTAGAATAGGGCATGCCCTATTCTACCCTCCTTTGGAGACGAAATACCCTCCAAAGGAGGGTAGAATAGGGCATTCGCAAAATGCCCTATTCTACCCTCCTTTACTACTAAGGTTTAACATACTTTATATTGAGATGCACAAGTACTTGAATATTAATATAATGGTGTTGTCGAGATTTACACTTTCTTATATGCAACAAATCTACAGCAGACGACTTAGAAACAAAAAGGTTTTAGTAAAACAATGGAAAATATTTATAAATAAATGTATAATTATTGAATAAAGTTGAAAATATTTTGCTAAAAGGAAGATTTGCTCAATATGAGCAATTTGCTCTTTTGCAACATTGTTTTAGGCATGTCTGCTACAGATGCGCTAAAATGCGTCTGCAAGTAGGAAAATGATAATCAGTATGTTGTGTAGAGATCCGTTAATTTCTTGTCCCTGAAGATCCGTAAATAGCTTGTCCCTGAATATCCGTATATAGCTAGTCCCTGAGGATCCGTTAATATCTTGTCCCTGAAAATCCGTAAATAGCTTGTCCCTGAAGATCCGTTAATAGCTTGTCCCTGAAGATCTGTATATAGATTGTCCCTTAAATATCTGTATATATATTTTACCTGAAGATCCGTATATAGCTTGTCCCTGAAGATCCGTATAAAGCTTTCCCTGAATATCTGTATATAGCTTGTCCCTGAAGATCCGTATATAGCTTGTCCCTGAATATCCGTATATAGCTTGTCCCTGAAGATCCGTATATAGCTTGTCCCTGAAGATCCGTTTATAGCTTGTCCCTGAAGAACCGTTTATAGCTTGTCCCTGAAGATCCATATCAGGTTCCTTCCTGACTATGGAAATAATAAAGACAATACGTCAAAAAGCGTCTATATCTGGGAAAGGGTTAAGCAATATGATCTTAGTCTATATTTATGGAATAAGTTGTAACACATGTAAAACATAGTTATCTACTTGTTCAAATGTCTTTGTCAGAAAAAAATGTAGATCTAGAGATTGGTGTATTTTGAAGTACAGAGTAATTTAAAATATTTCATATATAATGGGATTTTTCTCCTTTTGTCATTTTTTTTCAACCTTGCATGAAAACTCCTACTTAAGATATTTCAGATTTTTTGTTTCTAAGATGTTTTTGAAGTAGATGACTCTAAAGTAGAGTTACAGTTTATAATAGATGTTCATGTCTCTCTGAAGCATATAACCCTTGCTCTAATCCAAATGACTTTAAATGCCTCTGCAGCAGATGACTTTTAAAAACAATCAAGTGAAAAGGAGAAAGTGCTCATATAAATATCCGTTCTCCCATTTTCTCAATGTTTTTCTACATGATTTTAAGAACTTTTTTCATTTTAATAGATGTTGAATAAATCCTCAGATGGTGCCAGTTTAGGTGCTTAGAAAATTTAAATTATATAAATTAACTAAATACATGTTAACTCCACTATTGTGCATATGGTGTTTCATTAATGTCATCATGTGTAAGCTTTTGTTGTAACCGAAGGCTTAAGTTGATTTATTCTTATAAAACCTCTGACTGTTGTCTGTTCGTTGTCAATATTTACCTTCTAATCGTATCTCTTTTTGTAAACGAAAGGAAGAATTTCAACCATACTTAATAGGGAATGTTCTTTTCGTAGTTGTCTTTCAGAATTGTTTAAAGAAGTAATTTATATGTTGGAATGTTCTTTTCGTAGTTCCCTTTCAGAATTGTTTAAATATGTAATTTATATGTTGAACTTTGGTTTCTGTGGCATCAGCAAGGGGAGGGGAGAGGTGAAATGCAAACCTATCAAAATTAATTTCCTGTGAATTAGCTGGTCTGACTCTAAGATTAGTTGATACAAATGTTCCCTTAGAGATCCTATCAATAATATATTGATTTCTTGAAAAACATGGCTGCCGGATGGCATAAAAAAGAAACAAAATAGCAAATGATAGTGCTTGTCGGATCTTAAGATGATTAAGCAGAAATGTTCCTTCAGTGGTCCTCTACCTAATCTGTTCAATCCATATACAATGGTTGCAAACACGGTATAAAAAAAATCTTCCTCTGACACAACTGAAATTGACATTGCATTTTAACTGCAACCCTTTTGCCATTTGTCCTTTTACCCGAACCTGTAATGTGTATACCAATTTCCTTCACAATGCATAGTTATTTACATGCAATTTATCTATGCAAAGGCAAATGTGTATACCGAAACAAATTTAGTGACTTCAGCGCTTTGATTAATTAACTAGGTTAACATACATGCTGACATTTAGTTAATCGGCGAGACCATCATAAGTGAGCCACAACGTGAAAAAAACGACATTCGGAGGGAGTTGAAATTAAAGACAACAACAATCAACATCAACGTTCAGTTATTATTATTGCTTAAACTAACGAACATATTACATGCACTATCGTAACACCCGTCCATGTATAATCTTGACTATTAATCTTAACTGCACTCACATCATCATTGCTTTCTTCATATCTCTTTAGAATAAAACCAATATTTCATACTTCAAATATAACCTCATAGGTTTGAAATACTACCTCAGTCTTGAAAGTGATGTATCGATATGGAGTTGGGGTCTCTCTCTGAATTTTAATTAGGCGTGTTAAAGCTTACTTTGATTCATTACAAATAGCTTATTACAGTGTGTTTTAATGAAATGTCAGAAAAACACCTTTAAAATCGTCTCTTCCTAAATGATTCGGTCGAATTTCATCGAATTCCACAGAAATGTTCCTTTTATAACCAGATACTTTCTTGACATGTAAGTTTGGAAAAAGAAAATATCTACCGTACTTAAAATTATTTTGTAGAAATGATCCATGTGTTACACTCTAGAAACGATTCCTTAAATCCGTATGGATTTGCCAGAACATGACAACCAAGCGGCAGCTCTGTTTTGCCCTTTAACATATATGAAGAAGTTTATTTCAAAAACAAGTTCAATAGACCACATGACCCGTGAGAAAAAAAAAAAACACAAATAAAAATTACAAATGACATAGCAAGTGGAGCACATTTACCAATTTACAAGTACATACTTTGAAAGAGGTAAAATGTCGCGTCATAGACGGAGAAGGTGTAGTTCAAACGTAATATCATATCCTCATCACCTCTGTTTATATATACATTCTTACAATGCAATACAATTTAATATAACACAACACAACATTATATAATACAATACAATACAATATAATACAATATGATATAATATGATACAACATAACATAACATAATATAATATAATATGTCAAATATAGGCAAGGGGCATATTGATACAAGTATGACACATACACATCAATAAGTGAAAATTACATCAGTACATAAATGTAAAGAAAACACAGCATTTATATTAACAACTTATTTTTACATTTATTAAAACCATTACAAACCATATCTTAATTGAAAAGCTTTCATTACATATGTACTTAAATTTCTAAGTTTAGAACATTAGTGCATTCAAAAAGTTGTTTAAGTTTATACATGCTAAGATTGGAATAACAATACTTAGAAATATATCTTCATATACCATGAGTGTTAAAATACTCCTTAGAAAATTGTAAGTTTCTTTTCAAAGAAATGTTGTAAGGGTGACCTACCAAGCCATGTAGCTGCAATGTAGGGGTCCGCATATAGTTTAAGGTAAACAAATGTCTGTCTTTCATAGATTTTCCCCATAGCATGACCCTGTACTAAATTTCTGCATAAACAATTATTTAGATTCAAACACTACCATCATGCGATGTGGTTGTTTTTCCCTGTTAAATACCACAGTCTTTAGTTTAAACAGCTACATTTGTATATCCTAAACAAATATCCGCCCGATTTTGAAATAGATGTTACATAAAACCAAATAACGTTGTGTCCTTCTATCAAGGTTCAAGGCACATTAACTTGCAGAAGATATAGGTAACAACAGATATTGGTGTAATTTTGCTTAGTGGCATTTGAGCGTTGTTGGCCCCCTTGAGCCTCTTGCTTTTTGTAATCTCATATCTATACATGTTGAACATTCAACTATCGCAAGCTGAACACTCACTAATGTCAGTTGATACAGAAAAAAGGATAAATACCGATTCACGCGTAGTGAAGTGTTCCGTTTCGATCTGTATCATTTTCCCCTTAACAATATACTGATGCATATTGACGCATTTGCAGCAGATGACCTCTTAGCAAATTTTTGCCACATTGTTTTAATCCCTTTCAATTAATTATACTTTTATTGATATATATTTTCCATATATATCGACTAATGCATATTTCCTTTGTGTATGATCAATGGGTAAAGAATTGGATTTTAATAACCATTCGTTATCACCAGGCCCAGAAAGTATTATACTCGAATCCGGCTCAACTCAGAAAGGATTTCGTTTTATAACAGGATCCTGCATTTTATATAATGCATAGTCCTTTCTTGAATTTATGGCTAACTAGTATTTAGGTGACTTTTTCTCGGACTATGTCAGCAGGGCGTTTAAAACATTAATTGTTAACGTCTATTAGACACGTCTCGTGCAAAGAGTCAGCCGGCTACTCTATTCTATTTAGACTGATGTTTGTATGTTGTAACGGTGCCAGTGAGTGTGCATTTAGCTATGATAACACGAATAAGTGATCCAGGAAAACCAGTCTTACCGTTATTATTACAAGTGTTAACAATGCATTCATGCTAAACCCTCAAAAGAAAAAAACTTTGCAGAAGTTTATTGAAACTTGATGAATTTTTTTAGATACAGATCAGACTGCGCAAATTCGCTGGCTGGTCAGGATCTATACCGCTCCAATCTGTTTTACAGTTGGTTGTCGAAGGCGGGTAGATGTTTATGGTTAGATTTGCCCATATGTAGAATAAAAATGGCACAAAAACAACATGTTTAAATGACAACACTGATGTTATGCAGATACACTCATTTCAATGACTACATTCATCTTTTACGACATTCAAATCAGTATAAACATATTTCAATAAAATCTGTATAGACTTTTGAGGTTACCCTCCGAGTGTTATCAAGTGATTTAAATGATATTTCCAATAGATGATCACTTTAAGGTGTAGAAATGCCTTACATATTTTGAAATAGGGTCAGAAGAAGCATTGTGTGGTTATATATATGTGCCCTTGATTTCAGAAATAATATGCCTGTTCATGAAACTTTTCTTATTGTATCAAGGGGGCTTAAATAAAACTGTCTATAGATGATTACTATAAATAACTCTAGATTATAGCGGTTTGTTACATCTTGTTTCCGAGATAATGGCTTTCGGTGTATTTAACAGTTTCAACCAAACGAATATAATATGACGTTCAGTATATTTGTCAAAAAAGTGGACGTTGTTCGAGCTTTGTTTTGTTTTATTGGAGTTACGCCGTGTTCAACATAACTTCAGTTATATCACGGCGACAGAGCACTTATTCATGATCCCTTGGTTAACGAACCAGTACTAGGCTAGACAATTTGCCTTTCACAAGGGCACACCACCTTGACCGCCTCGACTTCAGATCGTACCCGGGAGGCACGGTTCCAAATCACCGACACTTACTACTCGGCCACGGCGGATTCCTTAGAGCTTTGTTTTGTAGCATCATGCATTCACGCATTCAATGTTGTTGATATTAAGTTCCTGGGCTAAAAACTTCCTACGCCCATTGGGCACACACTTCAAAATAGAGGTACGTGTTATATAAATCAGGTATGTTCAATTAGAATAGCAATGAAATACCATAGTTGTCCTTTTAAACAGTTATGGGACTTTGTTGATAAACCTACTGACAATACTGATAATGTCCCCTTTACAATTAAATCGGACTATATATTGTTATATAATATATGTCCGCACTGTTGTATATCTCGTTTCATGTCACTGCGACATCGATTAAAAGATGCATCGTAACAAGTGTCCTATATGTAATTTATGGATCACATGAAATCAACCCCAATTTATCTAACCCCTTTTGTTGAACGTTTTGTCCACTTGTATCAGGACAAATACACCGTATGCTCTTAATCCCCCTGTATAGTATTCGAATTGATGTACTGGTATCAGGATACACACACCGTGAGTGCTTGTAATCCGCCTGTATAGTATTTGAATTGATGTACTGGTATCAGGATAAACACACCGTGAGTGCTTGTAATCCGCCTGTATAGCATTCGAATTGATGTACTGGTATCAGGATACACAGACCGTGAGTGCTTGTAATCCGCCTGTATAGTATTCGAATTGATGTACTGGTATCAGGATACACACACCGTGGGTGCTTGTAATCCCCCTGTATAGTATATGAATTGATGTACTGGTATCAGGATACACACACCGTGAGTGCTTGTAATCCGCCTGTATAGTATTCGAATTGATGTACTGGTATCAGGATACACACACCGTGAGTGCTTGTAATCCCCCTGTATAGTATATGAATTGATGTACTGGTATCAGGATACACACACCGTGAGTGCTTGTAATCCCCCTGTATAGTATATGAATTGATGTACTGGTGCCAGGACAAACTCATCGTGAGTGCTTGTAATCCACTGGATTGTATTACGATTGGTGCGCTGGTGTAAGGTTTAACTTACCAGTAGTTTACAAGTAGTGCTTGTTATCCTTTGTTGTATATCACAAATCGTGCACTTTTGTCTGGCTGTACTTACCATGTGAGCTGGTAATCCCCTGTATAAAATTACTATGGGTGCACTGGTCTCAGGTTTGAACTACCAGTAGTGCTGGTAGTTCCCTGTATAGTATTACGAGTAATGCACTGGTGTCAGCCACAAGGATACCACGAACTTCCGTATTCAAAAAGAAGAATAGGTCTATGATATAAAAAGAACTTGTCAATATATAAACTTACAATGCCAGGGGATTTGCCTGCTTGCGACTTAAGGTAGTAGGAGCGTAATGAAAACCTCCAATTGAAACTCTTCAATTGTAATGCTTTAGCCTATGTTGTTCAGCGCAGGACTTCAAATATTTTGAGGGTTTCAAGGTAGTGGTTCGAATCCCTCCAGAAGCACAACATTTTTTTTCTTTTTTCCTTCTTTGTTTTCATTTGCTTACACTTTTTACAGAAGTTTATATTGTACTTTCATTAAAAGGTAATTAAATACATTTGTATACATAAATATTAGTTTCTTTGAAGATTTTATTACTTGCAGTCACGGCTGAAATAGGTGGTTGGGAATTTCAAACTCTATTTTGTTTTAAATGAGACGGTTAAAACATTTTGAATTTTTGGCATAATGTTCTCAAAAGGTTAAAGTTAATCATTAATAAAGAACAGGTCATGAGTATTTCTAGAACTTGTTGATTTTTGCTTTTTAACGTCGATGTTCCAATTTAACGCGGTCAAAATAGTATGTTAAAATTGTAATACCATATGACTATTTCAGTACAGTTTGATTATATTTGTTGTTGATGTGATCAATAATGTATTATTTCTGAAAGCAAATATATTTCTTGTTACTTTAATACAAAGTTTTACCAAAATGTTGAAAAATAAATGAAATAAAGGATTTTTCTTGTCTCTCGGGTAATGTCGTATCTATCGAAAATTCTGAAAGGGGGGTAGGGTAATTCAAATTAAAATAAAATTGTTATTTGTGGATAAATTTCTTTTAAATTTTGTTTTTGAATCCAGGAAATGATACACATTAAGAAATTATCAAGCTGATCCTAATTTGAAATGTTGCCCATTAGGCTGCTACTACCTTAATGTACTTTGATTATACGAAAAAAAACCATTAAATGTTTTTTTTTTTTTTTTTTCAATAACCCATGAAGCTTTCTGAAATGAAACTGGCTAAATTCATGGGGGCCGCCATTTTGGGTATGTATAAAATGAGACGGAAAAAAAACACGGATTGAAAATTATTGTCGACTTTTTAATCACTTTTTTTAAATCGATATTTTGGGTATGTATAAAATGAGACGAAAAACACGGATTGGTAATTATTGTTGTATTTTTAATCATTTTTTTTAAAATCGATATTTAAGATCATTACAGTGCTGTGTGGGAATTAACATTTGTACGAAAGGTTAAAAATAAATGGAACTCTGTAAGAAATATGTTTTCCCGTTCGTCAAAAAAACGACAGCATTAGTCTTCTTACGCCCGAACCTAAATTTTGACTGTAACGTAGCCAAAGAAGGACGTGGCGTCATTTCCGTAACACTTCATCTTGGCGTAACGTCAATGGAGCGACGTCGTTTCCCGCAAAAAAAGTGGTATCAACATAAAAGACCCCAAATTCCTATACATGAGCTATTGACTCACTCATTCAAAGTATAATTATTTATCAAACATTGTGGCAAAAGGATAACTTTCTCATAAGGAGCAATTGTTCTTTTGGCGACAATCTTTTCCTAAATCGTCTGTTGCAAAGGCCTCAGAAACCGTCTCTAATAGGGAAAGGGTTTAGCAGAAATGTGACCCCTTACATAATTTGTTCCAGTCATATTGACTGGTTGAAAAAGGCAGTCGCCAGGTGGCATCAGAATAGGGGTGATCTATTTGCTTATTTACTATAATGCAGGTGATCGATTAAGGATCATCTTGGCCCTAATGTTTTAACCTCGTTCATTATAAATGTATTCCTTGATTTTCTGAAAGTCTTTACTTTATTATTTTCTGTTCATAATAATAGACGACAGCAATACGAATTCCAAATATGTTTTGATAATGCAAGAAACATGACATTAACATTATTATTGTCTAGTCAATGACTTATAAATCCTTTTTTATGGCCAAAGTATGCTCTTTAATTTTTGTTTATAATTATCTTGCGTTTTCTTCGTAAATAGGTAGCACCTATAGATGTATTAGGGTTATACAAATTCGATCCGATTCGGATATTTACCCAAATAGACGCCATCAATAACGCGCCATCTTTGGCTTGCTTTGCTAAATATATTAAGTGACATAATTGGAACATGAGGATGGTTCCAGTAAATCGTAGAATGTTTCTATATTTTAACAAAACAATGTAAAATCTATAAATTGCAGTATTAATTTGTACCAATTTACTAAATATTTGAAAATACATTTACAAATATAAACGACAAAGATCTTTCCATATTATGCTTCCACGGATCACGTGGAAGCCCTGTAGGTTATGGGAACTTGTCCATATTAACACTTTTAACAAAAGAAGAAGCCGATATAACGTTTAAGAACTTAGTTTGACCAAACCCGTGTCCTCCGTTAACGAGGCGGACGTTCCAACCATTGAGTCAGTCGGATTTTGCTGTTAAAGTTTTACAGGCTATACAAGTATTCATGAGCGTTTCACAGGCTGCATTCTCATACCAATAAATGGGTTCAGTTTAAACTTAGGTATTCTACATCGATTGCGAAACAAGCTTTCAGCTGATGTTAATCGCGCTCGATGTCTGCTTCTAAGAAACGGAACCAGCAATCACGTCGTTTGTATGTAAAACTTAAAAAGGAAGAATCCGCTCATCACGGCATTCGAACCGGGGACCTATGCTACGAGAGTTCGACGCTCTAACTATACACCAATGTTTTCCAATGGGTTTAAAAGTAGCCATTCACAATCTATAACACTGTGCAAGTTTAACAGACTAGCCGCCGCATAAAGACTCATAGCGACGGTTACAACTTATATGAAAAAATGCTCAAACCAGCGTGAATATGAAGAACTGTACACATCAGATAGACAAAGTGGTGATACACTGATAATGAGTTAATTTTTAGTTAATCAATCGGAACAGATCTACATGTTCCATAAATGACATGGGCTTGAACTCATTCAACCGAGTTTTACCGGTAATTAAAACAAAAATATCAACTATGATAATACTGTAATATACAGTTTGATAGTTCAAGTACTGCAAAAGACTCATCATCTTTGCTAAATATAGATTTTGTGTATCATTCAATCCAATGTGTTTCAGACATTTTTAAATGTTATCCTAAATGACTGTGTTTTGTTCTTATGTAATATTCAGTTAGAATAATTGGAATAATAGGCCATGAGCGTTCAATATACACCACATTATTTGAAATAAAGGGGAAGTAATTAAGATTATACATTTGTAAAACTTAATGAAGGCTAACCATGTAAAAGAAAATTATAAACTATCTTTAATCATTTTATGAAAATATAGAATGCAACTGATACAACGAGTCAACGATTAATGTTTTCTAATAAATACTAGTATTCCATTTTAAAGATATGTGAATTACGTCCCTTTTTAAGTGAATTTAAAAGCATTAGTGACGTCATTATGGCCATGTGACAAAAACGTTTTCTCTAATATTGTAGATGAAAGTGTTATGAATCATTTGATACGAAATAAACAATGTATGTTTTGTTTTTATCATTCAGTTCCTATATTTGTCTCCCCTACCATCTTAACTAAAAAATATTTTGTTTAGCTCAAGGGTACACTTTTAAATTAGAAAAAAAGTTATTAAGCTACATGCAATGCGCTGTTAACACGCATTTTCATTATGTCTAGATGCATATCTTCCATTATATATAGGTGTCGTTTTGTCACCCTTTCTGGTACACCCAAGTCCGATTTCCTGTACCTAGCTCGAGGCCTATTACGTTTTACGCCAAATACATCCGCGGTCATTAAAAAACCATTGTTTGCGTTGAAATAAGTGTATACCATCACTACAATGCATTGAATATATGACATTAAGTTAAAATTCATTGTAAATGTGTATAGGATGCACTGGAAATGATTGATTTGATCACTTTTAGTATTTTGACCTTGTTTGAAAGTGAAAGTGGAGAATGCTAGGCACCGGTTTGTCCGTGCACTATTTGGTCAAAAATGACGGTATCCATTTTCGCCTGTGAATTATTTCTTGCATTATGCATGACCCCCCATTTTATTTCGATTATTATAAAGCGTAGTGGTTACTCTTTTCAATGATATAGGTGTTCTACACGAGAAACGCTTAGAAAGTGTGATACTTAAGGACAGAAGTTGGTCGATTTACATGGAAACTAAGAAGGAATTTATTTTGTGTATTATGACTTCTAAACACAAGACATGCTTCAACCTTTACAAATCAAGAGTAATCATCTTCTTATGCGACATTTCACACGTCAATTTAACACCGGATTTTACGGACTATGATCCCCATCAGATATGGAAATTGTACAATCTGATTAGGATCTGTCCCATGGCTCTGTCTAGTCGTCCAAACATCATAGAAAACTCTGGTGAAAGGGAACGATAATCCAAGTAACAATCGGATTGCAATACATGTTGAAGCCTACAAACTCATAATGTCGGTTTGTTGTCATGTGGCTCATTTCGTCTTTGTTGCCGCTTAAAAAGAGATTGTTGCATAAACAACAAACAAACATATCAATGCCTTTCAAATTTGTTTTTTTATATGAATATAAACTGCTATTCACAAAATATTTTCTTTATACTAGATCTATATAATTAACAAGTGGACCAAGATGGCCCTAAATCAGGGTTTTATACCTTATTTTTTGTTAGAGAATGAATTAATTGGTTTTACGGCACTGCAGCACAACGATGTCAATAAGGACCGGTGCGAGGAATGGAGGTTAGCAGAATTGACAATAAATTAATAAGGATGATGATGACTACTGGAAGAAAGATTATATTCTGGTATCCTACAAGTCAAAATCACAGTTTTAGCTGTCATTTGGGGACTCTAAACTCCTGCTGTGAGTGCACAGATGGCTATTTTTACGCTCCGTCATGATGACCCATTTTGTTAAAGAATAACATTAAAAATGTCCACTATAAGAATACGTGAAAACTAACCCGCCATTTATGTTTTTTTTTTTTTTTTTTAACCAACTGACATGGCTTGAACAAGCGTTTCGTTAATTATCTCTATGTAAAAGAGATGACCTCCGGAACGGGACCAATTTGGCAACAGTGGCATAATTTGAAGAATCCTGAAAGAATACCACAAGACAATTTTACAAACCAAATATCTAAGCTCTAAGTCTTTCGGTTTTAGACAAGTAAATGTTCATAGTAAAACAGGTGACTCAAGGGGCGCGGCCAATTTTGACCCCTGGGGCATACTTTGGACAATCTTGGTAGAGGACCACTAGACAATTATACACACCAAATATCTAAGCGCTAGACTTTTCTGTTTCAGACAAGAATATTTTAAAAGATTTACCCTATATATCTCTTTGAATATTAGGTGACCCCTTTGACTTGGCAAATTTTGATCCCATGTGCATAATATGAAGACGCCCGGTAGAGTGCCACACTACAATGATAAACGACAACTATCTAAGCTCTAGGTCTTTATGTTTCAGACAAGACGATTTTCAAAGTTTTCCCTATCTATATCTCTCTATGTAAAAACGGGTGACTTAAGGGGCCAGACCAGTTTTGACCCAAGGTGCATAATTTGAACATGTGTGTAAAAAGGTGACCCCCATGTTGGGGCCAGTTTTGAAGTCAGGGGCATAACATGAACACTCTTAGTAGCGGATCACTAGACAATTGTACACATCAAACATCATTTTCTTTTTAAGTTCTACATGGACTAAATGGCTTAGAATAATTGTTAAAGAGGACTAGTCACGGATCATTCTTCACAAGTTGAGCCATGTAAACAAAATGTTGATGCTGGAGATCCGGACGATTGAACGGCGGACATCAGACCACCACAATAGCAGACCATGAGCATTTTGTGCTACGGTAAGCTCAAAATCTTGTTGAATTTGACTTATTTTTAAACAATGTTTTCAACCTATTTCTATCAATGGTTGAGTAACAAGGCCATTTTTCACCTGGCGTGGTATATATAAATCATTAGTCTTGAACCCTTTCACATAAAAAACAAATATGAAGCACGTGACTTTGAACATATTTAGGTAAATGTATAGAAACAATTTGCAAATGAATGTCTAGTTATTGAATATAGTTGACAATATCGTTGCATAAGGAGGGATAGCTCTTTAAAGTCATCTGTTGCCGATGCATCAAACTGTGTCTGCAAGTAGCCATAGGTTAAATTATTGTTTTAATGACCAAGTAAAAACTGTTATAAGAAATATTAGTTATCTATTCATTTCATAGTTCCAGTTATGACAATACTTAAGAAGATTCTTAAAACAATATTATCATAAAAAAAATATGATGACCGGTATATGGAACAGGAGATATTTAGATAAATTACATTTTCAGATATCAGAATATCAGACAGGAATTATATTATCAACGTTTAAAACAAGGACCTTTACAGACACATAAACAGATCAACTAATTTATGGTTACTCAATAACACAAGGTCTTTCCCTTAAGTATCGAACAAGTACAGTTACTTTAGTTCTAACATTAAAAACAGTCGTCAGTGAATATGTTTAAATTGTCGCGGAAATGTTGACCGGACAAACAATGCTAGATATAATATATATATATATATATATATATATATATATATATACTGAAAGAATAAAGTAACGCAGGGTAAATATTTGAAGTGAATTAAAGAGATTTGTTTGATGTTATAAACACTATTTTCATATGAGTATAAAAACATTTTTAATCAACAAATAAAAGAAATACCATTAAATTGTTATCGATAATTCATTAATAATTCAAACACATTTGACAGCACAACCCGGTATTTCAAATTGAAATCGAATGACTCCCGTAGGTCCCTGGCTTATATGTCACAGCCCTGATTCGTCTGTGCATGGAATTCATCAGTGCATTATCCTCTCATGGGGATATTGTTCCAGTTTTCCAAAGATGCAGTCTTCAATTAGTTCAGAATAAAAGGGGGGAGGGGGGGGGGGTATTCCGACGCCCCTTAATCTCTTAATCCTCCTGTCAAATTCATCCCACACATGTTAGCCTGGGGACACATCGAGACTATACGGCGACCAGTCGAGTGTGTTAATATTATGGTTTATGAGAAAGTCTTGGTTAATTCTGGCTATATGGGGCCGGGGCATTACCATGCTGGATAATAAGGTGCTGCTGTTGCACAAATGGAATTAAAATAGGGCGGAGGATATCATCCTTATATTTTACGGCGGTAAAGTTCCCGGCTACCACAATCAGCGGCAGTGACTTTAACCCATTATATATCCCTCCTTAGATCATAACCGAGCTACCACAAACCTATCCCTCTCTATAACGCAAGCGCCGTTGAAGCGTTCCTCACGATGTCGACCGTCGTGACGAAATATAGTCAACCGGGCCTCATATGTGGAATAGACTCGTCTCCATTGCCTCATTTGAAATCGTCCGGGAGCATGTGTCACCAACCATGCCATTCCACGAGCGAGTTACAGGCAGACCAACGTAATAACGATATGCTCCCCCACCAACCTCGTGCAATCGATTCCTTACTGTTTTGGGTTGGATGTGGCGATTGTGATTGCCTACCGTATTAATAGCGTTTTCAGTGGCAGACACTTGGCGATTACGCAGGTGTGCAAGACAAATAACCCTCTCTGGACGTTGCGACGTTACGTGCGGTCGGTCGGCCGATCGGCCGGTCGGCAAGCCTTCCAGTTTCTCTCAGACGACGTACAATACTTTCTTAGGTTAAAGTAATCACACCGAACTGCATAGCGACATGTTGTTGCATTGGATCTTGCATTGTCAACGGAATAGCCTGACCCTCTGAACTACCGTCAGTCGTACTATAATTTTCAAGAGCTTCAAATTCATGGTAAATCACGGAAAGCGATGTGTATACCTCACGTGTAACAAGTGGTATAACAAGACCTTTTCACAAACGTGTCATTATCGTTCTGCACCTGTTTTTTGCTTTTAATCACTGTTTGTGTTTGGCACGGTGCATTAAACGTTTGAGTAAATTTAGGCACGGGTTTGAGTGCATAGTGACCAAAGATAGTCGTTTGACCGGTTTTCTTATGTGTTATGCCAAGTATCGAAATAATTGTTGCATATAGTGTTACCCTGCGTTCGTTTATCCTTTAGGTATATACAACTTATAAAATGCGTCTACATATCTAGTGTGGGTAAATATAATAGTACGTAAACAAATAATTCATCAACTAACTTCATTTGTGATAAAATTGTCTGCATTTACATAATACATAAATAAATTCATAAACATGAAGTAATTAAAATAAGTAAATAATCCAAAATGACAAGATTTGTATCGCCTGACTGAGAATACGAAGCAACACGGCATATTAAGTAATGTAAACAAGGCTATTTATCAGTGTGTCATTATGCTGCGCATCCCGATTCAATTTTGCCAGGATTCATTTTTACATTGAAGGACTAATTGTTTGATGAAAAATACATGAATGGACCCATTGATAGAATTTCAAAATCAAACACTGATGTTTAATAACAAAGAGTTTTGGGCCTCACCAAATCTACGTACTTTAAATCTAAGGGACACTTTAAATTTTCTTAACTTTAATCGAGTAGGTAAAGTCTGTCGTGACCATCGGCAATAAAATATAATATCTTTTTTTAAATTTAAAGATGGTAAACAAAATCCAAATTAAGATTGTTATCTTCTGTGTGTACGAGGCATCACTACTGGCTAACTCATTTAAACAAAGCAATGTATTGAAATGTGAGAAAGCAATCTCGGCTCTTGGTAACCATGGACACAAAAGAACATTCATGGAACACGTATATGCGACACAAGTTTTGTTATGTCACAGTGTATACATTTACCAAGGGTCGAATGTTATTAAACCCTCACCACATTAACAAAGTTTCTATGAATAGAATTCGAGTCATGACCGAGATACAGTTTACCTCTATGAAAACAAAGAGTTTCGGGACTCTCCAAATGTACCGACTTTAAATCTAATACATACTCGAAAGTCTCTAAACTCGAATCGAGTCGGTACAGTTTTCCGTGGCCCCAGGCACAAATATAAACTTTATTGTTGTCAGTGTCTTTAGTGATCCCGAATGGCATTGAATCTTGTATTGTCTTGTAAGAGACTACCTTTCCGTCATTGTTCATACAAATAACTTTGTCGTTGTTCCAGTCAGTAATAAATATTCTTCCATGAAAAGCAGTAAGATAAGGAACATACGTAGTGTCTATATCAGTGATTATGTTTTTTATCGTTACTCCGTCTGTGGAAATCACGGAAAAAAACCAGAGACCACGGCACAAAAACCCATAATCACTACAGATGGTATAAATCTTATCTTCACTAAAATCTATAGAATAACAGAATTTCCCCGTTTCTATAGATTGAGTTTTTACAGCAGGATTTTGTGTAACATCAATAAACCATATTCTATGTAACTCTGGTATTGTAACGGCTATAAGACATTGTTTACCCGGTTCTGCTCGGTTCTTAAAAGAAATATCACTTGCAGACATAACGTCTTGCTCAGTGGGTACTCGTTTAATCTTAATTTCTGTAACATCCCAAGGTTTTGCCCCGAACCGTAAATAGCGTTGTAAAATGTTAGAACCAACACTGAATAATTTAATACAATAATTATGATGATCAGAAATAACCCACCTTGTGTTATTTAGTCCACATGATCCAGTAATCCAACTCTCCTCAATCTGATCTAATTCATGGTTAACATTTAATATATCAACGATGCAAACTTTCTCTCTATCTAACTTTTCCTTTCTCTTGCTATCGTTCCTCATTTCGCCTAGAAATTTTCTTCTTCTAGATTCTCTGTCACACCCATTACTCTCCAATTTTACCAAATCGTGCAATTTATCATGCTTCTCGTAACAGTCATTGCACACATATTTTTGACATAAATAGCATAAATATAAAGCCTTAATTTTACTAAAGTTTAAAGCAAAGCATGTATCACATACAGCAGTTACTTTGGTTTGTTTAATTCCCTCTTGTGATTCAGTTTGTAAGTTCTCCTCTCTAATTTCGTCTACCATAAGTACATATGCATTAACACGGCTGTTAATTGGACCGGACCTGTTTGATTCGGCCATATCTATGTGAGCCTGTGCCTTTTTAACTGTAACAGAAAGTGTATACAACTAATTGTCCATTTATAAGAAAAAGTAACCTAATGTTTCTGATTAAACGTTTGATTTACCAGTATATCTTGTTCATGATCTTGTTCTTACATAGTCTAAGAGTTTTCTTAGAATTTCTAATTTACCAGTAGAGCCATACAATTTGTTCATGATGTTGACTCTTATTAACTACTTTTGTATTCGAAATAAGTGTGAACAATAGTGTAAGATGATACTGAATGACTGTATGGCAGAATGTAACTAATTAATACATTTCTTTATTTACATTCCTTCATTGTTTACCGTTTAGTACATACTATAAACAATACAACATACAAGAACAATGCCACTCCGAACTGAAGTTATAAGGGTTGAGGGATTAATGATAAAATAATGACATTGCATTAAAACGGTGCACATTAATATAAACATATACTTTTACATACACATATACACACATTTGTATATTATAACACGTACATGTATACAAATTATAATATCGTTGCTAATCGTGAATTGAAAAGTAAAGTGTATTGAGATAATATTTCCTTGATCTTAAAGAATAAAATGTAATGAGATCATATTTTGTTCAGATCAGATCAAAATAAATAGAATTAGCACAGTGACGTATAATACATTTTAATGTTAAACAATAGCATATATGAATGACACGGCAGAGATCGCTCGTTTGATCTGATTTAAAATATATAACCAACACAAATATGACATTGAAAAAGCCATTTAGTAAATATGGGTTGGAAGGGGGCAATGCTCGTGGGTAATGAATCCCACACTCTGTAATGTATTGCCGACGCAATAGGTGGCGTATACATTGTATAAAATTTTCCCATCTTGAATTCATATTTGTTTCATTGCATTTTGGTATTTAACACAATTATTGTGTTAAAGTCCCATGATTTTATACACTGTTTAGATATTGATATTAGAGCAGTCTTAATCAAACGTCAATCGACTTTATTTTTATTCGTTTTTCAGATTTCGCATGGGAGGAAAAGTTGTTATTAGGATAAACTAAATATAAATGCCCCGAAAACATTACGGCTCAGAGTGTTTAAAAACATTAAGTTAAGATACATTAAAAAAAAAAAAAAAAAATCATGTTTCCATTGTTCATTAACCTTGTATTTCAGTTTATTTCATGTTATTTACTAGTATTTACTCGTCCCTGATTAGACTTGCTGCAGACGCTAATGGTAAAGTTTCATTACAATATCAGCATTCAATAACGTCGATTTCTCTTTTTGATAGATTCTCCACATTACTGAACGTTCTTTTTAACGATTTCACTTGGTAACGTAAATTATTAAAACAGCATCGATGCGAACTTCATAGAATAATAGGCTGCGTAGTGACGTTTCAATAATAGCCGCCAAGTAAGAAACAAAGACAATGACTTATCTTCCCATTGTAAACCTAAACAAGAGGACCATAATGGCCCTACATTGCTCACCTATGCAATATAATTTGTAATGCGGTCAGGTAAGCTAATACAAGAGGCCCAAATGTCAAGTATAGCTCCATTTGACACAAGGCAAAATAACCCAACAAATGTTGTCCGTCTTTTGTCAAATTTATATGACATAAGGATATATAGGTATATTGCAGATCAGAAGATTTCAATGTTTTTCGTATATCTTTCTACGTAACACATGTGAACCATTGTGCGTGACCATTTTTAAAAAATCTTGTAAGAGGACTACTAGACAATGCTACATACCAAATATTTAAGCTTTAGGCCATTTGGTTTCAGACAATAAGAATTTCACGTTTTATTATGAATCTCTATTTAAAACAGGTGATCCCCTGGGCAGGGTCCGTTTTGTAGACACCAGGGTCATAATTTGAACACTTTTTGAAGAGAGCCCTTAGACAATGCTACACACCAACTATCTGAGCTCATGGCCTTTTGGTTTAAGCCAAGCAAATTTTCAAAGATGTTCCCTATATAAATATTTGTAAAAAAGGTGATCCCCGGGATGGGGCCAATTTTGAGTCCAAGCGCAAAATTTGAACGGCATTTGCAACAAAAGCACGTGACTTCATTCGCAAAACGTCGAGCCCAGCGAAGTATCGCATGCGCACTAATAAACGTTGTATGAAAAATTCGCAGGAGGGGATTTCAATAGCCGAAAATAGTTTTAGAGTGATTTACTGTATGATATATCACGCTCAAATCCATCTTTGCGTATAGACGAACAATTGTCAATAGTGTTATAATTGGATACTTAAGAGGGAAACCTTATACAAACAATATATGGTAAACAATTAGCAAATTACAATTATACAAAGTCCTGAAAAAGAATCGTGAGCATGATTTTATAAAATGGAGCCATTCGCAGTAATATTTCGATTTCAACCAGATTTGAAATGACATTGCGCTCGGTATTGACCAATTTTTTCATGAAACTGACGTTTTTCTAATAAATATTGTGAAGTTTTTTTAAGTATAACTATTTTAAGCAAAAAAAGTCATAAGATAACGTACAACCTATATATTTCGGGAATTATCAAAACTATCGCAACACTTATTTTTCTTTTTATTCTTTGCCTTAAAATCAAACAAACATGAGGCGCGTTTCCAACGATGTTAAATGTCACATCCGAAATTACAGTTGATTGATTGAATGGGGTTTAACGCCGCTTTCAACAATTTTTCAGTCATATTACGGCGACCAATTCACCTACTCATGCGTTTCCTGGTTTTCCCATACCAGTACACCACACAACATACTTTCCAAGCAACGGTCTACTTTTTCACATATACTGTTAAACAGCCCATTGGTGAAAGACAAATGACGCAGGTCACAGTGACTTTTGTCAAACGGCGGAAAGAATTTTGGCCGTGCTTGGATTCGAACTCACAACCCATGGATTGACAGCCCGCGTCGCTACCGACTACCGCTACCGACCGAAATTACAGTACCAATGATATAGGTAATTGTTTGTTTCCGAATAACTTTTGTATGATGGTGTCAAATACGTTAAATTGTTTAAACGCAACTTTTTAATGACGTCACTAAGCAAACAAAGAAAGAGCCAGGATAAGGATAACACACGGATACGTCAGATTTACATTTTTACGAGTGTTTTTTTGCACATTTGTCTAAAAATATAAATGATTTAACTGAAGTTTAATTTTCTCTTTCTAGAATCTTTAAGACATATTTTTTTATTTAATTTCAGTTGAAAACAATTATCCGAACATGGTATTCCACTCTGATTTCTTATTAAATGTAAAATATGCCGTTTTCGTTTATATTATATTTATATACTTAATTAATCTTAATTACATCGATTAATTTAAAGCAGGTTGTTGTAACATAAGTTTTGATTTGATTATCGCTCAAATAGTATCGTTTTGTTTTCTGAATTTGAAAAAGAAAGAAAATAATAAAATTTGCTACATTGCGTTATTTAAAACTTTATGAAGTATGTGCGGAAATATTTTCTTAATTTGCACACCAGTATAAAGTAAATTAAGTTTAAAGCGTCTATTTATAGACAACAGCTGACTACCAATGCATCAGAGAGACTTTACATGCGGCGACAAAAAATACAATTCAAACAGGAACAGAGCACATTATTACATAAAAAACACACAATTCAATTTGAATGCAGAATATCAGGGCAATGCACAACGTTTATTGACGACTAAACGTCAACACCTGATTTGTTCCGTTTCGGAGGACATCACAATTGCTATTGAACTAATAAACAAGAATATAAATTACATCGCTCGATCGGTCTTCACTGTTATGGCTGTCTGATATAACGGAGAAATGTTTACAATAAAAGATCATGAAACCTATCTGTACCATCAATTCTAAGCTTGATATTTCAAGTCATTATACACAATTGTTTCGAAAAAAAGAGGCTAACGACGGCAGCAAATATATATCAGAAATGAGAACTAAATAGAATATACATATATTCGAAAAGGAAAACTTCTGAATACCCTGTCAATAATTAGTACATATATTGCCTATTTGGCCCACATTTGACCATTTGTGTCTGTGTGTAATTAAAACTAGATGCCTACAGGCAACGTGTTGAGCCCGCTTCAAAGGTTTTGTCACATACATAAGGCTCTTCTATGCACTTGTAATAAATGTTGATAGCAGTTAATTAAGGGCGTTCAGGATACCGAATTGGATGTAAAATGTCAAAAGTACAATAGGCCAACATTTTGTTTTAATTTTTAACCTGAAGTTTAACATACATCATTTTTACATCATGTTTAGAACGTTTAGTGTATGAAAGGTTCCGGCATATTTAACGTAGAAATAATTATACACATCGACACATTTATTGAAAGAAACATGTACTTATCGTAATTAAATAATAAATCCTTAAACTGAATAACTTTTGAATAATGGATTTTTTTTTTAGTTTTGGCACTTCAATCCCACTTTTGGAATGTGAAAATTAATTATGTAGAAAAGAGATGTCAGTAGTGGTCAACAACATAGCAAACCATACTGCTGCATATGCGTCAAAACGCGTCTACAAGTGGGAAAAGTTTAAAGAGAGACAACAGTCTCCTTTTTTGAAAAATTTGTTTTCACTTCTGCCATCATCACCTCATCATTGTGAACATGTGTGCCAAGTAACTTGTGAATCCTATGATGCATGGTTTCTCATTTTAACATTTTATCTGTAAGTGCGACCTTGACCTTTAAGGCACATGCATGGTCTTGTGCGCGACCTTTAACCTCATCATGGTGAACATGTGTGCCCTGCAACTTGGGAATCCTATGCTGCATGGTTGATATGTGGACAGGACAAGGTACAGTCCTATCAAACAGTACTCATTTGTATCTATGACTTATAAGTGTGACCTTGACATTTGAAGTACAGGCCTGGGTCATGTGTGCAACTCGTGGCCTCATCATGGTGACCATTTGTAAAATTGTTACACCCTCTACCACCGGTATTCCTTCTCATATGACTCGGTTTACTGTTCTGGTCATTGTTAGAGTCATTTCCTTGATGTTCATGACTACTGTTGTTATCCCTTCGTATTGGCTGTGTTACGAACGGAAGACATATTTCTGTCACTTCTATTGTAGTGTCCATTATGTGCATCACCAAATTCTCTACGTGGACCACTGTTTACTACTCTTGCACCTTTCATTGTTCTGTTGTGGTGTTTTATAGCATTTAATATGGAACAAAAATTACTGCCCATAACCCGATTTGCTTGGGACCGGACATGTTGAATAAAAACGTTTGAATACTGAGAATGATATTTTTACACTGGTTTACAAGACATAACGATATTGATACAGTGGTCTTTTTCTCGAAACATGTTATATATCTATTGAATGCAGGGCTGAATCTGGTTGGTTGTAACAGGCTAGTGTTAGGAGGTTCGACTCTTTAGTAGGGCCAAACATTGGTCAAACTTTTGCGGAGGAATAACATGCGTACAATTTCCCCATTTTGGAGCTCTTTTTCTAGATTGTTGTAATATGTTCTTTATTAGTATGCATACTTAGATAAGATCATAACCCATACAAATATTACGACTATAGATAACACTTATTCACTATTAAGCTATATAATATATCAAAGATGTTACATTGAGCATGTAAGCTGGTGTAAAACTGTGTTTTGTTTCCTTATGTGTCAAAATATTTACAAAATGACCACACATAGGTATTGCTTGATGTATATCATGTACGATTGAAACTGAGTATATATGAGACTTCCTTGCAAAAAGGTACAAGTTGGCTGAAAACAATCTACACGATTCACAAGTGTGTTAAAAGCTTTTGTCAAATTGTGTAGATTGTGATGAGGTGGACCAGATGCATACACTCATCTTAATCTATATTTTTTAAGAAATGTCAACTTGTACACTCTCCTACATACGAGATCACTCGGTTATTTGAAAATACGTTTTATATAAAAATCACAATATTTCAATGTATCAAATGTACGTGAAATTAGCCGGATAAAACGGAGCTCATGCGTCTCCGGCGGTATCAATCAGTTGGAACGGCCGAACTTCCGATTACTACGACTGTTCTACCAAAACGGAAATGCCAACGCTCCGGCTAGTCTGGCAAACTAAACAGTCGATTCGGAAAAGCTTGAACCGTATGAATCAAGTGCAGGACAATTGTCCAAAAGTTTGTGTTTTGTATTTTGGCTGGATTCTACTGTTGAATGACGAATCAGAGCAATTCTGTCCGCTTAACTCCAGCAGATTTGTGCATCTGGCTGTCGAAACTCGGCAGAACGGCGGCTAGTGCAGTTTAAGGCTTTTGTCGGCGCATTTTCCTTCCACATGTCATATAACCGGCAAAAGTATTTAACTCTGTCAATGATTACTCTAGATAATACCACTAATGGTCTTGAAACGCATTCATATCGGACGCATTTCGAAGAATTTGATGAGTATTTTATTTTTTAACAATTAAATTCTCTTCAGTCTTAATGAGATCACAAACTATTTATAGACTAAGTTTGAGTTTAATACATCGGGGGAAAAGAAGGAAAATGACAAAACTAGAAACATTAGGAATTTAACTGCAACAATAAGCACGTGCGAGTTATAGTTACAATTTATTTAAGAAGCATACTTGAATTAGTTTCCTTATCTTGCTCTATTCTTTTGAACAGTATGAGTTGCTTGTTTGAAGTAATTGTACCAAACAAATACAAAGTTATGACAAGTTTATGTAAAGCGGACAGTCAGACAACGGGAAGAGATTCACTAAGGAATCTTACAGACAGGTGACACAAACATTGTGTAGCAAGTACGTAGGTAATCGGCCAAATAAAAAGAGAGTTACGACCTTAGTAGACAGAAGAGTGCTATATTATTGTTATGTGTTTGCCTGCCCACCTTACAGGTAAGCGACTGTAAAACGGAGAAGTGTATGTATATGTAGTATTTAGATAAATTATCTACTTTTATTCTTTTCCGTTGGCCTATACATGTGTTAAGACAAACTCAAGCAAGTAAAATGTATTTCCGACAATACACACGAACTGCGACACGAGCAAACTGACGTTTACTATTAAATCATTTTGATAATCAATTCTTCTGATTACTGTGTATAAGTGTAGCAAGTACGTAGTTAATCAGCAAAATAGAAAGAGACTTAGAACCAATAAATGCAAAGTTTGACGGACAAAGGAATAAGATGTAATCGTTATGTTTGTACATATACCGTACAGGTTAGCGACTGTAAACCGGTGTAGTGCATGTATATGTAGTATTTGAATAAATTATCTGTTTCTTTCCTTTTCTGTAGTCATATACATTTGTTAAAGACGGGCTTAAACAAGTAAAATGGATTATCAACAATACACATGAACTGCGACACACACACAAACGGACGGTTATAGGAGACGGAAGCTCGTAGATAGTATGTCAACCTCAGTATCCCAAACGTATAAAGTGCAGGTGAACTTTTCCTAGCTTCCCATACTCTCGACGTGAGTCTTTTGGGGGCATATTGAGTCGGTCAAGACAGTTATATTCCTTAATTCTTATCCAGGTGTAAAGTTGTTAACCCTTTCCCATTTACGGTCGCTTTTTGACGCCTCTGCAGCCAACGTCTTTTTGAAAACACTGTACTAAGAAGATATTGTCCTTACTTCGGTCACAACGTCTTTAGCTCTATTTGATAATTAAAATGAATTTAACGAGAATTTCCATATTTTGCCATGATCTTTCGAAGGTTGCCTTCCGCAGAATTATTGAACGTTTGAAAAGATTAAAGTCGTCTGTTTTGAAAAGTATCTGAGAATAAATAGTATGTATGGAAAACAAGACTCCATGCATTCAATGATTATTGAACAAATTGTTGCTAAAGTGAAAAATTCTGGCTTTGAGCATTTTTTTGCATCTTCTCTAATAGTTGTTAAAAGTTGTCCTTTAACAAAGGCGAAGGCGGTGCATGGACCAGAATACAGTCAATGCTTTTTTAATACTGCCAAGAAACATCAAATATTGAATACTGCAGACAAACAATAATCAGTGAATACTGCAGACTAACATCAGTCAGTATATACTAAATACAAACAGTAAGTGAAAACGGCAGATAAGCACAAGTCAGTGAGCACGAGTCTATGTAAGTTGACAGAGCTTCTAATAAGCTGTTGTAAGTAATGGGTGAACAGTACACTATTCACTAAAGTCATCTTGTACTTTTCCCATGGGTTGGCAATTTTGTTTATAATCATTTTTAGGCGTTGTTTGTCATTTATAATGAGCACACCTCATAGTGTTTTTTTTTGTAGCAAAGACAAAACGCCAAGGCCGTGTAATCAGATCTGCTACAGTTACTAATGTATTCATACCTATAATTGCTCAAACATACCCGTATCTGTATCTGTTTTCTGATTTATCATTTCAACGTATACCTGATACAGACGACATCCGGCGGGTAAAGTAGATGAAGACTTTTTAAAACATATCCAAATTTATAGTTGATATCACTTGGAAGACTAGTTCAAAGCAGACGCTTGATTTTATTATAGTGTGTTCTTTGGCCACCTGACTTATGCAATGAGATGTATAATGCAAAACATATGACAAAGTCTCAAAGTGCTGAAATAAAAAATGCAGTCTCCAGAGTGTTAACAAGATTTTCATTCAATTTGAACTATTTTGTTTACACAATATGACCCATATTCGAATTTGATCTAGATATCATTAAGACAAACATTCTGACACAATTTGAAGTTGCTGAAGCAAAAACTGTGGCCTCTAGTGTGTTAACGAGATTTTCCTTCAATTTGACCTAGTGACCTAGTTTTTGACAAAATTTCAAGCTGCGGCCTCTAGAGTATTAACACAAGTTCCCTTCAATTTGAACTAATGACCTATTTTTGACCCAATATGGCCCATATTCAAACTAAACCTAAATATCATTAAGACAATCATTCTGACAGAATGTCAAGCTGCTGAAGCAAACATCTAGAGTGTTATCAAGATGTTCCTTCAATTTGAATTAGTGACCTGTCTTTTGACCCAATATGACCCATTTTTAAATATAATCTAGATATCATTTAGACAAACATTCTGATAAAATGTAAAGCTGCTGAAGAAAACATTTCGGCCTCTAGAGTGTTATCAAGATGTTCCTTCAATTTGGCCTAATGACCTTTTTCTTGACCGACATGACCCATATTCGAACTTGCCCTAGACATCAGCAAGATAAACAAACAGAATAAGTTTCATTAAGATTAGATGATAATAGTGGCCTCAAGAGTGTGAACAAGCAATTTGTTGACGATTGACGACAGGCGATCACAAACACTCACATTGAGCAGCTTAACAAAGTGTGCATTGTCATGGTGTGCATCAATATGTATGTACACTAATTATTGATTTGGGGCTTAATTTGCATGCAAGAAGAATGAAATTTGGCATGCATTGGACATAGGATATACAAACATACACTATGGTACGTTGATTTCGAAGCTCTTCATCCGGCATAATCCAAAATAGTCTATGTCGCCCTCGCGAACCTGACTTACTATAAAGAGCCGACTGAAGAGGGAAAAATCACCTTGAGCTCTTCTGTGCGTCGTTTTGCTCCTGATTCTTAATTTGAAGTTGTATGGGGTTGTGTCTTCTTTATAAATACTTCATTGACATATTCTTCATAATTGCTTTGGAGGTGAGTGAATAGTTTGCAAATATTGTTTAACAGCGGCATTAACACACTCATGAGTATCAACTGTCACGAAGTCATGTAAGGAAAAGGGTTTCCCATTGTAAGGTTTGTTTAATTCAAACTATACACTTTATTTTAGAATAATTCTGCGTGCACAAACCCTATCCATGACAACTGCAATCAGTTTGTCGCGTTTTAATATTATTAATGTACTCTGCAAAGAGACACATTCGTTCTGGACCTGATTTCATTCGTCGTTTTAGTGCTGCTGACTTTTCAGTAAGGTCTTTAATTATTTTGTTATTCTGCTCATGGGCTTGATTATAAATTTATTCTGTGTTTTTGGATTTTGGGAACCCGATTCTACTCAAAGTCACTTAGATCTCCCGGGTATGGCTATGTGCACTGGAAGCCAACATGCCCATAAAATGTGTTCAAGAATTAACAAAAAACATGGCACAAGTTCTTCCATTACTTCTATTTAAGGTAAAACAAATCGCTCGCGATGTTCACGGGTGAACATTAAAACAGGGGTCTCTTGTCCGAGTATAAGTTCACAACATTTAAAAGTCGAACTTTTTTTAATCATCTCCTTCATGTTGTCTCATCAAGACAATTTATAGTCCTAGGTCATGGCCGGAAAGAAGAGCAACGCCCGGAAATGTCTTTACAATTACACACGTTCAGACGCTTTCTGACGCCTTTGCAGCAGATGGCTTTCAGAATGAGCAATATAAATAGTTTCTCAAATGGAGATATTTCAGGTTGATGACAATATGTTTTCAAAGCAGTCTGCTGCGAATTTGTTGTATTTTGGAAAGCTATAAAAACATATGCGTACAGAAAAGATACAGTTGAGGATGTCCATACGCATACTGACCAGCGTCTTCACTGATCAAACACATAATACACATAATATATAAACTGAAATGAGTATTCTGACAAAAATCTAGATACGTTGCCACAGCGGTCCTGTGTCATTCTTACTTAAAGACTAACTCAAAACAACATTCAAAACAATGAGTCGCGGATCTAGTTTTTTTGCTATGCACTCTTTTAAAACCCATATATGTACTCATTCAAAACAATGGGTCGCGGATCTAGTTTTTTTCCTATGCACTCTTTTAAAACCCATATATACTCATTTTAAGGAAATATAACGGAATGCAGAGAAACAACACTATTTCATACCAGTGAACACAAACACACACATTTATATATCAACATTTTTACAATAATTCAAGATGACCGCCATGATCAAATTTGTATAAAATTGAACACAGGTACAATACAAAAGTTGGAATCTAAAAAATACTTTTCATATGAACACCTTATTATAAGGGTTGTTGAATGAAAAAAAATAATATATATAGGTTGCGTTTCTAATTACAGAGATATTTCCTATTGAATTATCTCCCTTTATTATTTTTTTGTCATAAAATTAGCCCAGGAAAAAATACAATTTTGAATTAAATATCTCTTAGGGCAGTATTTTTTTAAAAACTTGTAATATGAATAACTGGTTATAAGGGTTCTTGAATGAAGCATAAAAACAATGGTTGCAGAGCTTATTAGTTAAATTTTACATTGGATTATCTCCCTTTATGATTTTTTTTAATAATAGCCCAACAAAAAAACAATTAGAAATTAAAAGCTTTCTTGTGCAGATTTTTTTTCAATATTTCTCAGATCAATAACTTGTTAAATGGGTTGTTGAATTGAAGAAAACTAAATACTGTTGGCTTCGTTTTTCCGCTAAATTTCACATTGAATTATCTCCCTTTAAGAATCTTTTTAGGAAACATTACAAATTTGAAAATCTTCTAGTCTATACATATCTTCAATACCTGTCACTGTCTCACATGAATTATGTTGAAATACACACATTCATTTCAACTTATTTGGACGCCTCTGCAGCAGACAGCCTTTGAAAACATTGCGACAAAAGGAGAAATTATAGCATTCAATCATTATATGTGGGAAAAGGTTAAGCAAATAAACCACTAGTTGCTGTACATATTACCAGGAACAATTTAACTGATGTATTTCACATTGGTTAAATATCAAAAATAAAAGACGAAGTACCCCTGTAGGAATAGAAGGCAACAGGTCAATACGAAATCATCAATGACTTCCTTTCCCACAAAAACCTGCAGCAGAAATTCAGACAAAAATATGGAAAGTCTATGTTAATGAAGGTAGCACAGACGAAAAGAGTTGAAAACATTGTTGCAACATATTGCCCACTATGAGCTAGTTATCCCTTTGTGACAATACGTTCAGAAGGCATCAAGTGCAAATGCCTCAAAATGCTCTGCACTTGGGGAAGGGGTATTGCATTTCTGGAAAAAAGAGATTTTGTATTATTTGATACAAGCATACCTAAATAAAGGCTGTGTTCAATGAAGTAAAGAAACTATTGGTTTTCTTCCTTATTACAAGTAACATACAAATTACATTTTAGATTATATCAGTGTTGTGAAGTGAAAACATAACCCACTAAACTGTCAGACATACAAGGTTACTAAAGCAGAAGACTATAAAAACTAGGGATGGCAACGAATATTCGAATATTCGAATATTCGATCATACGGTCGAATATTCGAATACTATATCATGGTTCGAATATTCGATGAAATCAGGATTTTCGACACTAAAAAATACAAATTTAATTTCTGCTTGTTTATTTTTTTCATAAACTGTAGGTAAAGGGTTATCGATGGTCTATTTTACGCGTTGTTTATAAAGTGTCAATATAGTGTATAACATGTCAAACTGATAATCCCTGCTTTAGGCTATAAGTGTGATCGATATAATACAGATGTTTTCGTTCCAAAACACCGTAACTTCACAGTTGATTCTATGTAGTTACCGCTTTTTAGAATGAGGCATCAATCAGACAATATTTGAGGTGTTATTATCCGGTTTCGTTAATTGTTTTGATAAACAAACTGTAGCGTTGTATTTCACATTTTGTATAATAAAAGAAGCCTTGATTGGTAATTGCAAACAAACAAACATCAATATGTTATTTACAACAGCATTTCAACAATAGTTCAGTTATATGCAGCAAGAGAAAGATTAAACCTCAGTTGTAAACAGGGTAATCAGAGCTAAATGTTTCGAACAATACATTAAGAATGGGATCAATTAGTTAAAATCTGCGCACTTTACCAAAGTATTTTATCATACGAATTCATCGGTGTAACGGAAACGTCAAATGCGAGTACACTGGACAAATAAAGAATTAAAAAAGTCTTTGTTTGGTAAGCATGCGCAAATGGGTCGAATATTCGAATATTCGAATATCTTGTGATCGAATATTCGAATACTAATTTTGGTATTCGTTGCCATCCCTATTAAAAACATATCTAGACAAAAATATATCTATGATGTGGCATCTGATCTTTTTCAAATCAAAACATCTTATGTCATGCTCAGACTAAAATTGGTGGTAATCAACTATATTGTGAGGTTATCAGTTCTAGATACAGAGAAAGTATGAATTCATCAATCTTTCATTAATTTTCGTTTTTTTAAATATAACTTGTGGGGAGACTGGCTAGATATTACCATTACTCATAATAATAAAATGAGAGTCTAAAACACTGACAAATTGAGGAGACCAAGATCAGAAGACAATATTGCTCTAAACTGGGTATGCACAATGTACTCTAAAAACATTTTTCAGTTCATACTCCTAGTGTCAACATATTTCATAATTCATACATCAACCTTCAACAACAAATAATATGGTTTCTGTTTATAATTCGGGTTTTATGCCATTTCAACAGTATTTCGGTTATATCCCAGCATTAATTTGCCTATACATAATACAATTTCATTAGTTAGGCTATGAAAACGTGCCTTGCCTACAGGCAATCCACCATGACCTGCCGTGGGCAGGAAACAAAACTGCCTTTTTAAAGCAGCATAGCAACAGTTCTAGTTATTCGGTCATGCGACCAATCCGAACTGCTGCAGGGCCGTTTCCTTGATGCGGTATTTTCATTTGTTAACTTTTTATAATAAACACATCAGAGAAATGAATTACAGACCTGCCAATGCATAAATGATTGTATCATATATCCAGTGACCACTTGAAAACATCAATAACTCTCTACAATAAACATCAGTCTGAGCATGCATATGATCTGATCAATCAGATCAAGTTGCACAGAGGTGTAAGTTGGTCTGAATCTATGCTAGTCACAAAGAACATTAGTCTAGTTCTCAAAGAATGACACTCAAATATGCTATTGAAACTGTTTCATTTTGAGCATATAGAAATACAGCAAACAGTGTCTGTACACAATCAAAGTACTGATAGTAATGAAGGTAGAATTGCGATCGTTTTTTTAATAAACATTTAATCAAAATGTGTGTCTCAGCGTTGTCTTCTTCAGCAGTTTGACAGAAACAAAGGCTAAATCTGATATTGTGTCAATGTGTTATTGTCAACTCTGTGCCATAAGTTTTTCCTGTGATTTGATACTTCTAACTCTCACAAAAAAGCACGGAAAGGGACGACTATACTTTCCCAACTTTGATAGGCTCTGCTTTCCAAATGAGTTTGGGACAGTTTGATTTAAAGATCTAGCAAGCGCATATGGATCACAATTATTCTGCATTATAGCTTTACTAAATCACCTTTGAAAATACTTCTTGACTTGAGTAGTTAAAGAGTTTTTTCAGTAAATTGTACATCTGGTTTCCTTCCTGTTTTTCTTATGGTTTATATCTGACCGTCTTTGTACAAAATGGGAAACCGTTTCCTGAATTTTCGCCATGGTTGATGCATCGTCATCCATAATTACGACATAGACATTCACATTCCTATTTTCTATCTCAAGCACAAGACAGCGCGCCACATCTGGTTCAAAAGCTTTAGAACTACCATGCCAGTTTCTTCAACACTGATGGATGGGCATTGATTCACCTTAACTTTCATGAAAGCTACGTTGTCTACAGTCTTTAGATCTAAGTCCAAATGCAACACATTTTCCGGACTTATTCCCCACTAGAGTGGCTATTATAGCTCCATCCCGATCCACCCTTCTGCGAACCCATGTCATATTTGAATTGAATATATGGAGTCTTGTCGACAGTACTGAAAAATAAAACAAGAGGTTGATACATACCTGGCTTTGATATAATGTTAACTAAATCATATTGCAATCTACTAAAGACATATAAACACATGTGTGTATATGTCTCTGAATCTACACAGTTTATTCAGAAGAGAAGAATTTTAAATTAATTTCATTTAAATAATTTATTATTATGATAGAATATTTTGTATATATGTTTTATTTCTAAAGTGTTTTTTTCTTAACCCAAATTGGTGCCCCATTCACAATCAAAAGACATCTCTTTTTTTCACAAAAATGTAGGCCTAAATTGCACAAAAGCTGATTTTCATCACATTTTACATGTCACTATTTTCATAATTGAAAGGGCCCTGGTCACAAAACAGCGTAAAAAACACACTGATTTCTACAGGCTTTATTTTATTTGAGTATTATGCTGTTTTCAACATTATTTCAGATATATCACAGCGATAGTTTACTTAAATGCATGAATCCTTGTTAAAATTGCTTGAAATTTAACTGAATGGGTTCAATTTGCTAATATATCAAGATAAAAATCAGTTAAATGACTGTCAGATGAATCCCCAACCCCTTCAATTTTTGTAAACTCATAGGCTAACATTATAGAAAATTATAATTAAAAGTAAATTACCTAAACTTAAGTTGCCCCTTTTGCTCGACGTTTGATTGTTTCGACAGTATTCACAGTTCCACATACTGTAACGAGCCGTAGCCATGTCTGGTTTCAGGAGAAATATTTATTTAAGATAGTGTTATTTTACACAGTCTTCACAAACAAGCTGATCTTCCAAGTGAACGAGTTCTAGTCTACAATTCTCATTCCCGGCATGTTGTCAATCGGAAACAAGTGTCCGAATTCTCCGCTTAGTTTTTCGGCGAATCCGATACCGAGTTTATACCGTGTTGATATCGTGTTCCGGATATTTACAGTTTCACAATTTAATTGAGCATAAACGAGCAAAGCACTAAAATGAATCGGAAAGGACATGCGCATTAAAGATGCGCAATAACACCCCGACGATACGCCTTTAATTGACCACCCTCCCCTCTTTCACGTGACATTATGTGTATTTGAATATATTGTAGATGATATTGTTATTTTCGTGCGTCTCATTTTAAGACTAAGACACAAAAAGAACCTATTGAATTGAATTCAAAGCGTCGATAACGAGGAGGCTATCAATTCAAGGGCCGTGAGTTAAAAAACTATTCATTCATTGACAAACTATTATATTTGAGTTTAATAGCGTGTTCAACGATAAATATCAAAGCGGCCAGTTCACCAGATGTGAATTTATAGCTTTAACCTACCTGGTTTCCAGACACCAGTCGTCCCAAGAAACTGGCTACCTTCCCCCATAGACTATGTTCCCTTTAGTGGATGGCTTATGACAATTGCTAGAAAGAAAGTATGACCATGAGATTTATAGCCAGCGTGGTAACCAACTGAGCTATTGTGGCCCGACCAAATTGACAAAAGTCAATCGTCTTAAACAATGGGTTAAAACTAACCTGGGTCAGTTGGTAGCAAGTGGCCTAGTGAATACTGGTGCAATTAAGCTAGAAAAAACATAGATAGCTAAACGCGGCGCCGTGATATAACTGAAAAACTGTTAAAGACAGCGTTCATCTAGTCGCCTTAGATATGGCTTCAGCCGGATTGACAATCAACTGACCCAATATCAAATCCGCAACGTTAAAAATAGTACCAGTTCAATGGGCAAACACTCATTTTCCTGAGACAATATTAATGAAACATTTCCTGATGAAGTGTTCAAAAGGGTTAACATGTTGTTCTGTAACATTACATTTAAAGCAACTTATAAGATAAAAAAAGATATCTTACAAATTTCTCCAGACGGATGGGCAGAAGGACGGACATTACAGGAGATAACACATTGATTGTTCAATGCCCTCTGATACAAAAATATTTGGAAATCTACCAGATACTTGCGGAGAAAGATTTTTAAAGCGTTCACAAACAATAGCCTTAAAAGGAAAAAAGCTCAACCCCCTGGCGGTCATGTTTTTCGACAAATCCTTATGGCTTGAAGAAATCTGATAAAGGGTAACCCTAGAAACATTTCTACAAACCGGTTTGGGAGGAGGTGTTTATGTTTCAAAAGAGAAAGTCTGGAAACATACATTAATTAAAATAGCCGCCGTGATATAATTGAAATACCTGATCAAACTCAACACGTTTCCATTTGTCAAGTATTGTTTAAAGCTTCTTTCACCAGGTGTATATTATTATAAGACTAACTATACGGACCGGGTGATCTGTACCTACACTTTTCAGAAATGACAACTTCTTCCTTTTCCCTTGAACTGGCTCATAATATATTAACAACTTCTTGACAACGGCCAGATTTTTCCCAGCCAGATTGTGTTCAAAATGATGGTAACAATCTAGGCAGGTGAATTCTTTCTTGAATAATGCATGAAAGCATCATATGTTTATGAACATACATGTATAGCTGAGAGGTTGCTCTTGTCATTGATATGGGGGGTTCTACTTGTAAACACGTTTAGAAAGTGTCACACTTGAGGGTTAAAACTTGATATTTTACGTGGAAACAAAGAAGGAAATTAATTGGTGTATTTTGACCTGACCACGATAACCAGCTTTATAAGTATACAATTTTGTTTTAATTTACATTCATTTAAAAAACATGGGTCCGCCTCGGTGGTGTAGAGGTAGAGCGGCCGCCTCGGGTGCGGTTGGTCGCGGTCCGATCCCCGGCCGTGTTATGCCTAATACTTTAAAAATGGTAGTAATGTCTGCTCGCCTTGACGCACATGGGTAGAAGGTAGACATGACAACTGGCTCGCTGGTGACAGGATAAATGTACACCTAGTACCGATAACGTACCCTATGATTTAATGCAAATTAGTTGAAAGCTGCCTAAAGCACCAAACAGTCAACAAAAATCTAAAACGTCGGTTTTATCTCGGATGTGGCTCAATTTATTAAAATTATATATGGTTCATATTAAATAGAGGCAGTTGAGCTGCTCAGTCGGTAACGACGAGGGCTACCAATCAAGGGGTCATGATAACATGTACGAGCCCATGTTATGCTATTGATTATCTCAGATGTTTGGCAATTGTGACTAGCGTTGTTCGTCTTCCAGAAAAACGCTAAAAGATTTATGTGTGAGAAGGTAACCAGTTGTCTAGGAAGCTGTCCGTTACTTTTGTAAGACTATGATTTCACTACAGTACAGCCCGGTTGGAAAACACATTTCCCACGATACAACGATCATTAAATATGATCACTGCGATCAATATGAAAAAAAAATTTCAAACCTTTTAAAATCCCATTAAATTATCCGATTTCAAATATATCACGGTTACATATATTACGTATGCGAACAATCAAAATATAAAATCACATTCCTAGTACAGAAACCTGGACTAGTCAACAACACTTTTTTAAGCAGTCCATTTCAAAAACCTCCTGATAAACTGTTGATAACCTCTTTCAAAATAATTGTAATGAATAGCGTTGAAAACATCATAGTAAAAGGAGCAGTTGTTTCTCAGTTTGACACAACGCTGTCAAAAGCCGTTTGCTGCAGATGTTTCAAATTCATTTGCAAATAGTTAAGGGTAAAAAAGGTGCAAGTCATTTTCCGCAAATCAATGACCCGCAGGGGCCTTTCTGGGTTAAAATCAAATAAAAGCACAGACGTGCATGCTCCCTCAGGAATTTTAAATCCAACAATGCATCTGGTGCATTTTAGGAGCAAACTTTTAGCACATAAAGAAAACATAAAATAGGCATATATTGCATTGCCTGTAAATAAATAAACAAAAACAAAAACAACGATTATGCGTTCATGATTTTAATACGATCTATATGTTGCAAAGAGGGATCTGGTGTATTGAGATTGCCCTAACACACTTAACGCTCGGACATGTGCTAGTTAAAAGCAGTAATTTGAAGACATCCGAGTTCTCGGTTAGTTTAATAGGATAACCTGAATATATGCCACATTTTTGTGTTATTACATGGAATACATATTATCATTGTTAAGTGGTGGGCGCATTTCTGAACATTCAATAGGCTGGACCATTGTCATAATTGATATAGTTGGTTACGTTACCTCCCGCATATTCACATACTGACCGATACTCGTCTCCATTCATTTTGCCTAGATTTAGTTTAAACTCAATTATACATCGATTCATGTTTTATCAACACGCTCGATGTCTGCTTACAGTTTGACTGATTCGTCTGGATTGCAAACATCCGTGGAAAAGATTGAAACATCGAAATAGTGAAAAGTTGATACCGTTTTTGGGAAATATTGAGGTAAAAAGAGAAACAGCTTGTTTTGAGGTAATTCTCCCTTTTAAACAATGTTTTCAAAAGTTATATGTTGCATACATAATCTGTCGGAAGTCGTAAAGAATTAACCTTCATCCTCCTGAGTTAATCATCCGTGATTTCAGATATAATCTCTCCCTATTATATATTGTTTGATTAGGGTTCAACGCAGTTTTCTCACGACGGCCAGTTCACGTAATCATGTGTTTTCTGGATTTCCCACACCATACTTTCCAAGCAACTGGCTGGTTTACCACATAGACTATAAGCCCATTGATGGAAAATGTATGATGCGAGTCTCAGTGGCTTTTGTCAAACGTCGGAAAGAATTTAGAATGAGCTGGAGTTCTAACTCACAACTCATATATTGACAGCCCATGTCGCTACCGAATGAGCCAACGGGGCTGGGCTCTCGTACATTTATCAACTAATAGCAGGCGAAATAGAGCAGACAATGACTGGACGTTTATGTATAGACATATCTTGGTCTTCCCTGTTGGTTAATATGGTTTTAAATCGAACATTGCAGGGAAGGATCAATCACAGGAAATGAACAGTTACAGGAAACAATACGCATCTTGCATGATTCAGTTAGATAACGGATGCACTTAGATCACGGATGCACGGTTATTTCCGATGATAAACCTCGTTGATATTAAGTAGGCGTATGGTAGGAAGACGCTCCATATTATTTCAGACCTTAGTCTTTTTAAAAAGCACGCCAAATTGTTCGGATTTCTGATACAGTATGCCTGGATACGCGCCTGATCCGGTAATTCTTTGCAGCAGACCTATTTTTTGTCCCCAAGAAATAAACCATGTCATACAAAAACGACCTTTTGTGTGTGTGTGCTTGGGGGGGGGGGGGGGGGGGGGGGGGTGGGGGGCTGGGGGGGGGGGCACAATTTATATAAGCCTGCGCGTTCTGATCAGATTATTCTGTGTTCACCATCTACGGTAGTCACACAAGCATCGTCGACTCCGCATTGGAAGAACAATGACTCTATAAATAAACTAACAGTAGAAGTATGAAATATGATTCATTTGACGTGGCTCAATCTCTAACCCGGATTTGCTTAGGTCAAATAATTGCATTGGATACAACAGCCTCACGTGAATTTAGAACAGTGGTTTAGAGGGAGATGTCGTTTAAAGCTAACAGTTAACGACGGACGGACGACGGACAGAGAATGGTCATAATAGATCACCTTGAGCCTTCGGTTCAGTTGATCTAAAAGTAAACTTGTTTTTAAATGGGGACCCCGAAAAATGAAAACCCTGCAACAAGTCAGCAGCAGACGACTTTGAAAATAATTGTGATAATATATGAAAATATGCTATAAATTAAAGTATAACTATTGAATAGAGTTGCAACCAATGTGGCAAAAGGAGAAATTGCTCACGATCAGCCAGAAGTATCTACGAAATAGTGATAAATACATATTTATTCCTGTGACTCAAGCATGCGCCAAATTTCTGTTTGATAACATGATAATTAAAATCAATGTAGATAGATCTACAGCAAAAACAAAATTCAAAATTAATTAACACACTTACTGGAGATGTGCGACTTCTGTTTTGTATGCGAATCTGGCAAACTATGTAGATCTATTTAGGGAAAATGTATAAACTTTCCTCTTTGTCTGGCGAATTTCCTCTAGGATATATCCAGCAGCAGCATCCTATACTCGTTTTTATCATTGAGTATTTTTATGAAAGATAATCATCATATACCACTTATTCAAATTTATTCAACAAGTACTTTCATTAATATCGGTACAAATTTGCTAAAATTATGTGTTTTTCTCACATTTGATATACAAAATACGAATATATATCAAATATACTGTCCCAGCCTCAATTTAAAGGGATTTAAAAAACAAAGAAAACGTCAGAATTTAGAATGCCACTTATCACATAGACTGCAAACGTTAAACGTGTCTGTCTATATCAAGAAATGTCTTATCACAACACATCAGAAAATGACGAAAGTTTGCATCTGTTTATTGTTATGACTTAAAGTCGTTTATGCGTTAACATTCAGGTCAAATTACGCTAAATACATCCGCGGACCCTTTGATCTACACTACAGAAGTCCCTAAATAAACCTTTGCGAATGTGTATAGGATGCACTGGAAATGATTGATTTGATCACTTTTATTTTTTTGACCTTGTCTGAAAGTGAAAGTAGAGAATGTTAAACACCGGTTTGTCCGGGACCTTTTTTGTCGAAAATGACGGTAACCATTTTCGCCTGGTGAGTTCTTTCTTGCATAATACATGACCCCACATTTTCTTTGGATTGTTTTAAAGCTAAGAGGTAACTCTTTTCAATGATATATGGTGTTCTTTATGGGAAATGCTTAAAAAGTGTGACAATTGATGACTGAAGTTGGTCGATTTACATGGAAACAAAGAAGGAATTTATTTAGTGTATTGTGACCTTCAGATAAGTCTGGCACTCAAATCTTAAAACGAAGATATCTTCCTTATTTATTGACGGATTGTAGTGTTTGCACTCGTTGCAAAGGGTTTTGATTGAGGAGGTGACGTCATTATATCTTAAAATGGTGATATCTTTCTTAGTTCTGAACCGATAATTAAAAATTTAATATCATCCGAAAGCTCTCATCGAGATATGAGTATATTCGATTTTAAAAGATCTCCGCTTAATGTTTTCATGACAGTGTACTTTAAATTAGCAACGCAATGGGTAAAAGAAAAAGAAAAAAAGAAATGAATACAATTTCTATAATTTTATTATATAATCAAGTATTGTAGTTCGCAGAATCAAAATAACTAATACTATTTATTTTACTCAGTATTCACAAAACATGATTCATTACAGGATGTCATAAAATGTCGTGTCCACATTTGTACTTTGTCCATCGTCGACGGTAGTGAAGTACACAGCGAGTGATAGTAATATCCTTATCTATTATCTGCATATTTTCTCCGATGTCAATATACCTTCTATTAAATGACGATGTTTCTGAACGGCCGACTTTATGGCCTGTTCTAGTATTATTCCCTCGGACACGAGTTCGCGCACATCTTCCATGTCATATTGGTGAATGACTCCGTGTTCTAATTGGAATGTGTGGAGAAGCAGTTGTCTACACATTCGTAAGACATTTTATATTTTCCATTTTTTATTCTGCATTTTCTTGGCGTCGTGATTTGTCATTCCATCTCGCTCATATTTTTCCACTTTCTGTCTCCAAGTTTTTTTCATTATTTGTCGAAGATATTACACCATCGTTTGACGTGAAACTGTAAAGAATGAATGCCCCCAAACACGATACTGCAATCGTCGCAAACGGGCTTGTCTAGACTGTTTTAGACGCGAGGCGGGAATCATCCTCTACTGGGGTGTCCCTGATAGGAATGTTTAGGTTTGGTTCTCTTATAACATAGGACGGTTCAGACGGATTATTGTGAAGCGGATTTCTCAAACGATTAGATTATGGAGTGTCTGGTTTCAAATCGACAAGAAGGTAACCGTACGGTTAATTTGTAGCTTCTTGAAAACGACTCATTAAATAACCCGCCTTTCCAGGATACATTTGTCGCTCTAATGTCATGACAGGTTGTTGGTCGATTGGATTTTTGAATAAGAGTAAATAATGGCAATTTCCTCTCTGAGTTGGATCTTTACTGAAGTATAGATTTTGATTCAGTGCCATGACGGATGGATTTCTATGGTGAGACCCTCCGTAAATGGGCCCGTAATCTCGGGTCTTTGTTGGTCGTTGACATGAGATCGTCCAAAATAATAAGATTGGTAACATTATGGTTTAAATAGGCGTCATCCTCTAGGTTTAGAGGAATTCCCTGTATAAATTCCACCCTGGGATACACGATTCTTTTTAAGTCGTCGTATAACGGCTGCAATCTTTTGTAGAGCCATATTATTCGTTGTGGAGCTGGTTGTATCTTGTCAGATTGAAGTTACTGGGTAACAAAGAATGTCTTCCTGCAGGTAGTGGGTCCACTGACCATACACGTGAATGGATGTTTGAAAACAAAATTACTATTTTGAGATGTTTTAAAGCTTTTGAGGTATAACTTGTCTGTATTTTATAGTTTATTATTAATATCAGAAGAAACATTGAAGCCAATTTCTGTAGCACTGTGTGTTGTTGTGCTCAAAGAAGACGGTTAAGTGTCCGACGAAGCTTTACTTCGCTGCATATGACGCATTCTATTATATAGACAAGCAAACGTTTCAGCACATTCGAAGCATCGGTTCAGAACTCAGGAAGATATGACCATTTTAAGATATAATGACGTCACTTCAGGTTTACGGACACACTAGACTTCCGGTGTGACCTCCTCAATCGATAGATTGCAAAGAGTCCAAACACGACTACAATCAGTTAATGAATAAGGCAGATATCTTCGTTTTAAGATTTGAGTTACACGCTGAAAATTGAACCAACAACTGCAAGTTTAAATGAAAGGTTTTGGCGTCCTCTTTCATTTGGTAGCATAACGCCAAAATGTTTAAGCGTAAACGGTTGCACAAATCGTTAAAAACTGATTTGACGGCTTGAATGGTCTCCTTTTCTCCGTATATTTAAAATCTGATCAAATTGGTAAAGGTGTGCATAACAACACTTTTCAAATGCAAATTTTGACATAAAAAAATAGAAAAGCTTTGTGATCTTTCAGCATGAAGGGTAAACTTTTAAAATCATTGTAAAGGGTTATACACAAGCAAGTCAAAACGCGTTCGTTGCAGGTGTGCTGACGCCGGACACTGTGGCTACTTTAAAGGAGATTTTTGACATGTCAATAGGGTATTGTACGCGTTTCCGGCCTAAAATCAACAGACGCAGACAGTATGTCGCCTTTAAAGGAGATTCATTTTTGACATTTCAATGGGGTATTGTTCACGTTTCCGGCCTAAAATCACCAGACGCAGACAGTGTGGCGCTTTTAAAGGGATTTATTTTGACATTTCAATGAGGTATTGTTCACACACCTGGTGTGTATCTGATGAAATAACCGATGGTGATTGTGAAATAATAAGACTTAAAATATATCGTGTGTAAAGTATCAGGACATGCGCATCTGTCATTTGTAAGGTAAGACGTTAAATGTATTGCTTTGCCATACATGTTTGACTGTGTGCTTCGGCTTGACTATACGACATACAGAAGGGGTATATCGTGTCACATCAACCGTTTCCCGAAACAATGTAGCAAAGGTTCGGTTGAATTTCTCCGCCATTATATTCGAGGGAACCAACAACATAATGCCCGCAAGAATATATTGGTTGAAAGCTGGAGACAAATCGTTGTTGATCTCGCCTGAAGGGTGCTGCTGAACACTTGTTCTATTGTTAAAGTTTTATAATTCTAAAAATAACTAAATAAACATGATTTTAAAAAAAGACATTGCACACTCACGTGATTAAAAAATGACCACTCATTTCTTATATGCAAATGGGATACTATAAATATCAACTAGGACAACTAAATGATGCCCCGCTCTCTTGTCAATCCAAAAGTATTTCATCAACGTAAGTTATAAATAGACTTTCATTTTGGTTACATATTCCATTGAAATGAACTATCCATAACTTTCAAAATTATGAAAATAATGGGGGATATGTTTATTGAAGAAATGAACTTGTTACTAAACCCGGATACCTCTTTTAAGCTACCTCTCAGAAAAGAACCTAGTGTTGTACCTCAGAAACTATTATCGTTTTTGTGAAAGACTAATAACAAAAAATCAATCACATTTACTCCATTACATGTACTTACATTGGCATCAGCATATGTGTTTGGTGGCCCCGTAGATGAACTAACATTTGTCTTGGAACCGGATCCATTCTGGTAAAGATAAAAAGATGGCATTACTTTTTTGAAAACATGAAGACGTATGTTGCCGTGTCAGAAGCAGGGGACTTTTGAAAGCATTGTGGAAAAATACTTAAAACTGTTGTAAATAAAATAGTTTCATTTATAGGGATTTTTCAATATATTGCCTCAATATGTTCCATGCCTTCCGCTGCATATCTGTTGAATGTGGTGACCTGCTTATAATTTGTTTGAATTGTATCTCACGAGGCGAATGAATAAAGGATACGGTACATATCATGGTGGAGTTCAGCAGGCGATCTCAAAAACACCTTGGCAAACATGAAAAATCTCTTTAAATGTAAGGAAAATAATTGAATATAGTTTGAGATAGTGTGGCAAAAAGAGGAATTGCTCATTGTGTTTTCAAATGTCGTCTGGTGCAGAGGCGCCTGTATATGGGGGTGTTTTAACTCTTTAAGAGGGAGATAGAGATAGAGAGAAAGAGAGAGTGAGAGAGAGAAAGAGAGAGAGAGAAAGAGAGAGAGAGAGAGAGAGAGCGCAATAGAAAGAGAGTGAGAGAACGAGAGAAAGCGAGAGAAAGCGAGAGAAAGAGAGAGAGAGAGAAAGAGAGAGAGAGAAAGAGAGAGAGAGCGAGAGAAAGAGAGAGAGAAAGATAGAGAGAGAGAGAGAGAACGAAAGAAAGAGAGAGAGAAAGAGATAGAGTGAAAGCGAGAGAAAGAGAGAGAGAGAAATAGAAAGAGAGAGAGAGAGAGAGAGAAAGAAAGAGACACACAGAGAGAGAGACAGAGAGAGACAGAGAGAGAGAGACAGAGCTAAGATTTATGGGAAATGGAAAAAAAGTAACATACAGTCTATCACAGAAATTGGTGTCATTTTAAGTGGGGAATTGTATGGTAAAGTTTTAAAGTGAATCATAGATCGAAGTCTCATCTTTATAATATTTGTTTTGACTAATTAGAATGTGTGAAATTTTCGCATACATTCCTCTGTATAAATATACACACTTCAGTTCCAAATTTCTCCTATGGGCTCAGCTGCTGGCGTTTAAAATAAGATATATAGCCTAGTACAGATTATGTTGATTTTATTGCGTTTTGAGTCATATGATCAAGAAAGATAACTCTGCTCGCTTCACAACAGTTGCTATGTAACCTGTGCAAATAAGATATATTTGTTGTTGAAAAATAGTTTTGAGTGTCCATATTTTGCAATCAGAAATTGTTCTGTTAAAAAATTCAGGCGGAGACGGTTCCAAGATAGAGTTTGAATGAGTTTGTTTTTGGTTTTGGTGTTTGGTGTTTAACTCTTATGACATTTTTTTTAAAGTTATATCACGGCGTTTCCTGGATAAGTTTCCAGTACTACTGGTCAATTTGTCCCGACACTAGCTGGTTAGTGGTAATGCTAACCCTAAATTCCTGAACGGCAAGGAGGAAAAGGTGGTATGGGTTTGTATGCATACATAGTTTTTAAACAGTTGTCATAATAAACATTTGGTTGATTTTCCCTCGAGCCCTGATCTTTTTGAAAACGTTTCAAAGTTGCATTGATCCATGTCATGCCTCGTGCGTCACAAAATTAATCTATAGAAGCGTAGGCAATATATGACTCAAACATTCTGAATTATTAAAACTCATGTCAACTGTCAGAATACAATGGCCCGGAACAGGAGTTACGACAACAAAGCCATACAATGTAAATAGATAATGAATTGAAATGCACACACAATGCAATACGAAACTTTTTTTAAAAATACATGCTTTATTAATGTGTAGTTTCGTGTTATTAAAATGTCACATGTAACTTCAATTTGCAAGTGACACGAATCCGTATTGTGTTCATAAACTTCCGGAGCAATATTTGAGCGGCGCCACCGGAAAAGCAGCCCTTTGCCATATGCATAAGTGTTAATCTGCACTGTTTGCAAATATACAAACGCTTTCTGACGACTCTGCAGTAAATTGTTATCGAAAACAATGTGACAAAAGTAGAAAATGCCACAATGTTTTCAACTAGATTCTTAAAGAATATTTTCCATAGTGTTCTATAGGCGTGTTGCATATTTTTGTATGTGGGAAAGGGTTAAACAGGCACAAAAGGATGCCATTGATATACAGTTTACATTTAAGAATTTGCCAAATAAATGTTATCTACATTTGTCAAATACACGATGAAATGTGTGTCGATTTGATACAGATCGCAAGCTAAGATTCAACATGCAATGTGATCAAATATACGATGAAATGAGTCGATTTGATAGAGATCGCAAGATATGCAATGTGATCAAATATACTGTGTTCAAGTTATCTCACAAAATACCAAACGTTGTATGTGGACAGAAGTCTATAATGTGCCGATTGCTTGGAAAAGATTGTTGTGTCGGGTATTGGTCTGAGAGAGCCAGGAAAAGATTGTTTGGTCGGGTATTGGTGTGAGAGAGCCAGGAAAAGACTGTTGTGTCGGGTATTGGTGTGAGAAGGCCAGCAAAAAACTGTTGTGTCGGGTATTGGTGTGAGAGAGCCAGAAAAAGAGTGTTGTGTCGGGTATTGGTGTGAGAGAGCCAGACAAATATTGTTGTGTCGGGTATTGGTGTGAGACAGCCAGGAAAAGAGTGTTGTGTCGGTTAATGGTGTGAGAGAGCCAGGAAAAGATTGTTGTTGTGTCAGGTATTGGTGTGAGAGAGCCAGGATAAGATTATTGTGTCGGTATTGGTGTGAGAGAGCCAGGTAAAGATTAATGTGAAGAGAGAGCCAGGACAAAACTGTTGTGTCGGGTATTGGTGTTCGAAGAGCCAAGAAATGAGTGTTGTGTCGGTATTGGTGTAAGAGAGCCAGGAAAAGAGTATTGTGTCGGGTATTGGTCTGAGAGAGCCAGAAAAAAAATGTTGTCAGAAAATGAGTGTTGTGTCGGTATTGGTGTGAGAGAGCCAGGACAAAACTGTTGTGTCGGGTATTGGTGTGAGAGAGACATGACAAGATTGTTGTTGTATCAGGTAGTGGTGTGAGAGAGCCACGAAAAGATTGTTGTGACAGGTATTGGTGTGAGAGAGCCAGAAAAAGAGTGTTGTGTCTTGTATTGGTGTGAGGGAGACAGGAAAAGATTTTCGTTGTGCCATATATTAGTTTGAGAGAGCCAGGAAAAGATTGTTGTGTCGGTATTCGTGTGAGAGAGCCAGGAAAAGATTGTTGTGTCGGGTAAGATGTGGTGAAGACAGGAAAAGATTGTTGTTGTGTCAGGTATTGGTGTGAGAGAGTCAGGAAAAGATTGTTGTGTCGGGTATTGGTGTGAGAGAGACAGAAACAGATTGTTGTTGTGTCGGATATTGGTGTGAGAGAGCCTGAAAAAGATTGTTGTGTCGGGTATTGGTGTGAGGGAGACAAGAAAAGATTTTCGTTGTGCCATATATTAGTGTGAGAGAGCCAGGAAAAGATTGTTGTGTCGGTATTCGTGTGAGAGAGCCAGGAAAAGATTGTTGTGTCGGGTAAGATGTGATGAAGACAGGAAAAGATTGTTGTTGTGTCAGGTATTGGTGTGAGAGAGTCAGGAAAAGATTGTTGTGTCGGGTATTGGTGTGAGAGAGACAGAAACAGATTGTTGTTGTGTCGGATATTGGTGTGAGAGAGCCTGAAAAAGATTGTTGTGTCGGGTATTGGTGTGAGGGAGACAGGATTATTTTTTCGTTGTGCCATATATTAGTGTGAGAGAGCCAGGAACAGATTGTTGTGTCGGTATTTGTGTGAGAGAGCCAGGAAAATACTGTTGTGTCGGGTATTGGTGTAAGAGAGCCAGGAAAAGATTGTTGTTGTGTCAGGTATTGGTGTGAGAGAGCCAGGAAAAGATTGTTGAGTCGGGTATTGGTGTGAGAGCCAGGAAAAGATTGTTGTTGTGTCGGGTATTGGTGTGAGAGAGCCAGGAAAAAAATATTGTTTCGGGTATTGGTGTGAAAGAGCCAGGAAACAACTGTTGTGTCGGGTATTGGTGTGAGGGAGAGCCAGACAAAGATTGTTGTGTCGGGTATTGGTGTGAGAGAACCAGGAACAAACTGTTGTGTCGGGTATTGATGTGAAAGAGCCAGGAAAATATTGTTGTGTTGGGTATTGGTGTGAGAGAGCCAGGAAAAGATTGTTGTGTCGGGTATTGGTGTGAGAGAGCCAGGAAAAGATTGCTGTTTCCGGTATTGGTGTGAGAGAGCCAGGAAAATATTGTTGTGTTGGGTATTGGTGTGAGAGAGCCAGGAAAAGATTGTTGTGTCGGGTATTGGTGTGAGAGAGCCAGGAAAAGATTGCTGTTTCCGGTATTGGTGTGAGAGAGCCAGGAAAAGATTGTTGTTTCGGGTATTGGTGTGAGAGAGGCAGGAACAGATTTTTGTTTCGGGTATTGGTGTGAGAGAGCCAGGAAAATATTGTTGTTTCGGGTATTGGTGTGAGAGAGCCAGGAAAAGATTGTTATGTCGGATATTGGTGTGAGAGAGCCAGGACACGAATGGGTAAGTGAACTGGTCGACGTGATGTGACTGAAATGTGGTTTTACACAATTGATTAGTGAATGTTTAACACCGTTTTCACTAATTTGTCAGTCACGTCACGATTCCCATGTGTTTTCTGGCTTTCTTACATCAGTACTCCCTACAACAATGTTTTCAAGCCACTGACTGCTTTTCCACATATAATGAAAAGGCCGGGTGAAATATAGATGGGGATGATTTTTTCAACTAGAAGCCTGATCTTAATGTTTCCCACATGCAGACGCAAATGTAGCCACATATACAGCAGATGACTGTGGCAAGAGAAGACATTTTTCACAATGTCCAATTCCCCGTTTGCTGCAATGTTTTCTACACAATTTATTTATCCTGAATATACCCTGTTGAGTATGATCAGATAATAACGTGTTACTGAAATCATGCCATACATGATTTTTTTGTTATCGGGAACAGTATACAGATAGTATTGTTTAAAGCAAGATGAATCAAGCAACGAACAAACAGCGAAAATAAGGAATAGTCAATTGTTATAATAAGAATTGACTATAAAGAATATTCACATGAAAACAGTTCAGTAACAAAGTGTAAATAAATGGATATTTCTTAAATAATTTTCAAAGATTGTTTTTAATGTTTTGTTATTCTAAGTCTAAGTTTATCTCAGTTGTATCACACACCAGGATTGACAATCTGCGTATAAAAGCTCGAATATCGATTTGAATATCGATTTGAATATGGAGCCAGGTCGATATACGGAAAAATGGTGCTATCGTCTTCCTGATCATGTAGAAGGTCGAATACCGATATGAATATCGATTGCAATTTAGTGCCAGATCGATATTCGGGAAAATGGTGCTATTGTCTTTCTGACCATGTAGTAGAGCCAATACCGATTTGAATATCGATTTGAATATATAGCTAGGTCGATATTTGGGAAAATGTTGCTATCTTTTTTTCTAATCATGTAGCAGAGCGAATACCGATTTGAATATAGATTTGAATATGAATCCAGGTCGATATTCGGGAAAGTGGTTATTTCCTGATTGTGATCGTATAAAGGCTCGAATATCGATTTGAATATCGAATTGAATATGGCTCGATATTCAGATCTATATTCTAATCGTTATTCGCGCTTCTACTTGATCAGAAAAAGACAAACAACATTTTCCCGAATATCGACCTAGCTGGCTCGATATTCAGATCTATATTAAAATCGGATTCGATCTAATACATGATCAGAATATGGAAAGCACCATTTTCTCGAACTGGCTCGATATTCAGATCGATATTCAAATCGGTATTCGCTCTACTACATAGTCAGACAAAATATAGCACCATTTTCACCATTTTCTTCTATATGATCAGAGAGACGAAATCATCATTTTCTGATCGATATTTAAATCGAAATTCACCCTTCTACATGATCACAAAGACACAATCAACATTTTCACGAATATCGACCTGGCTCTATATTCAAATCGATATTCAAATCGGTATTGGCTCTACTACATGGTCAGAAAGACAATAGCACCATTTTCCCGAATATCGACCTGGCACTAAATCCTTCTATATGATCATAAAGATAATTCCGTTTTATGCTTTAATAAATTATATTTCTTAATCCGAGACAGTGGTGCAGAGGTAGAGCGTCGGCCTCTCGTACAAAAGGTTACCGTTAAATGGTTAAGACATCGAGCGTGATTAATATAAGCTATAAGCTTGTTTCACAAGCGATGTAAAATAATTGAGTTCGAACTTAAACTCAACTAAACTATTGTTAGCCAATCCGTAAGTTTGAAAATTAAAATTAGTGCGCATGCCCACATTTTCCAATCGGTATTCGTACTTCACATGTTTATGACGACTGAATCTTTTTCCCGAATATCGACCTGGTCCTATATTCAAAACGATATTCAGATCGGTATTCCCGCTTCTACATGCTCAGAAAGACGATAGCACATTTTCTTCGAATATCGACCTGGCTCGATATGCTGATCGATATTCAAATCGGTATTCGCCCTTCTACGAAAGACAATGGTATCATTTTACCGAATATCGACCAGGGTCTATATTCAAATCGATCTATATTCATTTGATATTCAAATCAGAATTCGCCCTTCTACATGATCAGAAAGGCGATAGCACCATTTCCCTTAATATCGTCATTGCTCCATATTCAAATCGATATTCAAATCGATATTCGCACTTATACATGCTCAGAAAGACAACGGCACCATTTTCCCTAATATCGACTTGTCTCCATATTCAAATCGATATTCAAATCGGTATTCGCAGATCTACATTATCAAAAAGACGTGACCAGGATAAAACACAGTACATCAGCAGTTCTTCATTTTGAATTTTCTTTCAAAATGGCTAAAACGTTTGTACATGCTAGTTTATGATTGATTTATTATTTACATTTTTGTTTCACATTTTATAATCACTACAGTCATCAAGGAAATATAACAAATTGATATATAAACTTCCCTCTTATACTAACTTCCTCTTTCATTTCACTTCATTATTCAATCAACATGGAAATTAATTGCTTTGGTTAAATGGGATACGATGAATACTAGATAAGATAAGGTCATTACCGCATCGAAGGCAGAACACGGGTGTTAAAAGACATGAATCGGTCCTTCATCTAATATATGGCCTTACCTTCTTTGTCAGTTTAGGAATGTGTACCAATGATAGGATTCATCTCAGGAATTGTAATGTCCGGGCTGAGAAATCTTTAAATGTTTTATCTGACTTATTTGATTTAAAAACAACTGTATTTCTTGTTCTTTCACCAGAGATGAAAAGTCTCACTGGCCTTATTTTCCTATGACATGTCCGGTTTTGGAATGCCAAGAAAACATCACCAAACAGCAGCAAAAGAACTTTTTAAGAAGTAAACGAAATGAACTTTTCATACTATTCAGTGTTTCTTTGGTGTTTTACTTACTTCTTAAAATGGCATTTCTATCTAGAGGGAGGAAAACTCATTCAAAAGTTCAAATCGATTTTTTTAAAAGTAAGAAGCTGAATGGGTTTGGGATTAACCACAAACATGTTATCCAAGAGCTCAAACTCTTTTCTCCAAGATTTCAGGATTTTAAAAACGGAGCCGTTCATGTACATTTTCATTCCGGAATGTATTTAAAGGTTGGATGTCATATACAAACCGTGTTGAGATAAAATGTACATAACTGTTATAAAAACACACTGAGTTCAATGAGGCATATACATTGTATACACAATAAGTATGTGTATCTAGTGCTTTTAAAGTAATATAAATGCTACTTACGCAATAAGTAAATGTTTATTGTTTGGTGTTAAACTCCGCTTTCAACATGTTTTATGTTATATCACGTAGTTTCCTGGGTAAGTTACCAGTGCTACTGGTCTATTTATCCTGACATCAGCCAGTCAGTCGTAATGCTAACCCTACAACCCTCAGCGCCACGGAAGGCAGCTTTACTATCAGTTTTAATGTGGTATGACCCGGCAAGGGATCAAACATGTGACCGCCCGCATCCAAGGTGGACGCTCTACTTCAACAACATCGAGGCGGTCAAGTAAATGTTTATCTAGTGCTAAACTAATTATGCTGTTTATTAGATGATTTACGGTATGTCACAAGAAAATACGATTATCTTATTTCATAATAGTGAAGATCGGTATGTACTTATGCAGTATGATCAGGGTCTTCACTATTAGGAAATAAGAGAATGTTAGTGTTTTGTGACATACCTGAAATCATCTATATCCCATACACAGCATAATTGTATAATGCTGACGCTTCTATTAACTACATTTATGCCTGCCTTGTTAACTTGTGTTATGAATGGTTTATGTGATTCTTGTGTCTACGCAAAGTATTCTCTACTCTGTTGAGAAGTGTTCAGAGCAGACGATGCTAGCATATGCATACCATGTATCGGGTTACTTCTATAGCAATGCATATGTGTACACTTATTCGTTAATTTATAAGTCAATAACCGCATGTTGTTATTACGTATATTACGGTATCTCTATGCTATATCACATGATTGCTGTTTGTTAAGGCTGCAAAGTTGTTTGGGCCCGTCAATACTGTTCTGACGTATCTAACATATCAAAGTGGAAAAAAGCGACGTGATCAAGAAGGATAGAAAAGTGTATTGAACTACGAGACTTCGGTAAGTTTTAACGGCATTGTTGTCTTTCTTCTCAAAATTCTTCATACTTTTAGTTTGAACATTAAATTTTGTTTTTTATCCAATGATACAGAACCTAACAAACTAACTATAATTTGGGGAAACAAACAGTGATGTATAGAAATGTGATGTGATATATAGAAAGTAGTTGACAATAGTTACCGTTCATTAATAAGGATAGACTGATCCCGTTGTTAAAATGAAATGATAAAAAATGGTTGAATTAGAAATGCAGGCAATGTTACATTTAAAGTTGCGACTTTACTTTTCTATTTACACGTTTTTTGAAATATATCTAATTTGAAAGGCAGCTTAAAGTTAAGATCATGTTACATTTTATATCGTGATTTCAGTTTGCTCGTATTTGTAAATATTTATAATTTGAAAGGCAGCTAAAAGTTAAGGACATGCTACATTTTATATTGCGACTTCAGTTTTCACGTAATAGTAAAATATAAAGGACTTTCATGGGAAACAGGTACACGTTGGCGTTTCTGAACAGTGTGTGTTCGGATCACCTTTACATCGGCTCTGTCTTATCAGAATCACACACTGCCACAGAAACTTCTAAGAGGCTTGTGTAAGTAATATTTGAACAGAGTATATATTGAACAGACTGTATGAATACACAGGCTGATTATACGCATGTTCAATCGTGCGTAATATGATTGTGTAAAAATTACAGTTACCTACTTTAGCTTATAATACATATGATGCAGTATTCACACAAACAAGTACTGTATTATGGTCTATGCTCTGCTGTCATGCTTTAAAATATATGCTTTTTTTAAAACAGAACTTTTCACACCTATAAGAGAAAATGCAGAAATTGCTCAAAGCGGGAATTCGTCACATTTGCAACAATTTGTTCAACTAAGCATTGAATACAAGAGTCGTGTTTTCCATAAATAATTTTTATCCTCAGATACTTTTCAAAGCAGACGACTTTAACAGCAAACGACATTTGAAACTTCATGGCAAAAAATTGAAACTCTCTTAAAAGTAATTATAATTATTAAAAGGAGAAATTCCTTATTATGAGCAATTGCTTCTTTTAGAACAATGTTTTAAAAAAGGTATACTGCAGAGATGGAAATTTCTGTTATTGGAAAAGGGCTAACAACTTTACACCTGGATAAGAACTATGGACAATAACTGTCCTAACCGATTATATATGCCTCCATCCTGGATAACTAAAAACCACTCGCGTCGAGAGTATGGGAAGATAGCAAAACTTGACAACAAAATTCATAAACGTCGGTTTTCTCGTGTCTAAGTTCGCCTGTAATATCGGATATACATTTTACTTGCTTGAGGTCGTCTTAAAATAATGTTTAGGCCAAACGGAAAAGCATAGAAACAGATAATGTATCCAAATACTACATATACATACACTATTCCATTTCACAATCGCTTACATGTAAGGTAAGCAGTTAAACACATAACAATTACATCTTACTCGTTTGTCCGTCAAGCTTTGCCTTTATTGGTCATAACTCTCTTTCTATTTGGCCGATTTATTATGTACGTGGTACACTGATACACAGTAATCCGCAGAATTGAATATCAAAATGATTTAAGAGTTTACACGTACACTGTCTGTGTCGCCTGTCGGTAAGACAAGAAACACTTAGGAATTACCTCCCCGTTATCTGCCTGTCTGCTTTGCATAAACATGTCATAACTTTGTTTTTGTTTGGTGGATTTACTTGCAGCAAATACTGTTCAGAAGGAAAGCGCAATAAAAGGAAATTAATTCAATCACGCTTCTTAAATTAATCTTACTCATAACTTGCGCGTGCCTATTGTTCGAGTTATCTTCCGTTTTCTAGTTTTGTCATTTTCCTTCTTGATTTTTTGCTTTGTCAGGCTATTTTCCCACTTATTTTCAAAGTTCATGTAGGCAGCACATGCGTTGAATTATGTTGAAGTCATTTACTCTCAAACATTTGATATATGCTATTTTACAACTCAACTCAGTTGGAACTTACTCATTCCTAGAGAAGATCATCAGCGAATGATATTGAGTCACGTCAGTTGGGTCGAATTACATTTATATAAAGGTTAACAGTTTGGTGCGATATGGTGTTGACTATAATTTAACCAGAACATAACGTTCTCATTCCTTTAACTAAAGTCACCAGAGAATAAAATTGTGTGGCGCCTAAAGAGTTACATAATGGAATTGCCCGTAAAATAAAGTTCAAGGAATTCAGAGGCAAACAATAATGGTCTTTATTTGTTTTATAATTATTATATACTTATAACAACGGCTTTTTAAAGTTATTACTTATCTAGGTTTTAGGAAGACCTAATACATATAGCTTGGACACTGTTAAATAGTCCTAGCAAGTCATGTGAAAATCAGAATCACTTTGAATGGGAAATCTAAACACATACCAGTACCAATCCCTTTACCTGCACAGTGCGTTACAAATATAAGTAAATGGTAGCGAAAATTGCACCTGCTACGAAAACTTAAATGTAGTTGTGGGCTCTGGACAGACATTAAGCCTGTTTTTTACGTACTATATATTTTTAAAAAGTATCGTAACGAAGTGATAGGGGGAAGTTATCCAGACTGGATAGACATTATGCTTTCAATACGACATGTATCTTGTTAAATTTAATAATAAAAAATGGCGGTATCAAATATGTTATGCTAAAGTTAACTCGGGGCGATGTAAGTTTGTTATCAGAAAAAGAAAAGTACAAGCATATTCAAGGCATTTGTTTTTTATTTATTTTTCATGAAACACGCCTTGTTTAATTTCTGGAGCAATTAGGGAATATTCAAGCTTCATTCAAATCTAATGTTTTCGTATTTTAGTGTGCTCAAGAAAAAAATGTATTTCTATTTTCATTCGTGTATAAAGAAACTGTAAAGATATGTCACTGACGTCTTTTTTTATGCTCAAGGAAATGTATGTCTATGTTCATTCTTGTTTAAAGAAACTATATAGAAACGACAGTGACGTCTGTGTTTGTATGCTCAAGAAATTGTATTTCTATGTTCTTTCGTGTCCAAAGAATTTATATACTGACATCTTTGTTTTACTCATACCATAGAAACACGTTATATAAATGTTGACATAGTGCCTTCAGTCTGATAATATATAATCAACAGTATAACATATATGTGAACTTAGTGCATTCCATCTGATAAAATATAATCAACACTATAATATATATGTGAACTTAGTGCATTTAATTCAAATCGTGTGCAGTGCGCAAGAACCACAGCGATAGCGCGTCTTTCGTTTGATTTGTCAGAAGAATGTAATAATTCCAATATGCCTATGTTAGAGTTATCCCTTTGTCTAATGTTTTCTTGTTCAGCAATCGTCTTCTACTTTCTAATGTATCAATTTCAAACTCGATGTGTTGATTACTTGTGAGCAGCATATGTACAGTGCAATCTAACTATACTTCTAGCATAAGTTTTGTTTTTAGTCATCCCACTTATTTTATTTGTCCGACCATTTTATTTGACTATTAATAGATATTTCTCTCGTCTCTTGATGACTATAATTAAATCGGTATATACTGGGTGAAAATATATATTGACAAGACCACCCGGTCGCCCAGATACATAGAATACAACTTCCCCATGTATATATGGTACGTCACCAGTGAGTCTGAAATGTGAACAGAATACGCATAACTCAGGAACTGGAACAGGATACGTTAATCGTGTTAATTTTGTTCAGGCTATGTGAATGAACAAGCTGATCTGGGTCTAGACAAAAGCCAACTCCTACCTTTTTGCAATAACATTCTGATATATACTCATTTTCAAATGTACATGAAATAATTCAAGCAATAACTATAAGTGGTCATTTTGAAAATATTTTGGCATATGAGGAAAGAAAACACTATTTTAAACCCTCTTACATGCTTAATGTAAGCTCTTTGATATATTGTATAGCTTACTAGTGATGACTTTTGTCTATAGTGTTAATGCTTGTTTGAGTTGTCATCTTATGTAAGCACACTTATAAAGAATATATCACAACCTCCTGGAAACAGATCTCCAAAATGGCGAAATTATACACATGTTATTCCTCTGCAATAGTTTGACCATTGTTTGGCTCTATTCAATGCTGAAACTAAAGCATGTTTCGTTTAAAACCAGTCTGTATCAGTATTGTTCCGCAAAAAAACATTATTCATCAGATTTTTTCCCGCGAAAATCAAGTTCGTATCAGTAAATGGCAGTGAAACCCAGTCTGTATTAGTAATTGTCCGTTAAAACTCAGTCTCTATCAGAAATTTTCCGTGAAAACTCAGACTTTATCAGTAATTATCCGTAAAAACTCAGTTCGTATCAGTAATTTTTCGTGAAACCCTAGTCTGTATCAGTAAATTCCCTGAAAACCTAGTTTGTATCAGTAATTGTTTCGTGAAAACCCGGTCTGTTGAGTAATTTCCCGTGAACAAATTCAGTCAGTATCCGTAATAATCCGTAAAGCCAAGTCTGTATCCGTATTTTCTGTGAAAATTAGTAAATTTCCCTGAAAACAAAGTCTGCATCAGTAAAATACCGTAATACCTATTCTCTATCAGTAATTTTCCGTGAAACCCAGCATGTGTCACAAATTTCCGTGAAAACCCAGTCTATATGAGTAATATTTGGTGAAAACGCTATCTGTATTTGTATTATTTTTTTTTAAAACGCAGTCTGTTTCAGTAATTGAACGTGAAAACGTACTCTGTACAAGAAATGAATCTGTAAACCCACTCGTTAGTAATTTACATAAAAGCTGACTACGTTTCCCCGAAACGTAATGAAATGTCACATATAGAAGTAAGGTTTTGTATCTACTGAACGCTGGGCATGAAAGATTACTGTGTGGGGCACTGGTGCAAGAAAGACAGGTAACAAAATGGCTCATAAAGTTGAGCAGTGACTTAACTATCAGTAACATGGAAAAGTTGTATTGAGCAGACGAAGTATATTACGGTTTCATGTATATCACGTGATTGTTGTTTTTTAAGGCTGCATAGTTGATTGGGCCCGTCATAACGCTGTTGCCTTCAATGTAATTATGTCGTATCTAATATATCAAAGTGGAAAAAATAAAACGTGACCAAGAAGGATAGAAGTTCTTCATACTTTTAGTTTGAACATAACATTTTTTTTTTGCTCGTTTATCTAATGATACACTATCTACCAAACTAACTATAATTTGTGGGAAAGAAACCTAGTGATGTATACAAATGTGATGTGATGTATAGATAGTAATTCATGACAGTTACCTTTTATTAATAACTAGGATTAGCTAAAGTTAGACTGATCCTGTTGTTAAAATATAATAAAACAAAAACACAATTGGAAAGGCAGCTGACTGTTAAGGCAATGTTACATTTTATAGCGCGACTTAAATGTGTACGTATTTGTAAGTATATGTGTTTTTCATTGCGTCTTCTATTTTCTATTTGCACGTATTTATAAATAAATACGATTGGAAAGGCAGCTAACTGCTAAAGACATGTTACATTTTCACTTTGCACGTATTTGTAAAATATATAGCACTTTCACGGAAAAGGTACACGTTGGCATTTCTGAACAGTGTAGGTTTGGATTACCTTTACATCAGCTCTGTCTTATCACACACTTCAACATAATCTTCTAACACCCTTGTGTAAGTAATATTTGAACAGAGTATATATTGAAAAGACTGTGTGAATAAACAGGCTAATGTGGATCTATACTCTTCTCAAAGTCCAACATGTACCTTATGGCAAAGACGGTCACATATATACTCCTGTTCAATCATACGCAAGATATTTTAATAAATAACTTACGTGATGCAAACTCTATCCGTTTCCAAGAATGTTATGCAAAAAGTTGTTTTCTCCCCTTTCGCATAGACTGTTGAAAATGTTTCTCCATTTGTGAATCCATGTGAACCAGAGTTCTGTACCTGAATCACTTTGAGTTTCACATTTATGTTCTGTTCTGTTGCCTATTGACGTTGCGCACGGTTTTGCACCCTACGTTTGTAACGTCAAAATCAGTCACGTCGCGTTTTTTCTGATGCATTGGTAGTTAACTTTTGTCTGAAAAGATACAAACTGTTTAATTTTAGCAAATTAAGAAAAACTATTAACTATTTGAATATAAATTACTTCATACTAGTCTGTAAATTAAGAACAATGTTCCGCACAGTTGTCATGAAGTTATAAATAACGCAATGTAGGAAATTTAGCATTTTATTTGTTTGTTTTTTAAGATTCAGAAACAAAACCTTTTCAGATAAATTTGAGCGATAATCAAATCAAAATCTGTGTTACAAGAAGTTTCTTTGAAGTAACCGATGTAATTCTGTAAATGTGTGGTATCTGTATTTTATCCTGATCCTGGTTCTTTATTTGTTTGTTTTGTAGTGACGTATTTAAAGAATCGTGTGTAAAAAAATACATTCCGAAATTCTATTAAACTTAAATAAAGAAAAAGTGGGAAAATATAACGAAAAAAGCAGATTTCAAGTTTTTCTTAAGACACAGAAAACATAGTGAAATACCAATTTCGATTATTATTTCAACTAAAATATGATGTCTAAAAGTGGATGAACCGAATGGTCATAACAGAATTTCTAGAAAAGAAACATTTCACTTAAGTAAAATCGATCATACCTCTAATAAAAATGTGCAAAAGACTCTTCGTAAAAATGTAAATCTAACGTGATGGTCTTTTATCCTGATCCTGACTCTTTCTTTGTTATTATTGTAGTCATAATTCATAGAATTTCATCTATCATTGATACTGTAAGTTCGGATGTTAAATTCGTCATCGTTGGAATGCGTCTCATGTTTACATGAATTAAGGAAAATAATTTTTTCAAAGAAGTTTTGCGATAGTTTTGATAATATTGAAGTTGTAGACTATCTTTTTATGTATTTACCCACGAAGTCAAAATTTAAAAGAACATTCACTTCCCATTCCCATTGCGGTTTTTTCTTTGTCCGCCCAGAATGGGGAAGTGAATGTTCATTTTATTATTGACTAATTGGTAGGTTTATGACACACAAGAGTTATTTAACGTTTATTAAAATGTCCTTTCCATACAGCCAGACTTGTCATTCACCTTCTTCGTGCCCAAAAATAATTTTGCTTAAATATATATAGAAAAGCAAACCTAAACATTTATCAGAAAAATGTCAATAACACGAATAAAGGATCAATACCATGTTCAACGTCATTTCTAAATTGTTGAAATAAAAAAAAACTGTTTCGGATAGCTCCAATTCAATATATCATACAGCAGGATTTTTTTTTCAGGTATCTTTCATTAATGTACTTTGCTAATTGTTACCATATATGATTCATATAAAGTTTCTCCCTCAATTACCCAAGTAACACATTTGCATATGATGTTGTACCCATTACGGTTTCCTGCCTTAGCTTATAATACATATGTAACATTATCTAAGTAGAAAATTATAATTTGTATCAGTAATTTCCCGTGACTTAAAGCGGCAAGTTTTTGTATCTACTGACTACTGGGCAGTTGTCATGGAAGACTATTGTGTAGGGCACTGGTGCAAGAAAGACAGGAAACGCAATGATTCATAAAGTTCAGCTTATCGCCGTTTTGTGACTGAACTATAAGTAAAACATAATGGAACAGTTTATGGTAAAAGATATGTACAAACTTATCAAACGGATAGTTTTTGTTGAGAAGTGTTCAGAGCAGACAAGGCTAACATACGAATATCATGTATGGGGTTATATCTTATTATAGCATTGCGTATTTGTACATTTATTCGTTAACTTATAGGGTAATAACCGCATATTGTTATTAAGTATATTACGGTATCTATACTATATCACGTGATCATTACGCCTTTGTCTTCAATACAGTTCTGACGTATCTAACATATTAAAGTGGATAAAAATAAACGTGATCAAGAGGGATAGACAAGTGTATTGATGAACTATGAGACTTCGGTAAGATTTAACGGCCTTGTGGTCTTTCTTCTCAAAGTTCTGCATATGTTTAGTTTGAACATTACATTTTGTTTTTGCTATTTTATCCAAAGATACTGAATCTAACAAACTACCTTTAATTTGGAGGAAACAAAACACTGATAACATGTATTGAGATCGACGTCAGTTTCTTCCTCTAAACATGTAAATGTGTAACTGTATCAAGTTATCTTTTTATGAATATTAAAGGAGCGGTGTGCTCGAACGACACATAACAAGGGTAGGTTAACTGACTACCGTACTATAACTGACATACTGTTTTATCATGGTTTAATGGAGTACTCGATCGACACATAACAAGGGTATGTTAAAGGCTACCGTACTATAACTGACATACTGTTGAATCAAGATTTAGTGATGTTCTGGATCGATACATGACAAGGGTAGCTTAACTGACTACCGTACTATAACTGACATACTGTTGAATCATGATTTAGTGATGTACTGGATCGACATATAACAAGGGTAGGTTATCTGACTTCCGTACTATAACTGACATACTGTTGAATGTTGATTTAGCTATGTACTGGATCGACACATATCAAGGTAGGTTATCTGACTACCGTACTATAACTGACATACTTTTGAATGTTGATTTAGCGAAGTTCTGGATTGACACATAACAAGGGTAGGTTAACTGACTACCGTACTATAACTGACATACTGTTGAATGTTGATTTATCGATGTACTGAATCGACACATAACAAGGATAGGTTAACTGGCTCCCTTACTATAACTGACATACTGTTTTATCATGGTTTAATGGTGTACTCGATCGACACATAACAAGGGTATGTTAAAGGCTACCGTACTATAACTAACATACTGTTGAATCAAGATTTAGTGATGTTCTGGATCGATACATAACAAGGGTAGGTTAACTGACTACCGTACTATAACTGACATACTGTTGAACCAAGATTTAGCGGAGTTCTGGATCGACACATAACAAGGGTAGGTTATCTGACTTCCGTACTATAACTGACATACTGTTGAATGTTGATTTAGCGATGTACTGGATCGACACATAACAAGGGTAGGTTATCTGACTTCCGTACTATAACTGACATACTGTTGAATGTTGATTTAGCGATGTACTGGATCGACACATATCAAAGTAGGTTATCTGACTACCGTACTATAACTGACATACTGTTGAACCAAGATTTAGTGATGTTATGGATCGACACATAACAAGGGTAGGTTATCTGAATACGTACTATAACTGACATACTGTTGAATGTTGATTTAGCGATGTACTGGATCGACATATATCAAGGTAGGTTATTTGACTACCGTACTATAACTGACATACTTTTGAATGTTGATTTAGCGAAGTTCTGGATTGACACATAACAAGGGTAGGTTAACTGACTACCGTACTATAACTGACATACTGTTGAATGTTGATTTAGCAATGTACTGGATCGACACATAACAAGGGTAGGTTAACTGGTCTTCCTTACTATAACTGACATGCTGTTGAATCATAACTATGCGGTGTACTGGATCGACACATAACAAGGGTAGGTTAACTGACTACCGTACTATAACTGACATACTGTTGAATGTTGATTTAGCAATGTACTGGATCGCCAGAAAACTAAGATAGGTTAACTGGCTACCGTTCTTTAACTGACACAATGTTGAATATTGATTTAGCGGTGTACTGGATCGACACATATCAGTGGTAGGTAACTGGCTACCTTCGACCGTACTATAACTCAAATACTGTTTAATCATGAATTAGTAATGTACGTGATCGACACATAACAATGGTAGGTAAACTGACTACCAGGCTGACTGACATACTGTTAAATGTTCATTAAGCGATGTACGGGATCGACAAATTACATGGGTAGGTTAACTGACTACCGTTCTATAACTGACATGCTGATGAATGTTGATGTAGCGATGTACTGAATCGACACATGACGAGGGTAGATAAACTGGCTACCGTACTATAACTAACATACTGTTGAATCATGATTTTGTGGTGTACTGGATCTACATACAACAAGGGTAGGTTGACTGACTACCGTGCTATATATATATACCGACTTGCAAATGATTCTGTAGCAATCATCCTAGGGCGCGACCCTCTATCAAATTCCGTCAAGAAATGTCGATTATTTGAAAAACATGACCGGCAGGTGGAGGGCTGTTTTTTCCTTAAATAGTTTGAGAGAAACTTATAAGTCTTTTCCGGAATGATGTTGCCGACAGCTAGCTTTGAATAAATGATCCTTGGGTCCTTCAAGCCATGTTAATTGATACGAAACTTGGCCGCCAGGGGGAAATGCTGTTTTTCCTTAACTGGATACAGTGAAAACTTTAGAATTCTTCTCCGCTGAAAATATCTGGCCGATCAGCGAATCATTTTGAATAAATGTTCCTTGCATGTTTCTCTATGAGATTACTTCGATCCATGTTGTTTGGTGGAAAAACAGAATGAGTTAATGCGGTCGGCATGTCGAATTACATTGCATAACTCTGATGTGCAATCAATGGCTATCATGGCCTTCTTGTTTAAGCAGTGTGGCAAAATGAGATGTTGCTCATAATGTGCAATTACTCCATTTAATACAATGTGTTGAACCTTATTTTCGAATTACACTGTCATATGGAGAAATCTTTTATAACTTCACCTAGATATGTCGTCAGTTACAGTTGTATGTGGGAAGAGGTCAACGACTCTCCTATCAGACACACTGAAAAGTTACTTTGGTGTAAAACTCTTGAGATTACAATTATTATTTTTGTCAGAATATGATTTTAGGGCTAGTGAATACTTTGGTGAGAAAGAATCTTCACTGTACACAGACGAATACTCTTGTGAGGCTATGGTTATTAGTCTTCACTGTACGCAGATGAATGCACGTTTTCGCTGTATGCAGATGATTATTTTGATGAAACGCTGGTAATGAGTATTTGTTGTATAAAACTGAATACCCTTGTGAAAATTTTGAAAGAAGTCTTTGTTCTTAGATTAATACTCTGGTGAGACTTTTGGAATCAATCTTCAATCTACGCAGATGAATAATCTGGTGAAACTGTGGGAAAGTGACTTCACTGTACGCGGTTGAATGAGACTTTGCAGTACGCAGTTGAATACTCTGGTGAGACATACAAATGAGTCGTTTCTGTACGCAGATAAATGCTCTAGTGAAACTGTGAGAATGAGTCTTCACTGTACGAAGATGAATACTCTGGTGAGACATACAAATGAGTCGTTTCTGTACGCAGATAAATGCTCTAGTGAAACTGTAGGAATGAGTCTTCACTGTACGAAGATGAATACTCTGGTAACATTGTGGGAACGAGTTTTTGATGTTCGCAGATGACTGCCCTGGTGTGTTTGTGGACATTATCATTCACTGTACTCAGTTGAATTTGAATGCTCTGATGATACTATGGAAAGTACAATCTAGTCTTCACTGTATGCAGATGAATACTCTGGTGTGACAATGCGAACAAGTATTTGCTGTACGCAGATAAATACTATGTTGAGACTATGGGAACGAGTTTTGCTGTACGCAGGTGAATAATCTGGTGAGACTGAGCGAATAAGGATGAACCGTTATGGTTTTATGTTTTATTTCATCTTATCAATTATCAATCTTGAGTTTATTAAGATCATTTTATTTTAAGCAACCTTTCAGGAAAACCAAATGTTGGATAATGTGTAGACCCTGATCACCATGCGCAGCCACGAAGTTTGACCTTGGTGTGTACTCGTCGCTGATAAATCGGAGAAACGATCAAGATTGAATCCTCGTTTAGACAGTGAATGTTTTGATCAGATACTCTCAGATAGTATGGCTATCAAAATGAATCTTTGGAAATGCTTAATAAGATGACCATGTAGTATATTGTCCAAAATCCAAGCTCAGATAGTATGGCTATCCACATGCTTGTTAAAACTGGGTAAGATGGCCATATAGTCTATTGTCCTAAAACATGGCTCAGATAGTATGGCTATCCAAATGGGTCTTTGGTAATGCTTGTTAAAACAGGTTAAGATGACCATGTAGTTTATTGTCCTAGGGCACGGCTCAGATAGTATGGCTATTCAAATGCTTCTTTGGAAGTGCTTGTTACAACACGTTAATATGACCATGTAATCTACTGTCCTAAAACACGGCTCAGATAGTATGGCTATCAAAATGGGTCTTTGGTAATGCTTGTTAAAACAGGTTAAGATGACCAAGTAGTATATTTTCCTAAAGCATGGATCAGATAGGATTGCTATCCAAATGGATCTTTGGAAATGCTTGTTAAAACAGGTCAAGATAACCATGTAGTATATTGTCCTAAAGCACGTGTCAGATAGACGATATTACTTATCTATATAACTATTCGTTTAGTCTTTTATTGTATTCATCTACAAAATATAATTTATTTTATTTCAGAAAGTCTGCAAGTAAACCAGTGATTTGTGTTTGGGGATATTTTGCCTAGAGCAAAGAATCGAGGGTAAGTCACTGTTAGTGTGTATTTGGTTTTGTTTCGTCTTGTAATAATCGATATAAATCTATTAAATAATTTAAAGCGTAATAAACTATAAAGTATTGGTAATTTTATTATTTACTTGCCACGAGATCGAACACACCATTGACCTAACTTTGCAGGTTATTCAAGCAACACTATCTGTCTAGGAATCGTGCCCTAGACATTTTACTCGTTGGCCTTTGCGGATTAAGTTAATTTATTTATGAGGCAACATTAATCAAAACTTAAAATGTATTCACCTACAATCACCACTACTTTGCTCAGTAGATTGTATGGTTTCCTTTACGAACTTCATGTTTTTGTGTTAAACTGTATTTGTATTAAACATGTATGTAAGTTTAATGCAATAAAGTTTATTATTATATTATTATTACTTCAACAAGCTGGTTAAGAAATTCTGCCAACTTGAGTTGTTTCAGATAAGACTAAATGAATTGACTGGGCGATCTGAACCTAATGTCAATATGCACGGTAGATCAGACACAGTTACCTTTCTGAAATAACTGATAATGAAAAATGACACATAGCATAAACTATTCGAATTAAATCAGATACTTAAAGTTCCTTAGTTTTTAACTGTTGCATGATTATTACATTACAAGATCAGATTACATCGAAATATAACGGGTTCACTGACTTACCAGCCACGTGACTATGAGAGGTTACTTATAACATATTTACTGGTGTCTATCGAGCTTTAAAGATTAAAAGCAGGGTAAACAATGCACAAATATCTCCTGATGTATTGAGTATTTTCAGTTTATCTGTAAGACAGTGAATTTATCAGGAAATAAATATTTCTCAAAAACCAACTGAAAAGCATGTGATATAATTGTTATTGTCTTTTATTCCTATGTTTTCAGCCATTTAGTAAATCGACATTGTGGTGGTTTTGAGTTTGATGGTTTAGTGCGCTTTGATTACAGACCAAAACGTGGTAAGATTGTTATTTTCTTATTTTTATGCAAAGTGAAGATGTAAACAGTAGACTGAGTGATTGTTGTAGAAATAGGATCCTTGATACAGGTCAACCAGTTGGACATTTGTTATTGCTGTAGTCTCTGATCAAACTACTGTTTACGTAATCTGATCTGGTTCTGCACTGATTGCACCTTACTAAAGGAAAAATCCACCTTCTGATGAGCAGTGGAAAACCACAGAAGGACATGTAGATCCAGGGGTAGATCCAGATCAAACTTCATTTTCGGGTAATCTGATCTTGATCTTACTAAAAGAAACGTTCAATAATGTTCTGACGAGTAGTGTGAATATGGATTAGATAGGGTTTTTCAGTCAGAACTTTTTGTACAATTGTCATAAATACCGAATGGTTAATTTCGTTGAAAATGGCACATACTATCATACTATTATTACATCTAAGATCTTCCTGCATCTAATCCCATGCCATAGATATTTCAGGCATTGCCGAGAGTCATCTTCTTGCCGAGGATGGGCTTCACCTTTATGGTCATACACAAGAAAGTGAGATCTGGCTCTGATGGTGTTGTCCTTTTTACCGGAATCCGCTGTGGTCGAATGGTTAGCGTCGGGGATTTCGAAACCGGGTGTTCCGGGTTCGATCCCCAGTCGCGGCACTACGGTCATGGTGGAGTGCCCTTGGGCAAGGCACATTTTCTAGCCTAGTACTGGTTTGTTTACCCAGGGATCATGAATAATTAAATTTAATTGCGCGCTAAATGACCTTAGCTGTCGATGCGCCATAAAACAATATACATTCTTGTCCTTTTTACCAATAATACTTTATAACAATATGCTAACAATTCAAATGAAGCCTTCCTGCTGCTGAAATGACATCACACGTTCGAGAATTTCACTATATTACCATGTGTGTGTTATCTTCCTCCAGAAAATGAATAGTTGATGATTATAATTTGTTCAACTCTTTACTATCTTTTGCTTACCGGTACAAAAATAGTTGTATTATGTATTTTTTGTGGGAAATTATAATTTTATTCAAGGAATCAATAAGATAATTATGTAACCGAGAAGTTTAAAATTTTATCAGCATAATTATGGTGAAATACTGTTATGCACATATGTGCATGTTAAATGGTCGAAGCAGTACGTCAAATAAAAAAAAGGTCGATTTCTACTAAATGTAGCTCAGTTGTTGACAATTGTTTTGTTAACAAAGACTTATTGCGCAAATTTGAAGACTTCCAAGTTATAACAAATTAAGATCTTATGAGAAAACAGATTCCAACAGATGCATCTACTGCTTTTCCAGAGCATTCCCGTTTTTAATGGAGTATTGAGATAGATTGTGAATGTGGCTATCATACTTCCAATTACTTACCTTCGCAGGAAGATATACGACATCTAAAGTATCTTGTCTATTGTATTCCTTCTGATTTTATGCTTAGTGCAGAAATGTTATCTTGTGTTAATTAGACGGATACTAAACTAGAATGAGATCGCACTTAATCTGATATCGACGATGTGCCTAACGATTGGTGTATTATTGTTAAAATAGTTATTTTTAATAGTTTATCTTGCAATGAAATCAAATATGGTACATCTAATTAAAGACCTTGTCCAGGAAAACCCTGGTGGTTTGATATATTATCTAGTTTGTTGGACTGTCGTCTGTAAGTCTGAAAAGGATTGGTTGTCATGCGCAAATAAGCCGGGATAATAAGTATGATTTAAAGTCTGAATATGTCCTAACACTTTAATTATTTGATCGGGAATTTCAGAGAGCCAATGGTAGCAGTAGAATAAAATACAGTGCCAGTCATTACATGAATGTGACATTGATACACCCTTATTTTGGAAATCGATTGGTAGAATTGGTGCAAACTTTTTTTAAAATGCAGATATTCCATTTGAGATTGTCCTTCATTACGGATGAGTTTCTAATTATATTAATATCGTTGTATGGAAGGATGACTTTTGCTCTATTTAAGTAATGAAACGTGCCCAAATAATAATAGCACTGTTAAACATAATGGCAATACTGCTTGTATCAATAGTAACACTGCGTGTGATGACGTTAGTTTCAATAATCATATATATATTTGTACATACAGCTATTTTGTCAGTCAATAAGGGCAAAGCGATCGGTATTGACAATATCCCTGTGGAAGTATTTAATAATTATCCATCGCTATGCGTAATTCCTGTTTTGTTTAACATTTGCTTATACAATGGTGTTCTTCCATCAATGTGGAGTAAATGTATAGTAAACCCAATACGAAAGTCGTCCACACTTGATTTTAGAGACCCTCTTCCCTACAGAGGTATTTCGCTTGTCCTTGCTTTGCACAAAAGTATATTGTTCTATTTTAAATGCTAGATTGACTGTTTGGTCCGAGGAAAATGATGAAATTGCTGATGACCAAAATGGTTTTAGAAAAAGTCGCAGCACCGTTGATCATATACTCAGTTTCACAAGTATTATTGAAACGAGGAAGATTTAGAATAAGCTTATGCCATAAAAAATGTGATTTATTATGGAGGCGTTTGTCCATGGCAGGGTTATCGGGTAAAGTGTTTAACGCTTTGAAATCGTTTTATGTTTCTGAACAATATAGTGTCAGAGCTAATCATTTTAAAAGGGAGTGGTTTGTCGTTAACTGTTGTTTACGTCGTGGATGTATTTTGTCAACCCTTGTATTAAATTTATTTTTTAATGATTTTACACTTTACCTAATGTCTTTCAATATTGGTATCACTATTGGAAATGAGAAAATGTGTATCATGCTTTATGCTGATGGCATATGCAAGTGTTAGTAAATGCATTCAATAAGTTGTGTTCTTTGAAGCACATGCATGTAGTGATATAATAATCCAAAAATAATGTTTTACATTTTAGACCAAAGGCAAAATCATGTTTATATTCTCATGTGAAACAGAATATATCAAAACTGTCGATAGATACACTTATCTAGCAGTTGTTTTTCACAAGCAACTTGCTCTCAATATAACTGTTAAAACTGTTGCTGAAAGTGCCAATCGTGCGTCCGTTTTGCTTATTGCTTAGTGTTAAACTATTGAAGGAGTACCAATGGGTGTACATAGGCAATTATATATATGATATGATTAGTGTATGGCATTTTATTAACTACAGTGATCCTCTATGGGGGTGCCAATCATACTCGGTACGAAACAAAGCCCTGGGAATCTTTATACGAGTTCGCAAATACACAACCATTGATGGATTTGCAAATGACAAACCTGTTGTTTTCATCCAAACCTATCATTTAAATGGCAATTTAAAATCTATTTCTGATGATGATAAGTATTGTTTCTTGTTTTCAATTGTAGATTTGAAAAGATTTTGTACGAAAACCTGCTTTAATATGTTAAATATGATTATCTGGTTAACACTTTTTATATCAATAAATGTTCGCACATATGCGTTTCAGTTATGTAAAATACCAAAATGCATTGAAACAGTTACATGTTCAATTATAAATTAAATAAGGAGAAACAATGTATACGCAAAGTCCATTTAATGAATAAATGACTGACAAATTAAGACTGCACAAATTATAATATCTGAACATTTCAAAAACTTACACAGAACAGTTATTATAAATACCAAAATGCAATGAAACTGTTACAATGTCAATTAAGAATAACATATTGGGAAACAATGTATACGCAAAGTCAGTTTAATAAATAAATGACTGACACATTAAGACTGCTCAAATTGCAGTATCTGAACAATTTATACAATCCCGTAACTTAAACAAAACAGTCATGGTAAATACCAAAATGCAAAATACGGGGACACATTATAAACGACTAACCACTCACTGTCCATCTGCAAGAAATTGACATTAAAGTGATGGAATGAAGGGGTGGCAGGTCGGATCATTACAAGGTGCGATCATGCACCGGGCTATATGATATTACTTTTAACTTTTTACCATAGTTGACCATGTTATTATTGTAATAAACTAAATGTAAATGCCTTGATCAAAATACAGTTAAAATTAATTGTAAAAAGGACTTATTTAAATTAGAATATATATTTCCAATAAAGTAGGTACATGTACACATATTTATTTTATTAATTGAGATAATATTATGAATACTTACTGGTCCCTGATATAATATAACTTCCGTTTCATAGATGTTTCCAAATTATTTACAAATATGTTGACCGCGTGACCAGTATGTATTATTCCTTTCTATAAATAGGTATTTTCAACTAGACAAGTAAGCAAACAGTAAACATATGTAAAAGTTTATTTGCAGGAATTTAAATGTTATTTTATGTTTCATTATTGTAATATTACGATAAATAATAATTAAACCCCTCTTTCCCATATGCAGACACATCAGCAGTAGACGACTGTTGAAAGCATTGAGGCAAAATAAGAGATGGCTCATGATGAGCAATTTCTCCGTTTTTCAGAATGTTTTGAAGTTAATTCAATAGTTACACGTTCACTACATAGCAACTGTCAATGATGTTTTCATATGAAATCGTTCGAAAAGAACGTTCAGTAATGTGGAGAAACTATGAAAAAGAGAAAAGAACGTTATTTAATGCTGACATAGTAATACAACTTTAACATAAGCGTCTGCTGCAAGTCCAATCAGGGACGAGTAAATAATAATAAATAGCATCAAATAAACGGAAGCACAAGGTTAATGAAACACAAACTTAAACCTTGGAAACATGACTTTCTTTAAAATGTATTTAAACTAAATGTTTTGAACACTCTCAGAAGTAATGTTTTCGAGGCATTTACATTTAGTTTATCCTAATAACAACTTGTCCTTCCATGCGAAATCTGAAAAAAACGAATACAAATATAGTCGCCGGCTTTTGCCGGCAACCATTAACGGTCTGGTGAATATCTGAATAGTGTATAAAATCATGTATATTTATCACAACAATTGTGTTAAATTCCAAAATGTATAAGCCACCTATTGCCTCGGCAATAAATGACACAGAGTGTGGCATTCATTACCGACGAGTAATACCCCCCCCCCCCCCCCCCCCCCCCCAACTCCCCTCCGTACCTTATTTAGTAAATGGCCTTTTCAATGTCATAGTTGTTTTGTTTATTTCTTTTAAATCAGATCAAACGAGCGATCCCTGCCGTGTCAGTCATAAATATATTTGTCGAATACTAAAACGTTTTGTACGTCAATGTGCTAATCCTATTTATTTTGATCTGATCCGAACGAAATAAGATAACATAACACTTTATTCCTTAACATCAAGGAAATATTATCTCTACATTTTACTTTAAATTCAGGATAAGCAACGATATTTAATTTTTATACGATCTGTAATATACAAATGTGTGTATTTATGTATGTGAAAGTATTGTATATCTTTACGTGCACCTTTTTAATGAAATGTCATCATTTTATCATCTATTCTTCAACTCTTATAACTTCAGTTCGGAGTGACATTGTTCTTTTATGATGAATTGTATATATTATGTTATAAATGGTAAATAGTGTGTACAATGATGGAATTTAAACAAAGAAAGGTCTTGATTAGTTACATTCCGCCATGCAGTCATTCAGTATTATCTTACAATATTGTCCACGCTTATCTCGAATATAAAAGTCATTATCAACATCAGGAACAAATGGTATAGATCTACTGGTAAATTAGAATATCAAAGAAAACTGTTAGAATAAGTAATACAAAGATCATGAACAAGATATACTGGTAAATCAAAAGTTTAATCAGAAACATTAGGTTACTTTTTCTTATAAATGGACAATTAATTGTATGCACTTTCTTTTACAGATAAAATGGCACAGGCTCCCATAGAAAAGGCTGAATTAATCAGGTCTGGTCCAATTGACAGGGCGTGTAAATCCATTTGAATTCATGGTAGACGAAATGAGAGAGGAGTCCTTACAAACTAAATCACAAGAGGGAAATAAGCAAACCATGTTAAACGTTTTCTGTGATATATGCTTTGTTTTAAATTTTAGTAAAATCGCGGCTTCATACTTATGCTATATATGTGAACAATATGTATGCGATGAATGTTACGAGAAGCATGATAAATTGCACGATTTTATAACATTAGAGAGTAAGGGGTCTGAGAGAGAATCGAAAAGAAGAGGATTTCTGGGTGAAATGAGGAACGAGAGCAAGAGAAAGGAAAGGTTAGAAAGAGAGAATGTTTGCATCGTTGATAGATTAAATGTTAACCATGAATTAGATCTGAATGAGGAATGTTGGATTACTGGATTATGTGGTCTAAATAACACAAGATGGGTTGTTTCTGATCAACAGAATTATTGTATTAAAATATTCAGTGTTTGTTCTAACATTTTACAACGTTATTTACGGTTTGGGTCTAAACCTTGGGATGTTACAGAAATAACGATTAAACGAGAACCCACTGAGCAAGACGTTATGTTTGCAAGTGATATTTCTGTTACGAACCGAGCAGAGCCGGCTACACAATGTCTGCTAGCCGTTACACTACCAGAGTTGCATAGAATATGGTTTATTGATGTTACACAAAATCCTGCTGTAAAGACTAAATCTATAGAAACGAAGAAATTATGTTATTCTATAGATTTTAGTGAAGATAAGATTTTTACCCTCTGTAGTGATTATGGGTTTTTGTGCCGTGGTGACTGGTTTCTTTCCGTGATGTCCACAGACGGAGTTACGTTAAAAACCATAACCACTGATATAGACACTACTTATGTTTGTTATCTCACTGCTTGTCATGGAAGAGTTTTTATTACTGACTGGACCAACGACAAAGTTATTTGTATGAACAATGACGGAGAAGTAGTCTCTCACAAGACAATAGAAAAGTCATTTCCAATTGGGATCACTAACGACCCTTACAACAATAAAGTTTATATTTGTGCCTGGCGCCAAGGCAAACTTTACAGGCTCGATTCGAGTTTAGAGTCTTTCGATGTCTTAGATTTAGGGTCGGTACATTTGGAGAGGCCCGAAACTCTTTGTTCTCATAGAGATAAACTGTATTTCGGTCATGACTCGAAATATATTCACAGTAACTTTGTTAATGTGGTGAGGGTTTTATAACATTCGACTCTTGGTAAATGTATACACAGTGACATAGCAACCATTGTCTAGCACAAACGTGTTCTTTTAATGCTCTGTTTTGTCCATGGTTACCGAGTATGGAGATTGCTTTCTTAAATTAGTATAAATTGCTTTGTTTAAATGATTTAGTCAGCCGTAATGCATTGTACACTCAGGTGATAACAATCTTGACTTAATTTGAATTTTGTTTTTCATCTTTAAAAAAAATATCATTATTTATTGCCGATGGTCACGACAAACTTTACCTACTCGATTATAGTTAGAGTCTCTCTTGAATTTAAAGAACATACATTTCGTGAGGCCCAACACTCTTTGTTATTATACATCAGTGTTTGAATTTGAAATGTATATCAATGGGTCCATTCATGTATTTTTCACAAAACAATTAGTCATTAAATGTAAAAAAAGACAGTTCACATGTTAATGAATCCTGGCAAAATGGACTCGGGATGCGCATCATAATGAAACACTGATAACTGACTCTCGACCAATTGAAGACTGCATTGTTGAAAAACTGGAATAATATCTCCATGAGAGGATAATGCACTGATGAATTCAATGCACAGACGAATCATTGACGAGGTAGTCGATTTGAAATATTAGGTTGTTTTGTCAAATGTGCTTCCATTATTAATGAATTAACAATAAAAAAGTAATAGTATTTCTGTAATTTGTTGATTAAAAATGTTTTTTATACTCATATTAAAGTAGAGTTCACAACATAAAATACATCTCTAGCATTGTTTATCCGGTCAACATTACCGCGATTTTAACATATTCACTGACGACTGTTTTTAATGTTAGAACTACAATAAATGTACTTGTTCGATACTTAAGAGAATGACCTTGTGTTATTCAGTCACATAATTTAGTTGAACTGTTTATTTGTCTGTTAATGTCCTTGTTTTAAACGTTGATAATATAAGTCCTGTCTGATATTCTGATGTCTGAAATGTAATTTATCTAAATATCTCCTGTTCCATATAACGTTCATTATATTATTTTTTATTTTCATATTGTTTTAAGAATCTTCTAAATTATTGTCATAACTGGAGCTATGAAATGAATAAATAATAAATGTCTCTTATAATAGTTTTAACTTGGTCATTAAAACAATAATTTAACCCTTCTCTACTTCCAGACACAGTTTGGTGCATCGGCAGCAGATATTTTTGGTAATAGGATGTAAGGAACAATCCCTTCTTATGCAACGATATTGTCAACTGTATTTAATAACTAGTCATTCATTGGAAATTGTTTCCTTATTTTTACTTAAATGTGATCATAGTCGCGTGCTTTATACTTGTTTTATGGGAGAAAGGGTTAAAATAAATGATTTATATATACCACTTCAGGATAGGAATGGCATTGTTATTCAATCTTTAGCCACAACAAAAGTTGCGCTGGCGTAAACCAGTGATAGAAAACAGGTTAAAACAAAATATAAATATAGGGACAACCAACTTCGAGAGTCATTTTGTCTGAAACAGACATGTTAAGATATTTGTTGTGTCTAGTAGTCCTCTACAGAAACTGTTCAAATTAAGCCCCTGATTTCAAAATTAGACCCGCCCCTTGGGTCACCGTGTTTACATATAGAGATATAGATAGAAAACACTTTGAAAATCTTCTTGTCTGAAACAAGAAGGCCTACAGCTTAGATCATTGTATTGTGGCACTCTACCGAGATTATTCATATTATGTACATGGAGTTAAAATTGGCTAAGTGAAAGCGGGCACCTAATCTACAATGAGATATATAGGGTAAATCTTTGACAGAATATTCTTGTCCGAAACATAAAATTCTAGAACTTAGATATTTTGGTGTGTAGAATTGTCTAGTGGTTCTCTACCAAGATTGTCCAATTTTTGACACAGGGGTAAAAATTAGACGCGGACTTGGGGGTCACCTGTTTTACATAAAATAAATAGGGAGAAATTATGAATATTTTCTTGTCTGAAACCGAAAGACCTAGAGCTTAGATATTTGGTCCTCTTTCAAGATTCATCTGTTTTACATAAAGATATTTAGGGAAACACTCGTGTAAGCCCTGTCAGTTGGTAAAACACACCAAAGTACGGAAGGTACTTAAAGTAGAATTGCAATCGGTTAAGAGGAGATGCAGAAGTGCATATAATATATCTATAGGTGCTACCTATTTACGAACAAACACTTAAAATTAAACAGTATACTTTGGCAATTACAATTGATTTTTAAAATTTATTTGACTAGACGGGGGTAATTTTTTCTTTTCAGCCCATTTTTGATGTCCCCTGGCGACTACCTTTTTAAACAGGTCCAAAAGGCTGGAACAAATATTGTAGGGGGTCACATTTCTGTTTAAATCTGTTCCTACTACAGACGATTATTCCAGCCCTTTTCTGATGCCACCTGGTAACTACCCTTTTCACCCAATCAATATGGATTGAACGATTTTGTAGAGGGTCACCCATAGAACATTTCTACCAAATTATCTTGGATTTCGAAGAAGCGGATTCACAGGAGAACAATTTTTAAAGTTTTGCAATTTCCACCCCATTCTGATACCGCAGCAAACCAATTTATAGGTAGAATATAAATTGTTAAACAATTTTTGTTGAGGGTCGACAAAGTAACATTCATGTCCAGTTTGGTTAATATCGGATCAGCAGTTTCAGAGAAGATTTGACTGTTTGACGTAAGCCGTACAGTGAGTTCTCACAATAGAACACCTTTAGCCTTAGGCTTGAAATTGATCTTTAAACAAGAGGGCCATTATGGCCCTAGATCGCTCACCTGAATGATGCATCATGATTTCTAATGCAAAACACATCAAGACAATTATTCTGACAAAGATTCAAAATGCAACTTCCAGTGTTAACAAGATGTTCCTATATTTGGCCTAGAGACCTATTGTTTTACCTGATGTGACCCATATTCGAACATGGACTAGATATCATCAAGACAATCATTGTGACAAAGTTTCAATTTGCTCAAAGTAGAAATGCGACCTCCGGAGTTTTAACAACTTTTTCCTTCAATTTGGCTTAGTGACCTAGTTTTTGACAAGGAATGACTTATATTCGACCTTGACCTATATATCATTCAGAGAAACATTCTGACATAATTTGAAGATGCTGAAGAAAAATTCGGCTTCTACAGTGTTAACTCGATTTTCCTTCAATTTGTCCTAATGACCTAGTCTTTGAAAAGACATGACCAATATTTGGAATAGGGACTACATATCATCAAGACAAACATCTGAAAAGTTTCAACATGCTCAAGTTAAAATGCAGCATCCAGCAGTGTTAACATGATTTCCTTTCAATTCGTCTAGTGACCTAGTTTCTGAGCCAATTATGACCCATATTCAAACATGTACCAAGATCTGATAGAGATAAATGTTCTGATATACTATTCATGAAGATATGATGCAAAACGTAGCATGTAGAGTGTTAACAAGGCAATTGTTGACGACGGACAGACGCAGGACAAAATGTGATCACACTTGCTACATTGTAGCCACTTCGTGCACAAGTGAGCTAAAAAGTAAAGTGCTAACATTGTAGTTCAAAATCTAACTTAACTTTAATTGTCGTAGATTATTGTGAATGAAAATGATTTACACACAAAAGACTTTAAAAAAATAACCTAATATTTATGATACAATGGCATAAGAGAAGCATTATTAACCCATTTTCGCATACAAGGAATTTGAGGAGATTTGAAATTATCATAGTCCTTGAGTAAAGCATGATAAATCTTAATATAAGAAAATTGCAATTCTGAGATTTAATGCAAATCTTAATTTTGAAATAAAAAATATCAATCTATGAGAAATGTCTGTGTTTATTTCATTGGATACATCAGAAGTAAGTCTGTAAGTGGTAAAGGTTTAATCCTTTCCTACATGTCATATAGATGCTTTCTGCCACCTCCTGCATAAGACAATTTTCGAAAAAACATTGTGACAAAATAGGACATATTGTTCATGATGAACAATTTTCCCCTTTGTCATAATTTGTTTACTCCTATCACATAATTACACTTTCAAATTAAGACATTTACCAAAATAAAACAAAAATGTTTTCTCAAAGTGATTTTCTGCAGATTTGTTCCAGGTTGGAAAGGGTTAAGCAAACAGAAAGTACTATAAGGTATGTATGTACATGTTTAATTAATAAAAACTAAACAAGAGGGCCATAATGAGATTTCTAATGCAAAACACATGACAATCTCAAACTGCTGAAATCAAAAAATGCTCTGTCTCCAAAGTGTTGCAAAGATATTACTTCAATTTGGAACAGTGACCTAGTTTTTGAGTCAATATGACCCATATTTACACATGACCTAGATATCATTAAAAACAAACATTCTGAGAAAATTTCTGAAGCTGGCCTACTCTATCATCAAGACAAACATTCTGACAAAAATTCAATATGTTTCACAGTGCGTAACAAGATTTACTTCAATTTGACCTAATTACCCAGTGTTGACCCAACATGATCCTATATTCAAATTTGACATTCTGACAATATCTCAAGCTGCTGAAGCAAACTTTGCGGCCTTAAGAGAGTTAACAAGATTTTCCTTCAATTTGGCCCAGTGACCAACCTTTTGAACTGACATGACACATATTTAGACTTGGCCTGAAAATTATCACGACAAAACATCCTGATGACGTTTCAAAATGCTCAAGTAAAAAATGCGGCATCACAGAGTGTTAACAAGAATATTCCTTCAATTTGACCTAGTGACCTAGTTTTTAACCTCAAATGGCCCAGTTTCGAACTTGTCCAAGATTTGATGGAGATAAATGTTCTGATAAACTTTCATGAATATCGGATGTAAAATACAGCCTGTAGCAAGCAATTGCTGATGATGCACGACGAACGGACGACGGACAAATTGCGATCACAATAGCTCACCTTCGAATAACTTGTCTTTTAAGGAGTTTTAAGCAAAGGTAAGATGTGAAGTATATCATTAAATCAAGTTTTTTTCGTATGTTTGCTAACATTTACCTCTATTACTATCTCTGTCGAAAGACGAAATCAGGCGATGTTTCCGATCATCATATAGAGAAAAATGATCGTCTTTTAACTTAAAAAACTTTAATTTGCTACTTTAGCCGTATTTAAGTTTCATCTTACCATACCACGTAACTGTGCGTTATTTGATGAACGTTTTCTAATTTTTCAAAACGAAAATCCAGATATGCATATTTTCAAACCCGAAAAAAATATAAAAAATGCGAAACTCCTTCACAGTAGTTCATTAGAAAATACACGCCTAAAAATGTCGCATAAAACTTAAAATATGTTTCGCGCTGCCCCAGACTGCTAGAACTGCTGTAAAAACAGCTGGCACTGTTAAAATCAAAATGTCGCGTAAAAAGATATGGCTTAGTTCACATGAAATGTCTAGTGTAATATTTCTAGTATAAACAGACAATCAGACTATCAGACTATTACGCTGACAACCCAATACTGCAAGGCTGTCAGAGTTTAAACTACACGCTGTTAGGCTGCCGAGCTATAATGCTACTTTGATTACGCTTCCAGGCTGTCATGCAGTTAGGTTACTCAGTTGACTCTTGTCAGGCTGTCATCATTACTTTGCCAATCTGCCACGCCAGACAGCCAGGCTGCTAACTTCACGCTGCCAGACTGCCAGGCTGCTAACTTCACGCTGCCAGACTGCCAGGCTGCTAACTTCACGCTGCCAGACTGCCAGGCTGCTAACTTCACGCTGCCAGACTGCCAGGCTCCTAACTTCACGCTGCCAGACAGCCAGGCTGCTAACTTCACGCTGCCAGACAGCCAGGCTGCTAACTTCACGCTGCCAGACTGCCAGGCTGCTAACTTCACGCTGCCAGACTGCCAGGCTGCTAACTTCACGCTGCCAGACTGCCAGGCTCCTAACTTCACGCTGCCAGACAGCCAGGCTGCTAACTTCACGCTGCCAGACTGCCAGGCTGCTAACTTCACGCTGCCAGACTGCCAGGCTGCTAACTTCACGCTGCCAGACTGCCAGGCTCCTAACTTCACGCTGCCAGACTGCCAGGCTGCTAACTTCACGCTGCCAGACAGCCAGGCTGCTAACTTCACGCTGCCAGACTGCCAGGCTGCTAACTTCACGCTGCCAGACTGCCAGGCTGCTAACTTCACGCTGCCAGACTGCCAGGCTGCTAACTTCACGCTGCCAGACTGCCACGCTGCCAGACTGCTAACTTCACGCTGCCAGGCTGCAAGACTACCAGGCTGCAAGACTACCAGACTGCTAACTTCACGCTGCCAGGCTGCCAGACTGCTAACTTCACGAACATGCGGTTCACATGAAATTTGTGTTTCTATTTTTATATTTCAAGACATGCATCTTGCTGCGTGTTTGAAACCGTTGACACAGCCATTGCCTTTCTAATGAAAACAAAGAAGGACACTGGACATTGTCACGTAGCCGTCCCACATATAATCGGGCTAACATCCGTTTATGAAGATGATGTCGATATAGATAACAGCAGTAGTCATGAAACCTTCAAAGCGAAGACATCTTCAGTATGTCCTGATAAATCAGAAAACACCGATAACGAAGAATGCGACGATCCTTTTATATCCATGTTGGGAGGGTTTGGGAACTGCTAGATGTAGTCTTCACTCTTTGCTGTTTAACTGGACGAACTTTCAGCGTCACCATTAATAAAAAACACAAAACACCATTGGAATAATGCCAATAACATAAAGACACTGAAGATCAAAACACTTTTGGTATTAACTATTTATGTGACAATCTATAATCAATCTCGTTGATATATAGGACAGTTTTTATTTTTAACATGGCGGCCGATTAACCTGACCACGTAGGGAAATTGAAGTTATTTATAGATCTCGGTAAAAGACTCCTTTTTTTACAGTCCACTAACGAGATCTATAAATAACTTCGATTCCGTTTTAGGTCAGATGGAAGCGACCATTTTAGCGTTTTGAGCTATGGCACTTTCCCAACAATCCAAATAACCTATTAACTTATATTCAATTAAAGTTCATTCTTAAAACTACCAAAAAAGCTATGATGTCAAATCAAAGGTCACCCTTATCCCGCAGTGAATTTTACTTTAAATTTCAGAAAAAACATGTTATTCTGAAAATGGATCTTAAGCTGTCAGTATAGCTAAAAGATTGTGTTTGTTACAAATCGGTCAGAGGCATTTAACTTTATTAAAAACACTCAACATTCAATAAAATCATTAGTGTCCAATGGGAGACCACTTCAGTCTTATGGATTCATATGAATTGCTTCCCTTTGACAATGAATGTTTTCTGCAGGCTTTCTCGCCTAGATGTAACACACAGCAATCTTCCTAGACAACTGGCTATCTTCTCACACACAGACTCTCTTAGCGTTGTTGTGGAAGACGGATAACGCTAGTCACAATGACTTTTGTCAGCCATCAGAAAGAGTCAATAGCATAGCAAGGGCTCGTAATCATGACCCCTTGATTGGTAGCCATCGACGTTACCATCTGAGCAGCTCGACTGCCTCTATTTAATAGGCGCCATAAATAATTTCCATAAATTAAGCCACATCCGAGATAAAACCGACGTTTTGGTTTGGTTTTGGTTTGGTTGACTGTTAAGAACTTTACGCACCTTTCAACAAATGTTCATAATATCATAGGGTACGTAACCAGTACTTGTGGTTCATTTATCCTGACACAAGCGAGTCAGTCGCAATGTTTACCCCACACTTATGAGCAGACATCTCTACCATCTCTACCATTGTTAACGTCTTAGGTATAACCCGGCCGGGCATCGGATCTACGACATTCCGCACCCGAGGCGGACGCCCTACCTCTACACGACAGAGGCGGTCCGATGTTTTTGGATTTTGAAATGAATGTAAATTATACAACACAATTGAAAACGTATACACCAACTTCTTTTGTTAACCGTTGTCTAGAATCTGTCGATATATTATGACCCAGTTCATAATAAAATGTAAACGTTTTCATTTCTGAAAAGTGTAGTTTTAGATGAACTAATGTATGTTTCCTGGCTTTCACGGATCGATACTCTAACAACATTCGTCCGAAGTAACTTCCTACCTTTCACGATTGGAAATAACCAAACACCCGATATTCAGAGGTCCGAATCAATGTCAGCGCTATTTAATCTTATCAAAACCGCTCAACAATTCTTCAGTTTAATCGTGGCGTATCCCGGGTAAGTTACCGGTATGTCTGATCCATTTATACAAACACCAGCGAATCAGTTCTAGTATTGCATGTAACCCCACACGTTTGAGCGTCAATTAGGAAAAGCAATTACTATCAATGTTAAACGTTTTTCGTATGACGCTGCAATATGAGCCGTCCCGCGAGAAAACCAACAGTGTGGTCGCTGCGTAAAGTATCAATACGGATCAGTCTAAGCATGCCGCGCAGGCTTACCCGGCTAGACACTGTTCGCCTCCTGTGGATTTTCTGTTTCAGGAATCATTACTCTTTACCTCTATCTCCCTGAGACGGAATGTATCGGCCCGGATCAGTCTGCGCTGACTGCACAGGCTGATCTGGGTCGATACATTACGCAGAGGCCATAATGTTGGTTTTCTCGCGGGACGGCTCATATATCGAAACGGCGACGTCCCGCACCCTAGGCTGACTGTCACTAAGTGAGACGTTAACACACTCTTTGTAGTAAGCATTGGTATAACGATCTATAGTCATTTCTATGTCTGGTTTTAATCAGATTTGATCTATGTTGTAACCCCTAGCACTTTCAACTACCTGTTTGGTTTAACGTCATTGTCAACAGTATCGAATATTATCACGGAGGCCATTTCACCTAAGCATATGAGCCGTCCCGCGACTCTGCGTAAAGTATCGATCCGGATCGGCCTAAGCATGCCGCACAGGCTAACCCGGACAGACACTTTTTGCCTCCTGTCAATTTTCTGTTTCAGGAATCATTTTCCTATACCTCTATTCCCCTGATACGGAATGTGTGGGTCCGGATCAGTATGCGCGGACTACGCAGGCTGATCTGGATCGATACATTACGCAGAGGTCATATGCTGGTTTTCTCGCGGGACGGCTCATGTCTCGCTACTCCATACAGCATTCTTACCAAATTTGGTAACGTATTAGACCTAGTCAATACGTAATTTTAATCCGTCGTGTATAAGTTGAGCGTGACAATCTGCTTTTTATTGCGCCAGAAATGATACAAATGTATATAATAAATATATGCCATTCTCTGTATGATGTGCGCCTCTCAAGTCAAATCAAATTTAAGGCAATTACGAACAGTGCAAAACCAGATCATTTTAGGTGCATCCACATACTACGATCTGGCTTTTAAAGGTCGTCTTATAAGAAACAGAACTAGCAGATATGCTACTTGAATTTGGTTTAGCTTTACAGCAACAGGTATGGATACATACACACACCTACCTTCGTCATAAAAAGTCAACATCCATACGGTTGGTTTTCCTGGATCACAGCTCATACATAATTTTTAGTACATACCAAGGTAATATTGTCACGTATTAACACCTTCCCACATATAACACTGCGGTAGCAAACGACTTTGAAACCATTTGGACAAAACTATGGAAAATTACTTAAAATGAAAGTGTTACTATGTGAATAGAGTTGAAAACCTTGTCATACAATGAGAAATTACTCGTTATGAGCAATATCTCCGTTTGCCACAATGTCTTCAAAAGATGTCTGCTGCGAAGACATACAAAGGTGTCAGAGGGCGTCAGAAGGCGTCTGTATGTGGGAAAAGATACCACCAATGTACCACGAGTTGTGTTTATCGTAAATTGGAACCCGAAATAAATATGAGAACAATAATTATTTTTACATTGCATTTAGTGATCCATTCATACTCGTGTCATTCTATTCTCATGAGAGTAGTATATTTTCCTATAAGGGTCACACACCATTCTCACGATTTTACAAAACGAGTACATCCTTCAAACCACGTCATATGAAAGTGTACACTGCTGTTCGATTGACAACGGCGAGCCGGTGCATTCGTAGTGTCGCAAGCGACTGAACTGTCCGGAACAGAAGTACGTATACATTGAGACAGATGCAGATACATCAAACCAAGAGGTGTAACCGCTAAGGTTTATTATGTTGGTGTTGGAAAGGAAGCGCCCCGAGTACTTTTGCACTAGGCGGCTATCTTTCTGTAGCTTTTCAGGTCATCAGTCTATATTAAAATCGCATCCTATTTGCCTGTCAAATGGTGACATTTCAACGAATCCAGTGAGTTCGGTGACATTCTTAATCCTTTCCCACATACAACAAATCTGCGGCAGACGGATTTGAAAAAAAGTATAGGCAAAAGCAAATTAAATCCCTTCAAATAAAAGAACGATACTTGAATAGAGTTGAAAACATGGTGACAGAAGGAGAAATTGCTCGTTTTGAGCAATTTCTTCTTTTGTCGCCATGTTTTCAAAATGTTGTCTGATGCAGAGGCGTCAGAAAGCTTCTGTATGGGGTGAAATGATTAATCCACCGTATTTTTTAGCGCGAAAAAGGTCAAGGTCGTTGAAAAATATGTTCTGTTTGAGTTAATATCTAGGTAAACCAACGCTGTGTTAAAGATATATCTACAGACTCATACTTTATATAAAACTACACTGTATATTAAGTTAAATTGTGTTTTACCTCGCTTTCAGTAGTACTTTAGATATAGCACGGCATTTCTTGGATAAATTATTACTTCTATCGGTACTTTTTATCCTGACAATAATAATTCAGTCGTTATGCTATCCCTGCAACCCTGGACGTCAAGGAGAAAAGCCATTACTACTATTTTTTTAAAAGCTTTGATGTGTCACTTTGTATATCAGGATTCGTCAATGATTCTTCGAATAATTGAGCTGTGTAGAGCCAGATTTGATTGCTTGAATCCACGATTTCATCCTGTTCTGATCTTGTCTCAAATGCCTACCTGCCCAGCTCGAATTCCATATATTTCACTGATTTCCGCCGTTTTCATTCAAGTATTCAAAAAAAGCCGAAAAGCTCCAATTGAATATAACCCGACAGAAATCGAATTAATTCATAATTTTGCTGATTAAATTTGTATAAATATTGATATTTTTATTTTGAGTACATTAACGCTATTAACGCAACCCGTGGATTCCGGCTAATCTAAACCCGCCAAAAAACGGTAAAAAATACGGTATATATTATATCCCTTATGATTATTTAACTTTGACATTAATTAATGAATGGTCCAATGTTGAACTGGATCAGAGATTACCTCATGCATCGACAACAGTCAGTTATTGTAGGCACAATCAAGTCAGGCTCGAGTCTTATAAATGCCGGTGTCCCTCAGGGATCTGTTCTTGGTCCGTGGTTCTTTCTTGTATATGTCAACGACATCTCTCAAAACCTCGTAAGTATATCAAGATTATTTGCTGATGATACCTCATTAGCTTGCTCTGCGGGGTCTGTTGGAGACATTGAAGGTATATTGAATCACGATCTCTAATTGGGCTAAACATTGGTAATCGACCTTCAATCAAAATAAGACTGAAACTATGATGTTCTCCAATAAAGCTGTTACTAAACCAAACCTTGGCTTAACTTTTAGTTGTAATGTTAAATGGCAAGAGCATATAAATGAAATATCTACTTCAGCCTCTAAAATGTTAGGTATGATGAGAGCCATTATGTTAAAAAATTCTACGCGATTCTTTAAATCAATTATACATATCTTTCCTACGACCAATCATTGAATACGCCTCGTTTGGGATAATTGCACTGCAGCTGTAGAGGAATTACTAGAAATGATTCAAAATGAGGCCGCGCGAAGAGTCACCGGATTAACACGCTCAACATCAATTATCAATATGTGCAATGAAATAGGATGGTTACGTATGAATGATAGACGTAAGTATCAAAAGCTCGTTCTAACATATAAGGTGGCATATAACAGTTGCTTTCGGGATATTCGGATTTTGGCCAGGGTCAAAAATAGAAATAATGATAAATAGTAAGTTTGGGGTACATTTTTGGGTAAATGATTGATTTTAATGTTTATAAATGTGAAAAATAGGCTCTCAGTATGGGTTTGAATTTTTCGGTTGAACCCACTTCTCGTTTTGGTTTGACAACACTGGTTGCGGAGCTAGGCGTGACTTTAGAGGTAAATTAGAATACCAGCTTTCGCGTCCAAGATTGCTTGATAAGGAGCTGGAAACATGGTATAATACATATATATTGTTTTGAGAGTCCTTCAATTTTACACTTACCACCTGCGTTTTTGTTGGGTGATTTTTGAAATAAAGGGTTAAATTGTTCTTTTTGTCCTACTTTTTTCATCCAGTTTCAGACCGTGTTTGTGGCCATTTTTTTCTATAATATTGACATAGAGTGTGAATTCCAGTCATTTTCTTATAATTCTGTCACTCCTTGATATAGGAAAATCCTTTCAATAATACCAGAATGTATATTATGAGAAATATTGAAAGAATAAAAGTTAGGGGGTCTCAAGGAAACAGAAAATCAGCTTTCAACTGTGTATTGCGACCTGATTGTAAACGGTCTTACCCCGGATTATTTACACCAAATTTTCCCGTCTACTGTAGAAGACAGAACAAACTACACTTTCCAAAATGCGCTAGACATTGATATAGTTGCAACATGGACTGAACTATTTGCAAAGTCGTTCATATCATCTGTAGTATCTCTATAAAACGATTTACCTGATGAAATAAAAAATCTTCAATCTCTATCCTTGTTTAAGAGTTATTAAATTCTACAATTCTTCCCAGTCTCAATTGTACCTAAATTTTACTTTATGGGTGAACGATAACTATTTGTTATTCACGCCAGATATAATCGAAATAATTGCAGTGATCTTAATTGACATTTGTACATGAACAATGTATCAGACAATAACTTATGTACATGTGGAATCCACATTGAGAAAATTGAACACTACTTTTTCAACTGTAATAATTTTCATGTATAGAGGTTAAAATTGTTTCGAACACTCCACGAGTATCCCCCGCTTAACGCTAATCTACTTTTATATGGTTCGTATAATCTCGACTATGAGTAATAACTCTATTATTTTCTTAAAAGTCCACACATTTATTAAAGAGACGGAAAGGTTTAAGAGAGCGATTTAAATCGATTTCATATTGCGGCTACGTGTTTATATAATTTAGGTTGTCTGCCGTTGTACCTTCTCTAGTTTTCCAGTACACACTGACAACATTTCGAGGGCTTGGCGTGAAACAGTTGTAACTAAAATTTGTATTTTTTACCAAGGTTAATCACCTCGCCATAAAGTCTTTATAAGCGTTGAATAATTCTTCTTGGTAAACAATGGAAATTTAGGTGCCATTGCTCGTTCTGAGCAATGGCACCTAAATTTGCATTGTTTACAAAGGGGTCAAAATTGCCCCTAAACCAGGGTCTTCAAAATAGGCTTTTAGTTACAACTTGTTCACGCCAAGCCCTCGGTTTGTGTTTTTGTTTGTTTTTTCTTCTCTTTATATTGAACCCCATTGCTTCCTGGCCGAGCTCTTTACCGGTAATACATGTATTAAACACTCTCATCCTGGCCTTGGATATAGAACAGAACGTATACAAATCGTCTTGTCATAAAGTAAGTCAGATATACCTAGGACTGTTCACCAGGGCTCCTGATATCGAATCCGCGTCCGACTTATATATTTCCCGGATTATTGACAATCACTCTTCGTTCACCAATTGGCTAAGTGTATATCGGAAGGAAACCATAATGTGGAGTTGAATGTTTTGTGGAAAGTCATGAAACATGATGCCGTGATATGACTGAAATACGGTTGAAAACGGCGTTGTATTCCTTCATTTGAGACGATAGCATTTGTATGTCTTAGAACGTTCTATTTTTTTGCCACATGAAATTTACATTATCAGATGCCTCTAGAATGGGAGGAGAAAATAGAACTTTAGTCCACATTTTCTCTCTTATTGCGAGTACATACAAACAGCGTATTCCTTACATTTTCAAATCTTCAGCAGCGGCTAGAACATTTGTATATTGATTACGACTTTTCTATATTCATTGGTAACCCACCACGATTTATTTATTGTTTGGTGTTGTTTTACGCCGCTTTCTGCAATTGTTCAGTTATATCACGGGGTTTTCTTGGGTAATGTTCAGTTATATCACGGGGTTTTCTTGGGTAATGTTCAGTTATACCACGGGGTTTTCTGAGTAATGTTCAGTTATATCACGGGGTTTTCCTGGGTAATGTTCAGTTATATCACGGGGTTTTCCTGGGTAATGTTCAGTTATATCACGGGGTTTTCTTGGTAATGTTCAGTTATATCACGGGGTTTTCTGGGTAATGTTCAGTTATATCACGTGGTTTTCTGGGTAATGTTCAGTTATATCACGGGGTTTTCTTGGGTAATGTTCAGTTATACCACGGGGTTTTCCTGGGTAATGTTCAGTTATATCACGGGGTTTTCCTGGGTAATGTTCAGTTATATCACGGGGTTTTCTTGGGTAATGTTCAGTTATATCACGGGGTTTTCTGGGTAATGTTCAGTTATATCACGGGGTTTTCTGGGTAATGTTCAGTTATATCACGTGGTTTTCTGGGTAATGTTCAGTTATATCACGCGGTTTTCTGGGTAATGTTCAGTTATATCACGGGGTTTTCTGGGTAATGTTCAGTAATATCACGGGGTTTTCTTGGGTAATGTTCAGTTATATCACGGGGGTTTTCTTGGGTAATGTTCAGTTATATCACGGGGTTTTCCTGGGTAATGTTCAGTTATATCACGGGGTTTTCTTGGGTAATGTTCAGTTATATCACGGGGTTTTCCTGGGTAATGTTCTGTTATATCACGGGGTTTTCCTGGGTAATGTTCTGTTATATCACGGGGTTTTCCTGGGTAATGTTTAGTTATATCACGGGGTTTTCTGAGTAATGTTCTGTTATATCAAGGGGTTTTCTTGGGTAATGTTCAGTTATATCACGGGGTTTTCCTGGGTAATGTTCAGTTATATCACGGGGTTTTCCTGGGTAATGTTTAGTTATATCACGGGGTTTTCTTGGGTAATGTTCAGTTATATCACGGGGTTTTCTGGGTAATGTTCAGTAATATCACGGGGTTTTCTTGGGTAATGTTCAGTTATATCACGGTGGTTTTCTTGGGTAATGTTCAGTTATATCACGGGGTTTTCCTGGGTAATGTTCAGTTATATCACGGGGTTTTCTTGGGTAATGTTCAGTTATATCACGGGGTTTTCCTGGGTAATGTTCAGTTATATCACGGGGTTTTCCTGGGTAATGTTCAGTTATATCACGGGGTTTTCCTGGGTAATGTTCTGTTATATCACGGGGTTTTCCTGGGTAATGTTCTGTTATATCACGGGGTTTTCTTGGGTAATGTTCAGTTATATCACGGGGTTTTCCTGGGTAATGTTCAGTTATATCACGGGTTTTCCTGGGTAATGTTTAGTTATATCACGGGGTTTTCTTGGGTAATGTTCAGTTATATCACGGGGTTTTCTGGGTAATGTTCAGTTATATCACGGGGTTTTCTTGGGTAATGTTCAGTTATATCACGGGGTTTTCTGGGTAATGTTCAGTTATATCACGGGGTTTTCTGGGTAATGTTCAGTTATATCACGTGGTTTTCTGGGTAATGTTCAGTTATATCACACGGTTTTCTGGGTAATGTTCAGTTATATCACGGGGTTTTCTGGGTAATGTTCAGTAATATCACGGGGTTTTCTTGGGTAATGTTCAGTTATATCACGGGGTTTTCTGGGTAATGTTCAGTAATATCACGGGGTTTTCTTGGGTAATGTTCAGTTATATCACGGGGGTTTTCTTGGGTAATGTTCAGTTATATCACGGGGTTTTCCTGGGTAATGTTCAGTTATATCACGGGGTTTTCTTGGGTAATGTTCAGTTATATCACGGGGTTTTCCTGGGTAATGTTCAGTTATATCACGGGGTTTTCTTGGGTAATGTTCAGTTATATCACGGGGTTTTCCTGGGTAATGTTCTGTTATATCACGGGGTTTTCCTGGGTAATGTTCAGTTATATCACGGGGTTTTCCTGGGTAATGTTCTGTTATATCACGGGGTTTTCCTGGGTAATGTTCAGTTATATCACGGGGTTTTCTGGGTAATGTTCTGTTATATCACGGGGTTTTCCTGGGTAATGTTCAGTTATATCACGGGGTTTTCTGGGTAATGTTCAGTTATATCACGGGGTTTTCTTGGGTAATGTTCAGTTATACCACGGGGTTTTCTTGGTAATGTTCAGTTATATCACGGGGTTTTCGTGGTTTTCTGGTTAATGTTCTGTTATATCACGGGGTTTTCTTGGGTAATATTCAGTTATATCACGGGGTTTTCTGGGTAATGTTCTGTTATATCACGGGGTTTTCTTGGGTAATGTTCAGTTATATCACGGGGTTTTCTTGGTAATGTTCAGTTATATCACGGGGTTTTCGTGGTTTTCTGGTTAATGTTCTGTTATATCACGGGGTTTTCTTGGGTAATATTCAGTTATATCACGGGGTTTTCTGGGTAATGTTCTGTTATATCACGGGGTTTTCTTGGGTAATGTTCAGTTATATCACGGGGTTTTCTTGGGTAATGTTCAGTTATACCACGGGGTTTTCTGAGTAATGTTCAGTTATATCACGGGGTTTTCTTGGGTAATGTTCTGAACATTACCCAGAAAACCACGTGATATAACTGAACATTAACCAGAAAACCACCTGTTATATAACTGAACATTACCCAGAAAACCCCGTGATATAACTGAACATTACCCAGGAAAACCCCGTGATATAACTGAATATTACCCAAGAAAACCCCGTGATATAACAGAACATTAACCAGAAAACCACCTGTTATATAACTGAACATTACCCAGAAAACCCCGTGATATAACTGAACATTACCCAGGAAAACCCCGTGATATAACTGAACATTACTCAGAAAACCCCGTGGTATAACTGAACATTACCCAGAAAATCCCGTGATATAACTGAACATTACCCAGAAAACCCCGTGATATAACTGAACATTACCCAGGAAAACCCCGTGATATAACTGAACATTAACCAGAAAACCACCTGTTATATAACTGAACATTACCCAGAAAACCCCGTGATATAACAGAACATTAACCAGAAAACCACCTGTTTATCACGGGGTTTTCCAGGGTAATGTTCTGTTATATCACGGGGTTTTCCAGGGTAATGTTCAGTTATATCACGGGGTTTTCCAGGGTAATGTTCTGTTATATCACGGGGTTTTCTTGGGTAATGTTCAGTTATATCACGGGGTTTTCCTGGGTAATGTTCAGTTATATCACGGGGTTTTCCTGGGTAATGTTCAGTTATATCACGGGGTTTTCCAGGGTAATGTTCAGTTATATCACGGGGTTTTCCAGGGTAATGTTCTGTTATATCACGGGGTTTTCCAGGGTAATGTTCAGTTATATCACGGGGTTTTCCAGGGTAATGTTCTGTTATATCACGGGGTTTTCTTGGGTAATGTTCAGTTATATCACGGGGTTTTCCTGGGTAATGTTCAGTTATATCACGGGGTTTTCCTGGGTAATGTTCAGTTATATCACGGGGTTTTCCAGGGTAATGTTCAGTTATATCACGGGGTTTTCCAGGGTAATGTTCTGTTATATCACGGGGTTTTCTTGGGTAATGTTCAGTTATATCACGGGGTTTTCCTGGGTAATGTTCAGTTATATCACGGGGTTTTCCTGGGTAATGTTCAGTTATATCACGGGGTTTTCCTGGGTAATGTTCAGTTATATCACGGGGTTTTCCAGGGTAATGTTCAGTTATATCACGGGGTTTTCCTGGGTAATGTTTAGTTATATCACGGGGTTTTCCTGGGTAATGTTCAGTTATATCACGGGGTTTTCCAGGGTAATGTTCAGTTATATCACGGGGTTTTCCAGGGTAATGTTCAGTTATATCACGGGGTTTTCCAGGGTAATGTTCAGTTATATCACGGGGTTTTCCAGGGTAATGTTCAGTTATATGTCGGGGTTTTCTGGTTAATGTTCTGTTATATAACAGGTGGTTTTCTGGTTAATGTTCTGTTATATCACGGGGTTTTCTTGGGTAATATTCTGTTATATCACGGGGTTTTCTTGGGTAATGTTCAGTTATATCACGGGGTTTTCTGGGTAATGTTCAGTTATATCACGGGGTTTTCCTGGGTAATGTTCAGTTATATCACGGGGTTTTCTGAGTAATGTTCAGTTATATCACGGGGTTTTCTTGGGTAATGTTTAGTTATTCACCCTGGAAAACCCCGTGATATAACAGAACATTACCCTGGAAAACCCCGTGATATAACTGAACATTACCCTGGAAAACCCCGTGATATAACTGAACATTACCCAGGAAACCCCGTGATATAACTGAATATTACCCAAGAAAACCCCGTGATATAACAGAACATTAACCAGAAAACCACCTGTTATATAACTGAACATTACCCAGAAAACCCCGTGATATAACATAACATTACCCAGAAACCCCGTGATATAACTAAACATTACCCAGAAAACCCCGTGATATAACTGAACATTACCCAGAAAACCCCGTGATATAACTGAACATTTCCAAGAAAACCCCGTGGTATAACTGAACATTACCCAAGAAAACCCCGTGATATAACTGAACATTACCCAGAAAACCACGTGATATAACTGAACATTACCAAGAAAACCCCGTGGTATAACTGAACATTACCCAAGAAAACCCCGTGATATAACTGAACATTACCCAGAAAACCCCGTGATATAACTGAACATTACTCAGAAAACCCCGTGATATAACTAAACATTACCCAGGAAAACCCCGTGATATAACTGAACATTACCCAGGAAAACCCCGTGATATAACTGAACATTACCCAAGAAAACCCCGTGATATAACAGAACATTACCCTGGAAAACCCCGTGATATAACTGAACATTACCCTGGAAAACCCCGTGATATAACTGAACATTACCCAGGAAACCCCGTGATATAACTGAATATTACCCAAGAAAACCCCGTGATATAACAGAACATTAACCAGAAAACCACCTGTTATATAACTGAACATTACCCAGAAAACCCCGTGATATAACATAACATTACCCAGAAACCCCGTGATATAACTAAACATTACCCAGGAAAATCCCGTGATATAACTGAACATTACCCAAGAAAACCCCGTGATATAACAGAACATTACCCAGAAAACCCCGTGATATAACTGAATATTACCCAAGAAAACCCCGTGATATAACTGAATATTACCCAAGAAAACCCCGTGATATAATAGAACATTAACCAGAAAACCACCTGT
>JASEVX010000003.1:35529222-35559407 GCA_031761405.1 Serripes groenlandicus | reverse complement strand
CAAGAAAACCCCGTGATATAACAGAACATTAACCAGAAAACCACCTGTTATATAACTGAACATTACCCAGAAAACCCCGTGATATAACATAACATTACCCAGAAACCCCGTGATATAACTAAACATTACCCAGGAAAATCCCGTGATATAACTGAACATTACCCAAGAAAACCCCGTGATATAACAGAACATTACCCAGAAAACCCCGTGATATAACTGAATATTACCCAAGAAAACCCCGTGATATAACTGAATATTACCCAAGAAAACCCCGTGATATAATAGAACATTAACCAGAAAACCACCTGTTATATAACTGAACATTACCCAGAAAACCACGTGATATAACTGAACATTACCCAGAAAACCCCGTGATATAACTGAATATTACCCAAGAAAACCCCGTGATATAACAGAATATTACCCAAGAAAACCCCGTGATATAACAGAACATTAACCAGAAAACCACCTGTTATATAACTGAACATTACCCAGAAAACCCCGACATATAACTGAACATTACCCAGAAAACCCCGTGAATAACTAAACATTACCCAAGAAAACCCCGTGAATAACTAAACATTACCCAAGAAAACCCCGTGATATAACTGAACATTACTCAGTAATGTTCAGTTATATCACGGGGTTTTCTTGGGTAATATTCTGTTATATCACGGGGTTTTCTTGGGTAATATTCAGTTATATCACGGGGTTTTCTGGGTAATGTTCAGTTATATCACGTGGTTTTCTGGGTAATGTTCAGTTATATCACGCGGTTTTCTGGGTAATGTTCAGTTATATCACGGGGTTTTCTGGGTAATGGTCAGTTATATCACGGGGTTTTCTGGGTAATGTTCAGTTATATCACGCGGTTTTCTGGGTAATGTTCAGTTATATCACGGGGTTTTCTGGGTAATGTTCAGTTATATCACGGGGTTTTCTGGGTAATGTTCAGTTATATCACGGGGTTTTCCTGGGTAATGTTCAGTTATATCACGGGGTTTTCCTGGGTAATGTTCTGTTATATCACGGGGTTTTCCTGGGTAATGTTCTGTTATATCACGGGGTTTTCCTGGGTAATGTTCTGTTATATCACGGGGTTTTCCTGGGTAATGTTCAGTTATATCACGGGGTTTTCCTGGGTAATGTTCAGTTATATCACGGGGTTTCCCAGGGTAATGTTCAGTTATATCACGGGGTTTTCCTGGGTAATGTTTAGTTATATCACGGGGTTTTCCTGGGTAATGTTCAGTTATATCACGGGGTTTTCCAGGGTAATGTTCAGTTATATCACGGGGTTTTCCAGGGTAATGTTCAGTTATATCACGGGGTTTTCCAGGGTAATGTTCAGTTATATCACGTGGTTTTCATGGGTAAGTAACCGGTAATACTAGTCTATTTATCCTGACATTAGTATGTCTGTCGCAACCCTGAGAGCCAAGGAGGGCCATTATCAAGTCTTTGGTATGACCAGGCCGGGGATAGAACCCGCGACCTCACACACTCGAAGCAGAAGCTCCTCCCACCATGAACCAGGGACATGAAGTATACAATCCAAGCTACATACAATTCAGATACGGCAAATTCATGATGCATGAATAATTTTGAGTGTAATCAAAATGTTAAATTAGTTGAGCGAGAGCAATGCCACATATTGGCGCTTTTATAAATGTTTTGAATTGGCGACCTCTAAATTGGCGAAAATCCCAATTATTCTGTATAAAGGAAATTGATTGTGTTATTAATAGGGTTATATATACTGGCAGTGTTTCGATTAGTCGGAACTGAGGAATAACGCTAATTAATTTCGTCAATATAAAATCACTATAGTTAGTACTTATACATGTACATACTCATTCCATGGCAAAAACAGAGTAAATACCATCATAAATCAAGTCAAACCTTTCATGCATTCCGTAAACATTACCCATACCATGCTGAATGCGATTCTGCACATTATATATACATTGCTTTTAACTACAATTGCGTCGAAGCGCATATATAGCTCTCTATCAGCCTGTGTGTTCGTGCAGACTAGTCGTTGAGCGTTTGAGAGCTCGTATGTCCAAAACGAGCTATGATTTCAACTGCAGAAATTCAGCGGAAAAAGGGTTTACATATGTATGAAACTATGAATGATAAAAGCAAACGATACAGACGAAGTAGACGTACGTGTTGAATGAACTTGTCATCATTGGAGCCATGCAAAACCACTGTCACAGGTTTAGTCATAAATCCTTCAAATGATGGTTTTTATTAAAATGGATTTGTTCAGTTTTGTTTTTGGAAGAGTCAATTGCCGATTCTAGGTATATGAATATAAATATTTTGAGTTGAGCAACCAATTTAGAGCCTGGATCGAATTCCACCAACCTTTCTTAGCGCTTATTAATTCTTAAATACTTAAAATCTCATCATTTGTGTTTGTTTACCTAATGAAAATGCCATCCAATTTCGTTTCTTAATAAGTATCATTGTTAGTCAGCAAGGTAAATGTTTATGTTAACCATTCATGTTGATCAAAATATGACGAAAATGCGCTGGCTCGCCCTTGCTCTATACTGATGGGACATGCGTCAAACGATTGGTTCCACCAGTCTAAATGTTGATACGAATAATCATCAACTTGTAAACCAGTACGTGTCATACCAAATACTTTAAATAGCCTCCTTGGTGATCAGGGTTGTCAATTTAATATTACGCCAGACGATTAATGTCAGGAATAATGGACAAGTACTTCTGGTAACTTACCCAGGAACGCCGTTATATATATTTTTTAGAACGCGGTGTTTAAACAATACAGTATAAGCATATATACCTTGTTCAGATTGCGCATAGGTGCAAGCTGATATGGGTCATATTTAAGTTCGGAAGGATGGTTGGCGTGTGACAGAGTATATTTGTTACAAATGTTGTATTATTGACATCGCAATACAACATTTTTTGAATTTATAAATACCAAAAATGCCTGTTTGACATTTAGATGAAAAAGAAACACAAACAAACAAAGGCATTTGTCTGTCAATACGTTGTCACTGCGTTGACGTTCAGAGCTAATGTGTCATCTTTTAACTCGTTCAGCTCCGAATTTTCTACAGATGACTCTTCCGTGTTTAAAATCGACCCAATACTTTATGCAAATTAGTTTTTTGGAATATTTTGATAAATACAAGGCAATCAATGCGGTTTGAGTCGCAGGTGAGACATTGACGCTAAGAGAGTTAAGCATATGTTACGATTTCTGAAAATGATTCGGGTCGAGTAGACATTGCGTTCAAAATGAGAACTCCCTTCAGTTCACCATGGTCACAGATGTAACATCAAAGTCACATTTCCAAACGTGGTTGGACACTCTTTATGTATCATATGTTTTAAGGTTTATTTATTGGACGTTTTCAACAATACTAAGTTATATCACGGCGGTAAGTAAATCCACCTAGAGCTCTAGATAAGATGAGTATTTCACATCCCCAAATCCTTATTCGACCACCAAATCCTATGTTGTGGGTACTCAAAAGAATCGTCTTAGTGAGACAATTCTTTTGAGTAACCACAACATAGGGTTTAATGTAGTCATAAGAGAGATATTGTTGGTAAAGGACCAGGTTACTCCTTCTTATCTACATGTAGTCCTCTGTCCACCAATATGTTTACTGACTTTCGCGCATCAACTCTCCACTCATCGTTCTTCTTTGGCTAACACCATGATGCTTCCTGTCGTTAATTTATTAATGGGCGTCTCAAATAACATATATTTATATTAGTGCGATATAGCCAATAATCATACGTAAGTCTTGATGTGATATTTCTCCTCGACTAGACTTTAGCTTCGTCTCAATCGGCATAATGAATGTAGAACAGTCGTAATGAATATAGAAATGTTTAAGCCGCTGCTGACGATTTGGAAGTGTTAGGAATACGCTGTTTGTATGTACTTGCGATAAGAGACAAATTCTGGACCAAAGTTCTACTTTCTCCTCCCATTCTAGAGGCATCTGATAATGTAAATGGCATGTGGACAAACAAAGAGTCGTTCTAAGACATGCAAAATGAAGGAATTCAACGCCGTTTCAACAGTATTTCAGTCATATCACGGCAGCCATTCATCTGCCCATTTGTTTCATGTCTTCCTCGCAACAGTACTCCGCACAACCTTCAACTACACATTATGGTTTCCTTCCGATATACATACACTTAGCCCATTGGTGAACGAATAGAGATTGTCAATAATCCGGGAAATATATAAGTCGGAAGCGGATTCGATATCAGGAGCCCTGGTCAACAATCTTAGGTATATCTGACTTACTTTATGACCAGATGATTTGTATAGCAAGCTTCGTGCGGGAGGTGGCATATTTCGATTCCCTCCTAGTCGCTCAAGAGTGTGGGGTTGGCTGAGTCGTTGGCGTCACAGTAGTACTGGTTTCTTACCTAGGAAACGCCGTGATATAACTGCAATCTCGAAAGACAACACGACCATACATACCAAGCGGAGCAATAATCCAGATTGTACTTGTAAACAACATACTTAACGCAGGGACAACGCATTTCAGGAAACCCTATCATATGGTAAAATGTCTGCGGAATGTCAGCAGTTATTTCGATCAAAAAAGCTTTAATATGGCTTCATTGACAAGTTTTTACACGATGAACTATATTTGAGCCATGTAGGGACAAATGTGCCCGGTTTCGAAAGGAAAGCCTGCTCACATGCTAACCGGAGTCCGACGCTGACCGCCTATTTACAGAGAGTCGTCAAATATTTAGATCAGACCTCACATTAGGTCCAGACAAGGAGTGTGTATAGCTCTATTTTCAAATAACTCTCTCTATGATTCTCGTCTTGCGGTCAAGGATCGAATTCACTCTTTCGTGTGTTTAACGCAAATTATAACAATTATCCAGTCATATCACAGCGACCAGCGCACATGCCCATGAGTTTCTTAGTTTACTGACACATGTACTAAACACAAAACGTGTTTCGTTAGCAACTTACTACTTTTCCACATAGACTGTTGTTAATCTATTGGTGAAAGTCAAATGACTTTTGTCGCTTTGAACGTTGTCAAATGTCGAAAAGAATTATGCTTGCTGATCTTGGGTTCGACTGAGCCACCGGGGCTCGGCTCTGTCGTTTGGGATCTGCTATATAACTTGTTGTGAGGCTAATGGGCTGCGTATACTGGTTGTGTTTTGTCTACATTTTCCTTTAAGACTAATTCACTTGTAGAAGGATAAAGAAGGCTCTGAAGGAATGTGTGGATGAAGAGACTCACCAGCGTCTACACTATTTGAGCCGTTCCATGAGAAAACCAACAATATGGACTCTGCGTATTATATCGACCCTGATCAGCTTGCGCAATCCACGCAAGCTAATCCGGGCCGACACATTCCGTCTCAGGGGGATAAAGGTATATAGAGTAATGATTCCTGAAAACGAAAATCCACTGTAGGCGAAAAGTGTCTGCCTGGATTAGCCTGCGTGGCATTCTTAGGCTGATCCGTGTCGATACGTTACGTAGAGTCCAGAATGTTGGTTTTCTCGCGGAACGGCTCATATCATCTGCGTAATGTATCGACCAGATCAGCCTGCGCTGTCCGCGCAGACTGATCCGGCCGACACATTCCGTCTTAGGGGGAAAGATGTATAGAGTAGTGATTCCTGAAACAGAAAATCCACAGGAGGCGAAAAGTGTCTATCCGGGTTAGCCTGTGCGGCATGCTTAGGCTGATCCGTGTCGATAAGTTACGCAGAGTCCAGAATGTTGTTTTTCTCACGGAACGGTTCATTTGTTATTATACTGACAACATGACACCGAATCGTTTGCATTTATATAGAAGTGGTCACTGACCTTTCGTTCATGTGACAGTAACATTCTAACTATAGGCATTGGAATATAGGGTTATTTGTATCATATAATAGTTTGCTACATGTGTTGGCTTTGTTTGTTTGAATGGTATTTTACGCCGCTTTCAACAATTTTGCAGTTATATCATCGATTTGTCAAAAGAAAATCTAAAGTCACAGAACACATCTGGCTTTACCAATTGTAAGCGATGCATTAAGAAAAACCTTTATCTCAAAACAAATAATCTGCAACAGATGATCTTGAAATAATATTGGAAAAAATATTAAAAATTAAAGTGTAATTGATGAAAAGAGTTTTAAACCTTCAATATGAGCAAGTTATTCTTTGGACACCATCACAAGTCGTCTGCTGCAATTGCATCAGGAAGCGTCTTCACATGGGGACGATGTTAAGAACTGCAGGAACACATCGTTATGCAAAAGCATAGGAATCCGCCGTGGCGGAGTGGTAAGCGAAGGAGGTTTGGAATCGGTCGTCTCGGGTTCGATCCTCATTCGCGGTTGTCATGGTGGAGTGCCCGTGAGCTAGGCACATTTCCTAGCCTAGTTCTGGTTTACTTACCGAGGGAACTGTCGACGTGATATTACTGAAATAAAATTAAAATTGACCCAACCCTACTGATGTTATCCGAATTAATGTGGGAGGTCGTGGATACGATCCCCGACCGATTAATGTCAAATACTTATTTACTCATCTGTCTTTTTATTCACTTGTGTTTATTATTTATTCTTTTATCTTTTTTCACATTTATTTATTATTCACTCATTTGTCTGTATAATTCACTTTTGATTTTATTAACTTGTCTTTTATTCAGCTTTTATTACCTACTCATTTGTCTTTTTATTCATTTATTCTGTATCTGTCATATTTCTGTTGTAAATGGCTAAAGGTAATCTAAATTGCAGAAGCTAATACGATGTATGTATGCATTAAATTCCTATTGTGAACATTAATGGACCGAGTATACACATAATTCGATTATGGTTACGTTATCAAAATCTTCATCTTCAGCGTCCATACAAAAGTTTATGTCTAATAAAATGTTAAAATGATTGTATACCAATGTACTGGTGGTGCCGAGCCCCGGTAGTTCAGTCGGTAGCGACGCGGGCTGTCAATCCGTGGGTTGTGAGTTCGAATCCCGGCTCGGCCAACTTTCTTTCCGACGATTGACAAAAGTCAATGCGACATGCGTCATTTGTCTTCCACCAATGGGCTAAGTCTATGTGGAAAAGCAGCCAGTTGCTTGGGAAGATTGTTGTGTGGAGAACTGGTGTGAGAAAACCAGGAAATGCATGAGTAGGTGAACTGGCCGCCGTGATAATACTGAGAAATTGTTAAAAACGGCGTTAAACCCCAATCAATCAATCAATCAATGTACTGGTGGTGATCTTCTTCCCTTTGTGTTACTATTAGGTTGACAGTTCACGCATGATTGAGCTTCAATATGTAATGTTCATGTTTTGACGAATATCACCAAAGGTATACCGTTTCTACATTTTAACGTGTGCAGTAAACCAGATGATGTATTCACAAGTATTGATAACATTCGCCTTTGCTTGCATTCGTCAAAACCAGTCTATCTAATATTTCCAACTCATGTGGACATTCACGAAAGTAGCGTGCTGACCAATTTATCGAGTGCAGTGAACCGAATGATGTATTCAGAGTCCTCGGTCAAATGAGCCGTTCCACGAGAAAACTAACCTTGTAGACTCTGCGTAAAGTATCGACCCGGGTTAGCCTAAACATGCTGAGCAGGCTAACACGGACAGATGTTTTTCGCCTTCTGTAGATTTTTTGAATCATTACTCTATACTTCGATCCCCCTGAGACGGAATGTGTCGACCCGGATTAGCCAGGGCGGATTGTGCAGGCTGATCTTGATCGATACATTTTGCATAGTCCATAATGTAGGTTTTCTCGGGGAACGGCGCAAATAGTGATCGCAATATACTATTTAAATCTTTCGTTGCCAAAGGCAATTAAAGGCTTTTGCATCAATGCAGAACCAGTTCAGACAGCTCGTAACGTGCCGTACGTCCTGAAATCTACACCGTGTGCCACTTAGACATTACAGTTTACCAAGTTTCCTGTTGGACTAACAATGGAGTGGTTCAATTTTCAACATGGAAGAGTCGACTTTGTGAAATTCGACAGTGAAAGAGTTCAATGCTTTAATTCACTTACTTCACTAGTTATGTGTGCGGAAATAGTTTTAATCTTCAGTAGAATGTGTTGCATGCGCTATAAAGTTAAGTTTTAAACATGGCAAATGTATGTTTTGATTGATATTTCTATCTGAATACAGTTGCTTTTCTATTTAATGTAATATTTTTTTCATAAAATAGCTTTCAGCTAATTGTACTTGTATATATTTCTTTCAAATTTAAATTTACAACCACTTGTACTAAATGTTACTTGTCTATATTTATCCGACTGTAAATAAAAGGCGCCGTGCGAAAACCAACCATAAAATAGTCAGCGTCGTAGCTTGGCAATTATCAATGTGTAGGCCGTCTCGTGAAAAAATCAACATTGTTGACTCCGCCTGAAGTATCGACCCGGATCAGCCTAAGCATGCCACACAGGCGTACCCGGATATACGCTTTTCGCCTTCTGTGGATTTTCTGTTTCAGGAATCACTATTCTATTTATTCCCCCTCCCCCTTAGACGGAATGTGTCGTCCCGATCAGTCTGCGCGGACATCGCAGGCTGATCTGGTCGATACATTACGCAGAAGTGTATCGCCGCAGCTGCATTTTGGGGCATTTTTAGAAAAAATGTGTAGGCACGTGCCTACAGTGCCTAAAGGGAGCTACGCCCCTGATAGTGGCGACTGGTGTAGATTCAGGTTTATCAGCGCATCTGCGCAGTTCGACCTGACTCTGCAGTATTGGCAAATTAGTCATACATGGTTTCAAGACACTTGTGTAAGCTGTTATCATTTAGTTTAAACTCATTTATTTTATATCGATTGCGAAACAAGCTTTAAGCTTATTATTATTCTCGCTCGTTGTCTGCTTCCTGGATACTTAACCAGTACTCGCGCCGTTTATGTGGAAAAATCCCAAAAGCAGAACCCGCTCATCACGGGATTCTAACCCGGGACCTTTGGTACATGAGGCCGACGCTCTACCTCTGTACTACTGTCATCCACATTTGGATCCTTATTAAAGTGCGAATGGTTATTGTCGCTGTTTAAATATAAATAATTACTGTATAATGGGCCGGCGGCCTTAATATTTATATCAAATGTCTATGTCTTAACACGAATATGCAGGCAGTATTATTTTCAACACGTGTACCAATTACCCTAAGTTCGGTTTTAATGGAACAACGCTCTAATAGTACATTTTGTACATTGATTGATTGATTGGGGTTTAACGCCGTTTTTAACCATTTCTCAGTTATATCGCGGCGGCAAGTTCACCAACTCATGCATTTCCTGGTTTTCTGTACTCCACACAACAATCTTCCCAAGCAACTGGCTGCTTTTCCACATAGACTTAGCCCATTGGTGGAAGACGCATGTCGCATAGACTTTTGTCAATCGTCGGAAAGAAAGTTGGCCGAGCCGGGATTCGAACTCACAACCCCTGGATTGACAGCCCGCGTCGCTACCGACTGAGCTACCGGGGCTCTGCTACATTGTGTACATGTAAACGTGTAAAATTCTTAAATTGTAAAAATAATCCAATTGATGAATGCTCGTCTGCTGTATATACTTCTGGCGAAGATCGAACAATCATATTGCTTGCTGTCTTTCCTTCTAAAATGAAAAAGATAAGAAGGCCTAATAAATTATAATGTAAATTGACCCATTACATGCCAGAGACAGTAATTTAACCACTACTGTGTGGCCTGTCATACATCATTAACTAGTTAGACACAATGACATAGATACATATTTTTGACAGATCTTAATGTCCTAATTGGTCAGTGCAATTAGTTGACCGGACGAGTATTTATCAACTGGACTAGCGTAAGTGAACCTGTGCCATTGTTTTGTTTACGTGTCGTGTAGTGTTCAGTGAAGTGTTGTCTTGTTAGTATAAGTCTAACAAACACTTTTAACTGATGTGAGTGTAATGTAAATAATAATAATCGAACAAATTTAATTGTTTGTTTACAGAACAAGGTTTATCTTCATTTATTCCAATTTTAATACGTACTTTCGCTTTTAACAGACTGATATTGTCGAACGTAAGCTTTTTTGGGGATTGAATTATAGGAGTGGGTTGCCAAAAAAGCAAACTATTTGTTTATAAATTATCGATCAGCCAGAATACAGTGGCCTTGGAATAGTTTTGTGTCATTGTTGGATTATTTAAAGCGCGCCTTTTTGTGGATTTAAACCCTTTCCCTCATACGGCAATTCTGCAGCAGACGACTTTGAACGTATTTTGTCAACAAATAGAAAACCTCCATAATTGAATAGATTACCTATGACAAAAAGTGGAACACATAGTGGCAAAAGGAGAAATTGCACGTTTTGTGCAATTTCTTCTTTTGTCACTATGTTTTCAAAAAGCCGACTGATGCAGAGGCGTCAGAAAGCGTCTATATGCGGGAAAGGATTAAACCCATGATACGAGAGCAAAAAAATGAATAAACCGCCGGGGGGGATTAATTATATAATAATTATATAACGGGTAATAAATATAATTTGTGTTATATGACCTTATGCACATGTATGGATATAGTATTGTAAATTGAAACTGTCTCTAAATATAAATATAACTACAGTCTCCTTAAAGTTGACAATGAACTGTTTGCTTTAGGCTTCCTTGCTATTTTCCTGTTTACATTTTGTTTTAAATCAAAAGTAATACAGGTTTTACTTTTTCTACAAACGGGATTCATTCTAAAAAAAACAACAACAGAGCATAATTATCATTTTATGTTATAGCCGTTTTCCGATTTGATGAGTAATTTATATGATCATGTATATTATACAGTTGCTTTGTATTTGTAGTGCTAATGTTTCCCACGATTCGTGGGACTTATGCTTTGTTCAATAAACTTGAAACTTGAAACTTTTGCTTCCATTATCAAAACATGACAATAAACAAAAGGGGGGTAAATCAGGCGTTAAATATTTATTTTTTCTTTATCATAACAAGTTTTGAAGACGAGCAAGGTTACGTATGGTTTTATATCTATAAAAACTACCGTTTTGCTCAATAACATTCAAATGCATCAAGATACCACTTATTATTTCACTAATACCGCGGAGAAAAATAATGTTAGTGGAATAGTTCAAGCTCATTTTAATGCCTTTTAAACCTAATGCTATTTTGCTCCCGTGTTTAATCTTACGTACAGTGGTTTAAACTAGAGGCAAGTCATACAAAATATTACCAATAGTACTTATTGGTTGGTAAACAAGGCCTAGCCCTGGTAGCTCAGTGGGTAGCGACGCGGGCTGTCAATCCAGTGGTTGTGAGTTCGATCCCCAGCTCGGCCAACATCCAACATTCTTTACGACGGTTGACAAAAGTCAATGTGACAAGCGTCATTCGTCGTCCACCAATGGGCTATCAGACTATGTGGAAAAGCATCCAGTTGCTTGGAAAGAATGTTGTATGAAGTACTGGTGTGAGAAAGTCAAGAAACCATATGAGTAGGTGATATGACTGAACAATTGTTTAAAACGGCATTAAACACCAACTAATCAATATTGGTAAACAGAATTCACTTGGCAATCATAAATATTCGTGACGCTTTGTTCAAAATTTAAATTTCCAAACAAAAAGTAAGGCACAATGTCCTATTCACACACGTGGGTCATACTTAGCATGATACCAGCATTTATACAGAACTGGTGAATCAGTGGTCACGGGTTTGAATCATGAAACAGATTGTCTATTAATGTGATGACCCTTATATGATGATATTCTGTTCGTGTTATGTGAGAATTTTTCTTTCATTATTAAAATACGGGTATACACATTAATTAAATGTTTTGTATATATCCGAATTTACCGTATAAAATAAAAAAAATGTTTCCGTTGATACGTTGTAACTTTTAGGGCAAGATCACATATAAAGTGACAAAAATGCAGGAGAAAGAAATCAGACGATTGGCTTAATTAAAGTTGCAGAAATGAAAAAAAGATTGTCTCATATAAATAAGATAAAAATTGCGATAAAAGAAAGCAAAACATGTAAAAATCGAACCGATGAAAAACTGAATTTTAATTCTGTTTACCTCTTATTTAATGCCGACATAATTATTTTGACAATAAAAGTGTGGGGTTATATAGGCTCTTTCCTTTGTCGTAGAAACTTGTCTTTTTCGCTGACCAAAATTAACATGGTATTATAAGTACAAAGTCATTACATTGCATTTGTAAAAGTTTGCAAACATCAATTTCTCCGTGGTGTTAGTGAACAGAAATAAGATAACCAAAAGTGTGTTAAAGTATGCGTGATTCATTTGAATGTTATAGAGCAACGCGTAAGTTTTTATAGATGTAAGATGCACTTTCTTTTAATACAATTTCAAATCATATACTACTAAATTTCTGAGTTGTATTGTGAAGATAGAACTTGTGTTAATGAAGGCATTGTCTAATTGTATTTATACTTATATAATTTCACTGGTGTTTGATTGTTAAAGTTGGAATCATACCTTTAAAATAACGTCGTTTTTGCGACAATGATAGTATGGTTAAAGAAATCACCATTACTTTCTCGTTCGAAAAATATAGTTCAAACTGTAGGGAATGAACTAACCCGCGTGATGATACCATACAGATTAAGAAGAAAGAAAAAAACTTACGAAAATAGTCCTCTTTCGCACAGGATTTCTTATTCTGCTTTGAAGAATTTCATATTTTTGTTAAACTTTATTTAATAGTAAGCGTATAACAAACACTGTTAAAATTATATTAATTAACACAGATACAGTAACAGATCTATAAAAGACTATTTATACGTTCTGTTGGCGCTACGCTACAGGAAAACCAGCCGTATTGCATTTACGGTCATTGCACACAGCGACTCCGCACTGTCTGAGCTTGATCTGCACTGTTCGCTAATTTGTCGAGGACACATTCAAGACGCAAATCGATCGTTTCCTACACAATGCTCTAAGGTTTGATTGGACGGTGTTTCACGCAGCTGTCAATAGTGTTTCGGTTATATCACTACATTTACTGGGTTAATTATTAGGACTACGGGTGTTAATCATTACGACTCCGATACGTCAGTCGTAATGCTATCCATGCAGCCCCGAGCGCCAATGAGGGAAGCAATTACTACCATTTTAAAGACTTTGGTATGACTCGATCGGGATTGAAACCTGATTTCCTACTCCCGAGGCGGACGCTGTATTCACTACACAACGAACACGATTTGTTTTCTTGGAAACTGTGTAGACTTTTTTCATTTTTTTTTTCAATATATAACTTTTTTAGCCACGTTCATTGAAATGGGTAGGTCGTGGCCATCCTCCCTTATACATTATAATGAATATGTTATTACTTATTAGTGGTATATAGACATTTGTTAGTATATGTGAATCTTTTAATGTGCATTGATGTTATAGTCATACAATTTCTAAGGTTTTCCATATGGAATTATATTTAATCCTTTCCCTCATACGATAATTCTGCAGACGACGACTTTGAACATATTTTGTCAAAAGATAGAAAATCTCTATAATTGAATGGATAACCTATGACTTGAAGTGGGAAACATTGTGGCAAAAGGAGAAATTGCTCGTTTTGAGCAATTTCTTCTTTTGTCACTATGTTTTCAAAAAGCCGTCTGCTGCAGACTGGCGTCAAAAAGCGTCTATATATAATTAGGGAAAGGGTTAAAGCTGTTTTCAACACAAATATCAATTATCAGTAATATAAGTTATTTATGATCCCTGGGTAAACACATGAGTACTTGCTAGGATACGTGTTTTGACAAAGGACATTCTACTATGACCGTTTCGACAGTGGATCGAACCGGTGTCGTCCGATATTTAACGTGACGTACATTGGCTTCGTAATCATTTAATCTTATATTAAAAACAGGATTATAATTTATTTTTAGAAAAAATCTGATGTAACCCAATGTCAACCTAGTTATGATCCGCCCTTTTCCGATTAATAGATATTAGGTCATTCTATAAAACTGGTTTAGCATGGTGATAAGGATCGCTTTTAATAAAGTATAAGGGATTTTACATTATTGAAGTAGTTTTGATGGTGGGTGTTTTATATGACGCGAGAATGCTTATGTGTTTATCATCGCTTTGAATTGTTTTTAATTTATGTTTTTTTTTTATTCATGTTACATTATGGATGTTACGTTATTGAAGTAAGGTTTTTGATGGTGTTTGTGTAAAATATATGCATGCCTATGCGTTTAAAGTTAGCTTCTTGACGCGAGTATTCCAATGCGTTTAAAGTTTGCTTCTTGACGCGAGCATTCCAATACGTTTAAAGTTCGCATCTTGACGTGAGCATTCCAATGTGTTTAAAGTTTGCTTCGTTGTGCCAGTTTGCCTATGTATTTAACGTGTTGATCTTGACGCCAGAGTTCCTATGTGTTTAAAGTTGCTTTCTTTAGGCGAGTGTTTCTATTTGTTTCAGGTGTGCTTCTTCATGCCAGTGTTCCTATGTATTTAACGGTTGATTCTTGACGCGAGTGTTTCTATGTGTTTCAGGTGTGCTTCTTTACGCCAGTTCCTATGTATTTAACGGTTGCTTCTTGACGCGAGTGTGTCTATGTGCCTATGTGTTAAACGTTTGCTTCTTGAAGCGAGTGTTTCTATGTGCCTATGTGTTTGAAGTTTGCTTTTTGGCGCGAGCATACCTATGTATTTAAAATGAGCTTATTTACCCAAGTTTGCCTATGCGTTAAACGTTTGCTTCTTGACGCGAGTGTTCCTTTTTGTTTAAAGTTTGCTTCTTGACGCCAGTGTTTCTATGGGTTGAACGTTTTCTTCTTGACGCGAGTGTTTCTATGTGTTTTTAAAGTTAAATTATTTAAGCCAGTGTTTCTATGTGTTTAACGTTTGCTTCGTGACGCGAGTGTTTCTATGTGTTTTTAACGTTCAATTCTTAACGCCAGTGTTCCTATGGGATTTACGATTTCTTCTTGACGAGAGTATTTCTATGTGTTAAAAAGCGTCTATCTGTGGGAAAGTCTTAAAGCTTCTAAAATCAGAGTGTGACTAAATAATGAACAGAAATGAGGCTTATGACAGGCGCAGTCTGATCAGGTTATTCACTGTCGCTTGTATCAATCAATTGATAGTGTTTCCCGAAGTTCATTTCTGATATCCAATGATGATTATTCTGTCTTCGACGTGACACGTATCGAATCAAAATGTATATATGGATTTTTTAATAAATCGATTCTTTATCTCTTAGTCGAGCGCGTGAGATTAAAACGGAGTTTAACTTAAGTGTTAACGCTTCCCTTATGGGATCTTGTTAACAGATTGGGTATACGTGTTTTTTATCAGGTATCTGTTTTTTATCACTGAAATAAATAAAGATTAAAGACTTAAATCGTGAGAAAAAGGATTAAAGGAGATTGCATAGAACAAATAAAGACAAGATTTTTGCGAGCTTAATTTATTATTATTAGCATTGCATATACAGTTTCCTTTTTGTAAGTTTTGAAATATTATATGTTATACTTTGTAATCAAGCTTTTACACCTAGTTTGCGCGAAAGAGAAGGGAAAACCCACTTCTACATTTGTTTGCGTCTTTTTTATGACCCCACAGTTTCTTAACCCTTTCCCTCATATAGACGCTTTCTGGCGCCTCTGCAGCAGACTGCTTTTTTAAAACATAGTGACAAAAGATGAAATTGCACAAAACGTGCAATTTCTCCTTTTGCCACAATGTTTTCCACTTTTTGTCATAGGTTATCCATTCAACTATGGAGATTTTCTATGTTTTTACAAAATACGTTCAAAGTGGTCAGCTGCAGAATTGTCGTATGAGGGAAAGGGTTAACTGAGCCTCGGTAGCTCAGGCGGTAACGTCATACTACGAGCCGTTCCACGAGAAAACCAACATGATGGACTTTGGGTAATGAATCGCAGTCCGCGAAGGCTAATCCGGGCCGACACATTCCGTCTCAGGGGGGGGGGATAGAGGTATAGAGTAATGATTGACAAAATGTTGATCACGCCGTTAAACCCCAATTAATCAATATAATCAGCAATCATATTTTGAAATATTTTAAAACTTATTCCCAATTACAACAAATCGGATTCAGACGACTTAGTGAGCTTCAAGGCAAAAACGAGAAAAAAAATCTCTACCGATGAAAATGTAATTATTGTAATGAGATGAATTAAGTAGTAAAAGAAAGAATGCTCAAAATGAGGGTTGATCCATATTTATTAACCATTACTCATAAGCGTTTTGACGCATCTGCAGACGACTTTTGAAAACATTGTGACAAAAGCATTTAACGTTTGTTTGTGCAACTTTGTCCAGATTTGTTTAAAGTAATCTGCTGCAGGTTTGTTGTTTGTTGGAAACGGTTACGTTCTACAATCATATAAAGGTTAAAGGTAAAACAAGACTCTAATCAATAAGTGAATACCCTCACCAATTCATTCAATGGTGGAACTTCCGCCGCGCGTTCCGAAGGGTGCAGGTTCGATCAACGGCCGGCTTCTCCCAACTACTTTGATAAATGGAAGTAATTGCATCCTTGTCGCGTTGGATTGTCTGGTTAGCATTACGACTGATTCGCCAATGTCAGGTTGAATGGATACATGCTACTTTCAGAAATAACTGCAACCCTTTCTTCCGCTTAATTGTGATCAGTGAAGGTCCTGATCAAACTGTGCGGATATGCAGGTTGATCTCGAACCTACATCCTAAATGCCGTTAGACTTGTATTATCAGAGCACTGCTCGCTCATGAAGACAATACAAGACAAGACACTACAGACAATTATTCCTTAGTTGATCCGTTTTCCATATTCAACAAGTATGCAGCAGACGACTTTGAAAACTTGGAAATACTCTATTAAACAATTAAAAAACATTGTGATGAAAGGAAAACATTCTCACCATGAGCGATTTCTCATTTTGACACCATGTTAGCAAAAGTCGTTTGCTGCAGAGGCGTCGGAAATCGCCTGTATGTGGGAAAGGGTTAACACATTTGTGTGAACTTATATTCGTTCTAGTTTGAGATATAATGCGAAAGAAGAACCATGGAGTAAATACAACAATAAGTTGGTAGAAATTGTCGGACTGATCTGTATACTGATTAGATCATGTGATCGTCACTGGCACAAAGCAGTATAACGTTTAATCCTTTCCCGCTTACAACAAATATGTAGCAGACGACTTTGAAAACGTCTTATCAAAAATGTGAAAAAAATCTATTTTAACCCTTTCCCTCATATAAACGCTTTCGGACGCCTCTGCAGCAGACGGCTTTTTGAAAACATAGAGACAAAAGAAGAAATTGCACAAAACGTGCAATTTCTCCTTTTGCCACAATGTTTTCCACTTTTAGTCATAGGTTATCCATTCAATTATGGAGATTTTCTATGTTTTGACAAAATACGTTCAAAGTCTTCTGCTGCAGAATTGTCGTATGAGAGAAAGGGTTAATGACAGTTTAATTATTAAATAGAGTTGTAAATGGTGAAATTGTTCATCACCGGGAGAGAAATTTCGGACTATTAAGCGAAGAGTATAGACCAAGGTCAGCTTGCCCTTTTCCATACTGATCTTGGTTTATCCTGATTCGATATATATATCTAAAATTGCTCAAATCGGTATAAGTAATGTTATTCATTCCTATATACAAACGGTCTGCTTGTACAAATGACATTGAAAGAGTAGAGGCAAGTGATATGTAAATATCTATTAACGAGATTAAGCCTATATAATAGACATGAATACAACATTGTGGCAAAGAAGGAGCAGTTGCTCCCTTTTGAACGATAGATAGGTTTGGCATCATGTTTTCAAAAGTGTTCTGCTGCAAATGCTTTAACTCTTTCCCGCATACAAAAATTCTGCAGCAACGTCTTTAAAATCATCTGTAGAAATCATATGAGAAATCCCTTTAATGGGCCTTATATAAAAGTATAGTTTTAGAAAAAAATCGTGACAAAAGTAAAAGATTCTCATTAAGAGTGATACCTCCTTTAGTTAAAATGTTTTAAAAATTCGTCTGATTCAGAACTGTCATAAACTCTCTCGAAGGCTTGGCGTGAAACGGTTGTAACTAAAAACCTATTTTGAAAACCTTGGTTTAGAGGCAATTTTGTCCCTTTTGTAAACAATGCAAATTTAGTGTAAAAAAAATACCAATTTTAGTTACAACCGTTTCACGCCAAGCCCTCGATTTGTATGTTGGAAAGCGGGGTCAAAATGCCTCAGTAAGTGGGACCGTTTTTATAGGCACCGTTTTATTTGACAGGGCCGTTTTGAGCGAGAGGGAAGTAAAAAGGCACGATAGATATCATACTGAAAAGTGTTGCGTTAGAAGAGAGCGGGATAGGAATTTCAATGTGATCAACAGAGAGATAGGCAGGCTAGCGGTGAAGTCTTTTTTCGCAGCGAATGAAGTAGAATTGATATTAATATTTTCTCTTGCAGGTTACTTTGAGTGACGGGATTCGGGAAAGCATTTTTATTACTTGTCTTATCCGCGGGATAATTTTTTTTCCTGTCTTGTCTTTTTGGTGGTGCTAGTTGTGCGTGGAAGGAATTGTGCTTGTGGGAAAAATATTGCGGAATGCAATTCTATAGATTTACACAAAAATACGAAGTTCTTAAGAATGGGTGATCATAAAAACTCAATCCGTCCGCCCCCACCCAGTTATAACGAAGTCGTGAAAGATGAGGAGGAGGAGGAAGAGTTTAATCTTTTAATGAACCGAAATGAAGAATTATACGAAGAAAAGGAAAACGGGGACATCGTGAAAAAGGTCGGCTCTTGGCCCGAAAACTATAATCCGGAAAGGGATCAAACAGTTTTACTCCTGAGAGAAAACGGACAGACTCAGGACGGGAAAGCAGCTGAAGGGACTGTTGAAAATGGGGTTATCGGGGTCCAAAGTGAGGCTCCAGAAAGGGAGACGTGGGGAAAGAAGCTGGATTTTCTGTTATCAGTGATTGGATTTGCAGTTGATCTTGGGAATGTGTGGAGATTCCCGTACATCTGCTTCAAAAACGGGGGAGGTGAGTACTTGTTTTATCTATTTATTTCAGCAAGGTTCCTGAGCTTGATTTATTGGTGTGTGTGACGCCGTTTTCAACAGTATTTACTTTAAGTTACGTCGATAAATTCAGCTAACCATGTCTTCATTGACTGTCTCGCACCGGTTCTCCACACATCTTGTTCATGTAACTTGCTTCTTTCCCACAATGATTGTTAGCCCATTTTCTTTCAAGAACGAATGACATACATCACAATGATATATACAAATTATTGGAATAAAAAATAATATTCGAGCTGAAATTCGAAATCACGACCTGTGAACCGATAAAGTTGATTCTAAGCGACCGAGCAATTGCGACTCAAAGACAAGCAATCAAATGTTTTGTGCGACCGATGTTGATGCATCTGCAGCAAACGACGTTTGAAAACATTGTCGCAAAAAGGAGTTATTGCTCGTTATGAGCAATTTCTTCTCTTACTACAATGACGAGCAATAACTCCTTTTTGCGACAATGTTTTCAAACGTCATCTGCTCTAGATACGTCATCGTGTGTCTACATGTGGGAAATAATAAACGTGTCGCATATCTTTTTGATAGACCTTATACATAATAATGCATTCAGGCTATACTTGGTATTGCCCTTAAATGGTATTTAAAGTCATGTCTATGATAGGATTAGCGATTGTCCTTTAAAATTATCGCTTATGGCCAGATAATGTTGAGATTAAATTAACTATTTTCCAACTACAGTCGCCTTTTGACGCATCTGTAGCAGACGACTTTTGAAAACACTGTAACTTTATATTGTGCAATTTCTCCTTTTTCCACATAGTTGTTCAATTTTATCCAATAATCATAATTTCACTGATATATATTTTCAATCTTTGAAGATGCTTTCAAAGCGATCTGCTGTGGATGCATTGTATGCGAGAACGTGTTGATATAGTTTTTTTTAGTTATTTCAGATAATTTGATATTTTTTGCACTGTTTGATCTCCAAGGATTGAACTTCAGAAATGTGTAGATTATTGCATTTATGACAAAGAAGGAGAAGAAAAAAGCTGTAAACATGTAGTTCATATTATGAGGTGTTCCACGAGAAAATCAACATTATGGCCTCTGCGTAATGTATCGACCCAGATCAGCCTGCGCAGTCCGTGCAGGCTAATCCGGGCCGACACATTCCGTCTCAGAGGGATAGAGGTATAGAGTAAAGATTCCTGAAGCAGAACATCCACAGGAGGTGAAACGTGTCTGTCCGGGATAGCCTGCGCGGCACGCTTAGGCTGATCCGGGTCGATACATTACGCAGAGTCCTCTATGTTGTTTTTCTCGCGGGACGGCTCAAGTTCCTTGATTCTTTATAGTATTGCCATGGGGCTATGTATACATAAAGCTCACAGGGGAACATTATTCCTAAGAATTCAGATATATTTAAAAATTCCCATTGATCCCGTTATCTTTTAGGACAATACTGAAAATCATTCATTCATAAAAAATCATTAGGAAAACATTTTCATTAAATTGTTTAATTGGTTAAAGGTAACACAATAATAGACATTTCCTTAACCGTTCCCTTAAGTCAAGAAAACAAACCTCATTTGAAAGGTATAATGGCGGATAATTGCTGTTTGCTTTTCGTTTGAAATGTACTCAACGGTTTCACACATTTGGTATTCGTTTGTCGACCATATTGATTATTTGGTGTTTTACGCCGTTTTCAACAATTGTTCAGTTATATCACGGTTTTGCCTGGGTGAGTTACCAGTACTACTGGACCGTTTATTCTGACACCAGCCAGTCAGTCGTAATGCTAACTCTGCAACCCTAAGCGCCAAGGCGGGGAAGCCATTACTTCCACTTTTAAAGTATTTGGTATGACTGGACCGGGGATTGAACCAGAGACCTCCCGCCCCCGAGACGGACACTCGAACATTCCACAACCAAGGCGACCATATACGCTATTAACTTGTACATCACCGACATGACTGACCCTTGAATGACCCAGCAAACGTGTTGCAAACATTAATAAAGTCAAAAACATGAAAAACTGTCTAAAGACAAAAGGACATTTATTGAATATTGACGAATACATTGTGGAAAAAGGATTAATTGCACAATGTGACCAATGTCTCCGTTTGTCACATTTTAAAAAAAAAATAAAAGCACATGTAATGGGATGAATAACGCAAAGTTTAAATTTGGGAAAAAAAATACATGTGCGTCTGATGAAAAAAGAAAAGAAGACGTCGCTCTCCTGATAAAAACATATAACATAATATCTCATAATATATTTTACATGAATTTATACAAAATGTCGCTTTCATTTTCATGTATATCTTTCAGGAGCGTAGCTTCCTTTAGGCACTGTAGGCACGTGCCTACACATTTTTTTCTCAAAATGCCCCAAAATGCAGCTGCGGCGATAGACATCTGCGTAATGTATCGACCAGATCAGCCTGCGCTGTCCGCGCAGACTGATCCTGCCGACACATTCCGTCTTAGGGGGATAGATGTATAGAGTAATGATTCCTGAAATAGAAAATCCTCATGAGGCGAAAAGTGTCTATCCGGGTAGGCCTGTGTGGCATGCTTAGGCTGATACTTTACGCAGAGTCCATAATGTTGATTGTCTCACGAGACGGCCTACACATTGATTATTGCCAAGCTACGCCCCTGTCTTTCATACAATTTCAAAATTGTTTTTATATCAGACGGAATATTACACTTGATTATTCGAGTCGGTACATCTTAAAAGTCGTCAGTCATAAACGAGTGGTTAGCATCGAAGATGTGAGATTATTGTTGTTAAAGGCGTGAAACGCCAATACAAAAAAAGACCCGAGGATTTTGTTTAACACCATACACATTTGAATTGTAATTATGATATATTATAGAAAGTATTCTGGTAAAAGGAGTAATTGCTTGGTTATATACATTTCTCGTATTAACCTTTTCCCACATACATTTACTTTCTGAGGCCTTAGCAGCAGATTTCTTTTGAAAATATTGTAGCAATCATTGAGGGCAATATCTCCTTTCGCACAACACAGTAATTTAACTTTATTAAATAGTTCTTATTTTTTCATTTATATACACTTTTCATGTTTCATATTGATTTCAAAGTCGTCTGATGTAAATTTGTTGTATGTGGGAGCCGAGCCCCGGTAGCTCAGTCGGTAGCGTCGCGGGCTGTCACTCCAGGGGTTGTGAGTTCGAATCCCGGCTCGGCCAACTTTCTTTCCGACGATTGACAAAAGTCAATGCGACATGCATCATTCGTCTTCCATCAATGGGCTAAGTCTATGTGGAAAAGCAGCCAGATGCTTAGGAAGATTGTTGTGTGGAGTACTGGTGTGAAACAAACCAGGAAATATGGATGGGTAGGTGAACTGGCCGCCGTGATATAACTGAGAAATTGTTAAAAATGGCGTTAAACCCCAATCAATCAATCAATGTATGTGGGAAAGGGTGTCTATATCTGGTAAAGGGTAAACGTCTGTAATTCATGTTATAGGTTAATAAGACATTGAACCATTTCAGCTGGTTTAACCTACTGACTGAAATGTAATCCATAAATCCGATTGCTTTAAGATTACATCTAGGTAAAAGGTTTGACGTCATCAAAATTGGAAGCCTACATGTATGTTTGGGATCAAAATTGCAAACATTGTTTTATCACTTCGAACATCGATAGGTAAGTCGCTAACGACGAGGGATATATATCCAAGGTCGTGGCTTCGAACCACAACTCGACCATTAATTCGTACAGGTAATTGACAACATTTTTGTTGACTAGGTTCATCGTGATGAACTTAATATTCTTTATGGGAATGAAGTCAGTTGCCTGCGGAGATGATTGTGTGAAGTACTTGTTCGAGAAGGAATTGAAACACACTTGGTAGCCAGCCGCCGTACTATAACTGGAAAAAACGTTGAAAACAGCGTTAACCTCCAATCAGTCAATATAACTCACTTTTCATATAAAGTTGTCTGCATCAGAGTCGCTAGTACTAATTAAAAGATTTAAATCAACCCTGCGTTAAATAACGTTGTGCGCTAGTAAACGATTTAAATAATCCCTGCGTTAAATAAAGTTGTGCTCTAGTAAACGATTTAAATCAGCCTTCCGTTAAATATCGATGTGCGCTAGTAAACGATTTAAATCAGCTCTCCGTTAAATAACGATGTGCGCTAGTAAACGATTTCAATCAGCCATGCGTTAAATAACGTTGTGCGCTAGTAAACGATTTAAATCAGCCCTCCATTAAATAACGATGTGCGCTAGTAAACGATTTAAATCAGCCATGCGTTAAATAACGTTGTGCGCTAGTAAACGATTTAAATCAGCCCTGCGTTAAATAACGTTGTGCGCTAGCAAACGGTATCGAATCAACCAATCAAATTACAGTTTCTTCAACTCTGGTTCGAACCGTTACAAACCACTAAACTACCAAGCTGATAGTGCAGGTCATATAATTAACAGAATTCCTTAACGATAATTTAATGCTGTCAAAAGCACAAACCCCCTGTTCAACATGCGTACGCATTTTGACGCATCGTCAGCAAACGACACTATTTACAAAAGGAGCAAATCCTCACAAGTCGCAGTTTATTCTTTTTTTGCAACGTTTTCTGTTATTTTCAAAATGATATATTTGAAGATATTAGGAACGGAGGTCGCTTGAGGCTTTTCATTTAGTCTGGTATCGCTATGGAGATGCTTTGTAATAGCAATGTACACATGTTGCAGATGCACTACTGAATATCAATATCGTAGAATATTTTAATCTTTCACTGCCGAATTTAACAAGGTCGACACTTCCTTGTTTGAAATCGAACCACTCTATTTTTCGTCAAACAGTAAAGTTAGTAAAATCTAGTGTCTAATTGGAAAACAATGCAGAATTCAGGAAATACAGCTCGTCACGAGCTTTCTCGCATGAATATGTTTGCATTGTTTGCAAAAGCCTTATATTGCCTTTGGCAGCGAAGGAGAGTCTATACAACGGCGAATACAGTAGTTTATGCCTTTGTTTAAACATACATGTATTTAATTCAATAGAAGTAAGTTCAAGTAACATATTATAGGAATTACATCCTTAAAAAGAAAAAATATTAGAACGAAAGCTTAAAGCTTATAAAATGCATCTCCTATAGGATTGCGTACTCATCGGTTGTTTATGTTATACATGCCTAATTATTAAACCCTTTCGCTACCAAATGCAATTAAAGAATTTTGCAAACAATGCAGATTCAGGAGAGACAGCTCATAACGAGCTGTCTCTCCTGAAATATTCATTGTTTACCACTTAGAAATAAAGTTAAAACAACTTCTGTGCTGGACAAAAAATGGAGCGGTTCTGTTTTCAACATGGAGGAATTGATTTTGTGAAATTCGGCAGTGAAAGAATTAATGATACGATAGGAAAGGAAAACAACAGTTATAATGGCCCTATTCCACTACGACCACGAATCCCACGAATCACCAAAAGTGGCTAAATTTTAGGATTCGGGAGGATTCGTGATATTTTGCAAATTTTCTGGTCTAATTCGTGACGATTCATTTACGATACATATATTTGGTTCGGCTGGAGTCCCGCGAGAATTGACTACGATGTATAAGAATCTATTACGAATACTGCCCGGACGTTAGGAATCAGTTACGACTACGCTAAGAACACACCGAATGCATGTACGAATCAGGTACGAATACATATTCTGTGGGATTACCTACGAATCGATTACGTTTCAGTTACGATGCCCAAGAACGCACTACGAAGTTGTTACGAATAAGCTACGATTTTTTCAATCGTGGAGTTCGGGGCCAAAACTTTGAACAGTTCAAAACTTTTGTCACGAATTCCCGATCGCTCAAGAATTGCAAGAACCGACTACGAATATATACGAATGAGTTAAGAACTTCGCGAAATGATTACGATCCATCTACGAATCCTAAAATTTAGCTATTTTTGGTGATTCGTGGGATTCGTGGTCGTAGTGGAATAGGGCCATTATGGCCCTATTCCACTACGACCACGAATCCCACGAATCACCAAAAATAGCTAAATTTTAGGATTCGTAGATGGATCGTAATCATTTCGCGAAGTTCTTAACTCATTCGTATATATTCGTAGTCGGTTCTTGCAATTCTTGAGCGATCGGGAATTCGTGACAAAAGTTTTGAACTGTTCAAAGTTTTGGCCCCGAACTCCACGATTAAAAAAATCGTAGCTTATTCGTAACAACTTCGTAGTGCGTTCTTGGGCATCGTAACTGAAACGTAATCGATTCGTAGGTAATCCCACAGAATATGTATTCGTACCTGATTCGTACATGCATTCGGTGTGTTCTTAGCGTAGTCGTAACTGATTCCTAACGTCCGGGCAGTATTCGTAATAGATTCTTATACATCGTAGTCAATTCTCGCGGGACTCCAGCCGAACCAAATATATGTATCGTAAATGAATCGTCACGAATTAGACCAGAAATTTGCAAAATATCACGAATCCTCCCGAATCCTAAAATTTAGCCACTTTTGGTGATTCGTGGGATTCGTGGTCGTAGTGGAATAGGGCCATAAGGGAATTTCATGATATCAGCCGTCCCGCGAGAAACCAAAATTATGGCATCTGCGTAATGTATCGAACAAGATCAGCCTGCGCAGTCCGCGCAGACTGATCCGGGCCGACACATTCCGTCTCAGGGGAATACTCCGAATAGGGGTATGGAGTAATGATTCCTGAAACAGAAAATCCACATGGGGCGAAAAGTGTCTGCCCGGATTAGCCTGCGCGGCATGCTGAAGCTCATCCGGGTTGATACTTTACGCAGAGTCCACATTGTTGGTTTTTCTCGCTCAAATGTGGATAATTAAATTTATGTTTTGCGATTAGAATATTCCAAATTCCCCAAAATGTTTCACAGCTTACCAGAATCCTTTTATCTGTAACCTAATTCCTCAAGTTATCGGACTACGTTATCTTGATTTCATTTTTCCAGATGTCGATTTTGGATTCTTGTAATCATGAATCCATTTTCGAGCGAACAACTCGAGTAATTTAGAATGTTCAAACATGTTTACTGTATAATCGTAACGACCCAGTAAATGTCCCGGTGAACGACTTACCAAACGGTTATTTCATGAAGCCATTATCGAGCGAAAAACTCGGGAGTCATTTAGAATTTTCAAACGGGTTTTTATGATTATCATTGTTATGACCTAGTAAATGGCCAAGTGAACGATTTAACATTTGGGTATTTTATTTTGGTGAGAGAAAAAACGATAAAGAACTCCCTAGATTAGAAGGATCGTAAAGATGTCATTTATTATTGAGAAATGTGGCTAGTATGTCACGTTGTTTACTGCGTAATCGTCCACGGTGTACTTAGGAAATTCCAGGGAATAATTTCCTTCATTCCGGCAGACATGGAGGAGCGATACAGCGCTCTGAATAAATTTACGGGATTTCTTTCATGTTCTATTAAATCCTTATTAGACACACAAACCCTGCATTCTGGGTTCTCTATTAAAAGAAACCCCAGCCTCACCCCGGGGTATTTCATTGCATTAAGACCACAACTGGGACGTATACAATCTGGTGTTTGGTTACAGGTGGTCTCAAATTACATTTCATTACAGTCATTTGTGCAGATAACGAATAATTGGAAAACGTAAAGTGTGGTTGCTAAAGACAGGGAATGGCTATTCCAAGGTGGTCTTACGAGCAGGTTAGACTGTACTCAAATGATCATATGAGCCACCCCGCGAGAAAAACCAAAATGATGGCCTCTGCGTAATGTATCGACCCAGATCAGCCTGCGCAGTCCGCACAGACTGATCCGGGCCGACACATTCCGTCTCAGGGGGATAGATGTATAGAGTAGTGATTTCCGAAACAGAAAATCCAAATGATTCGAGAATTGTCTATCCGAGTAAACTTGCGCGGCATGCTTAGGCTAATCCGGGTCGATACTTTACGCAGAGGCCATAATGTAGGTTTTCCTCCGAGACGGCTCATATTTCAACAAAATCCGAAGATGTGAATAACAAACTAGTATACCACCTATGGGCTTAATAGTACTTTTGGAAAAGTAGCGAGTTTGTAGACTGGTGCGAGAAAGCCACTAAAAAGACGTAAGGTAAACTTGCCGCTGTGATATAACAAACATAACTTTGAAAGTGAAATTAAACTCCAAACTTCAATCAATCAATCAATTCGTTCTCCAGAGGATCAGAGTAGGCCTGGGTTAGCCGTACGACTATATGGCGAATAGAGCAGCGTATGATACTGGACAGGGTGTCCCCGGAGTCGCAGGGTGGTCAGGTATTGGCTGGGCGCAAAGTCCTTAAGCTCGGATTTGATTTAATTGGAAGACAATTTTAAAACCCCACGATGATATATATAATAATAATGATATAATATAGTACACTACACAAAACCTAACACTATCTGTGGTTCCTGATGAACAGGCATCATTAACCGAGTTATACCTGTGGGAATCAAAGTTAATGGTGGTTGAAGTACACCGTTGTATTTTAACTTAACTAAATAAAGAATGCAACCACTTGAAGTGTCGACAACTGTAGTAAGCCTTTTCAGTTAGGCAAAATTAACGTAACAGATAAATTCACAATAACAATCAGATTATGGCACTGCTATGACGTTTTTATCAGTTCACAGTCGGTCTCTCCTGAATACTATTGTCAATCGCTACGACGGATTAATTTAGGTTTTACGCCTTTTTAAACACATTGCCCTTCGTATCACGGCGGCCAGTTCAATTTATCGTATATCCTCTTGCTTTCTCACACCAGTTCTTCTCACGATACTGTTTTCAAAGTAACTGGTTCCGTTTCCACATGGACTCAGTCAATTGTTGGAAGACGAATGCGACTTGTCGCATAGACCTTTTATCAGGCGTCACATGGAATATTTGCCGAGCTGGGGTTCAAATTCCCAATGCATGGAGTGACAGCCCGCGTCGCTACCGACGGAGCTACAGGAGTTCGTCTACCTCTATGACGCTATGACACAGCGCAACCCGTTATGTACATTCGATATTCACAAGTATACGACGATTTGGTTTCCTTTGGCACCAGTAATGTGTTTGTGTCGTACCGAGTCACACCGGAGTCAGTCGTTTATGAAGACAATTTGGCTGCTGTCGATTCAAGTGTCTTGTGTTGAAACCTGACAATGTTAACTTTCTTGCCCGAAAGAAACCGAGCATCGGTAGCTCACTCAGTAGCGACGCGGCTGTAAATCAAGGGGCAGTGAGAATTTTACATTGACTGTTGACCCATTTGTGAAAGACGACTGACGCTTATCGCATTGGTCGTTTGCACACGTCGGTAAATAATTTTGGACGAGCTTGGGTGCGAACCCACGGCCCCTGGATTGGTAGCGAGCGTCGCTACCGATGTTGAGATTCAGAGATTAGGGTATAGTATGCGATGTTGTCAAACAGCAAGCATTCTTTGGAAAGTGTTTCTGTACTTGACAGAGACATGCTTTACATAGTGATAAAAACTGTAAACATAAACAACAGGGAAAAAACACATCAGAAATAGTGCGCGTTTCCAACCTCTGACGCATTCATAACTAGCTTCAAGAGGCGTCGATAATATGGTAACGAGAGTGTAAATTGTGTTTTGTCAGACAATATCTCTCTTATTCGAGGAGCAAACCTAGATCGTGGATACTCAAAGTTATCTTCTCACCGAGACGATTCTTGTGAGTACCCACACTATAGGAATTGGGGGTCAAATAATGATTATGCCCGATTTATCGAGCGCGCTGACTGGGTGCATCGTTAGGGAAACTGGAGTCTTTTTCTCACAGTATCGAAGTAACACATTTGTCCTACTAAACAGTACCTTTGGTTCAGTAAGGCAACTTTTATCTACCTACTTCCAATTCTCATATCCTTAACCCTTTCCCTCATACGACAATTCTGCAGCAGACAACTTTGAACGTATTTTGTCAAAAACATAGAAAATCTCCATAATTGAATGGATAACCTATGACAAAAAGTGGAAAACATTGTGTCAAAAGGAGAAATTGCACGTTTTGTGCAATTTCTTCTTTTGTCACTATGTTTTCAAAAAGCCGTCTGCTGCAGAGGCGTCAGAAAGCGTCTATATGAGGGAAAGGGTTAACCCTTATCCCGCCGTGTCCGATTTAAGCCCTTTCTCACATACTACAAATCTGCCACGTAACACCTTTAGGACATATTGGGAACACTATGAGATTTTTGTAAATGAAAGTATGATAATTAAAAATAATCTTAAAATGTTGTGGCAAAAAGGGAACTTGCTTATGAGGATCAATTCCTCGTAGTGTCACAATGTTTTCTATAGTTGTCAGAAGCAGAGGCGTCGAAATGAGCGTGTTTGAGGAAAAGGGTAACAAGAAATTTGTTTCCCATTATATACACGATGATTTTGATCAACATTTGTGAACAGTGTAGACCATGATGATGAGCCTTTACATTTGTCTGCTTTTCATCTGCAATTTTTTAGGTTATAATTCAAAAGTTACAGCACTTCACAAAAACATTTAGGAAACAACTATACGATAAATTGTCCGTTCAACGAGAAAACCAGCATTATGGTATCTGCGCAGGCTGATCCGGGCCGTCACATTTCGTCTCAGGAGGACAGAGGTATAGAGTATTAATTCCCGAAACAGAAAATCCACAGGTGGCGAAAAGTGTCTGTCCGGGTTAGCCTACGCTTATTCTGATCCGGGTCGATACTTTACGCAGAGTCCACAATGTTGATTTTCTCATGAATGTTTCAAATCTGCGATACCGATCAAAGTTTTTAATCATACGTTAATATACTATTTTCTCATTATACGATTTAACTAACCCACACGTAGACGCTTTCTGTCGCCTCTGCAGCAGACGACTTGATGAGCAAGTTCTTCTTTTACCACAATGTTTTCAACTTTATTAAAATTGTTTCGTTTATATTAGACTTGTTTGGTTTGGGAAAGGATTGAACAATTTGGTTTATCATGCTTTACATGAATTTAATCTTCTTTTTTGCGAACAGTCTAGACTCTATCGTTCGTTTCTCGTCAATCAGTTCTTAGAAAATATTATTCAATATCATAACAGCGCTGCTAAACAAAATAACTAAACAAC
>JASEVX010000003.1:35519222-35524222 GCA_031761405.1 Serripes groenlandicus | reverse complement strand
GAATAGTGAGTAATGTTGACCTACGTTTAGCCGTACGGATATGAAAATGATATTTGGTTATTGTTCTCCTTTTGTCACTATCATTTCAAAGATCGTTTGCTGTAGGTGCGTCAACATGATGACGGATTAAAACTCAATTCACAGTAGTGAATAGTATATTTATATTCATGTAAAAGAAGAATCTACGGTAAACAATTAGAAAATGATTATTTTCACAGCAAAGGACAAACAGGCTTGGTTAAGAATTCCTATAATCCTACTTCCTACATATACATGAAAGAGGACATCAAAAGTAGCAAACAATTAGAGAGTGCTTTGTTCGCAAATTAGAACGTAATAAACACTTTTCCTAGTGGGCATCAAACCCTTTCCAACATACAACGGAAATTCCGTGGACGACCTTCACATCTAGGCAACTATTAAAGGACTTATAATTATTGAATTAAGTAAAGTAAAAACATTTCAGCTGTCCCGCGAGAAACCCAACATTGTGGCTTCTGCGTAATGTATCGACCCAGATCAGCCTGCGCAGTCCGCGCAGACTGATCCGGGCCGACACATTCCGTCTCAGGGGGATATAAGTATAGAGTAATGATTCCTGAAACAGAAAATCCAAAGAAGGCGAAAAGTGTCTATCCGGGCCTGAGGCTGATCCGGGTCGATGCTTTACGCAGAGTGCACAATGTTGGTTTTCTCGCGAGACGGCTCATATGCATTTCTCGTTTAGACACAATCATTTCAAAGGTCGTCTGCAGATGCATAAAGATGCGCGTTGATGTTGGATAGAATAAACTGAAAAGTTCTGTCGGAGGGCTGTTCCAAAATGAATACTCAATAACTAGAAAAACACATCCTATATTAAATGGGAATTAAAGGACATTAATAGAACTTTTAACACTTTGTCACACACAGCCGCTTTCTTACGCCTCTGCAGTAGACAGGCACGTACTCAGGCATACGCACGTACACTTCGTCAGAAAAATCAAAAACAATAATGGTACACATGTGCAATAAAAACTGAAGGCTGAGTGGGGTATGGGCTATGAAGAATGAATAATGGGTATCAGCCTGCCACTTAATTCTTGCATTTCGGTTAGAACCGCCTCGGTGGTGTTATGGTAATGATATCCGCCTCTAGAGCGGCCGATCAGTGTTTAATCCGCGGTCTTGTTATACCAAAGACTCGAACGTGGTAGTAGTTATTTCTCTCCATGGTGCTAAGTGTTGCGAAGGGGTGAACTGGCCTAAGGATAAGCTTCAAATCACCACTGATAATTTACACAGGAAACGCCGTAAAATTACTGAAATACTGTTTGGGGCAATCATGAATGTATCATTTCACAGAAACAGTTGTAAACGTTATATGTGACAGATAGATATACATGTTGAAATTGTTTTTAAACTGCCAAATACAGATACAGGTAGATACAGATACAGGTTTCATACAAAGCCTTACGTCTGAAAGTAAGGCATCATGCATGTACATCTTTTATATATATAATTGCGTTTATTCATTCAACGACAACATGTTACAAGTTACACAAATACAAACATTAAAAATACAAGAAATTACACGTGAAACATGGCAGTTTGTCATTTTTTTAAAAAACAAACATATCAGATCTAGTAGCACATGTACGCTATCAGAGTACTATATGAGGGGCATAATTCATGTTCTTGAATCAGTATCAGAACTCCAAACCATATGAGGTCTGAAAGAATATGGAGGGTCTTCCTACCATACGTTAATATCGTCGAGCTTTATCAACGGAATTAACCCTGCATCCGTAGTTTAAGTGCATCCTGGGAGTTACGTATTGTTTCCTGTGATTACATGTGATACTCCTTTCCTGCAATGTTCGATTTAAACTGACCACATTAACCAAACATGGAAGACCAAGATATGTCTATACATAAACGTCCAGTCATTGTTTGCTTTTTTTCGTCTGATATTCAATTAGTAGATCATTGGATGAGAGCCCAGCCCAGGTGGCTAGATCGGTAGCGACGCGGGCTGTCAATATAGGGGTTGTGAGTTAGAACTCCAGCTCATCCTAAATTTTTTCCGACGTTTATGAAAACTTCGTGGCAAATGAGAAATTGCTGATAATAAGCATTTTTGCTTTTGCCACACTGTTTTAAGCTTTATGAATGGATTCATTTATAGAGTTGCCATTGTTTTGTCTAAATATGTTCAAAAACGTCTCTTGCCGATTTGTTCTACGTGAGAGTAGACTAAGGACATGCTTTCCGTACACTTCTCAATTACAGTGTGCGTCCTGAGTATTGTGAAGAAGTAATGGTTTTGAGAAATTCAAACATATTTTAATGCCCACTTAACATCATCCTCGGTATCCAGGCTATTCATGAAATACAAGGTACCCTGGTCAAATTGGCTAGCGAAACTCGTAAAGCATGCACCACGATTAGCTCCAGTGCTGCACTGTTATTTTCGTATTGCATGAGGTTTGTGTCATGCGACCAATCAAGCGGCTGGATTTCACCTCATTAATTATTCATGAGTACGAGATTTGTACAGTCAATTTGCCCAGGGTATCACATATGTTGTGAATAGCCTCGGTATCGAGGATGACTTAACATGTACATTTTACAAACATACTTAATGTATACACAGTATCAAAATGATACAATGTATGTAAGCAAACGGGTCTAGTCACATGATCTCTCAACTTAGGAAAGGCCATTTCCTTAAATTTTACTTACACACTTACAGTGTCTTGATCACAGTAGATGAGTAGATAAGAAGCATGTTTTGTGTTTTTGTAGACTTTTATTCCGTTTATTTGTTAGTTTTGTTTGATAATTGCATGCAAATGCTCAAAGTAAATTATTAGAATATTAAGTGAAGTGAAGAAAAGACAACATCACACACAATTTGTAAAAGTATAGTGGATTCTAGCCCCTCTTTTTCCATGATAGAATGACCTTGGGCGAGGCCTGGCATAATGCATTAGTGTTCTTTCGCCGTGATTTAACGGGTAAAACAAATTCGAAAACTATGCATCAAAGCCGTCTCCGTGATGTAGTGGTAATACCAAGTAATTTAAAAATGGTAGATATAACCCGTGCCACGAGAAAACCAACAGTGTGGACTATGCGTAAACTATCGACCCGGATCAGCTAAAGCATGCCGCGAAGGCTTATCAGGACAGACGCTTTCGCCTCCTGTGGATTGTATCTCATTAGCCGCATATTTCTATAAACCTCAAAGCAAATATCAAGTTTTATATTCATACACCAGTTTTTACACGAGACATAATCAGTCTTTTATACTTCATAAAAAGAAAGTTGCGGATTTCTCGAGGTATTGTGTTTTCTTGGGTTTCAACCATGTATTATTTAAACATAAATTCGCATGCCTTTATAGAGTGTATCGACACACAGAATACGTAAGTCTATTCGACAAGAAGCCGAGCCCCGTTAGCTCAGTCGGTATCGACGCGGGCTGTCAATCCATGGGTAGTGAGTTCGAATCCCAACTCGACAAACAATCATTCCGACGTTTGACAAGCGTCATTCGTCTTTCACCAATGGGCTAATAGTTTATGTGGAAAATCAGCCAGTTGCTTTGCAAGAATGTTGTGTGGTGTACTGGTGTGAGAAAGCCAGGAAACACATGAGTAGGTGAACTGGTCGCCGTGATATGAAAACGGCTTTAAATCCCAATCAATCAATCAAAATCAACTATTCGACAAAAGACCCTCACTCATAGTACACATACCGATAGAATTTATCGCCGATATGCCTACTCTCATCCAGATAATATCCTTTACCTCATCCGGACCAATTTGGATTCATCTACAGAAGGGGACATTTCAAAACTGGAGTGTTAAGTACGGTACCCTTATCACAGTATCGACTGTCCATTATATCATTATTTTGAACCAAATAATTTGTCCTTGTGCTGAGTTTGTCTGATTATTTGGATGGTGTTTTAACGCCCTTTTCAACAGTGGCTCTGTTATATCACGACCTTTCCCTGGTAAGTCACCAGTATTACTGGTATTATTTATTTATCCTGAAAACGATGCAGCAGGCATAATTCTACCCCGAAACGCAGGAGAAAATGGCATTACTCATTTTGCTAAATACGTGGAATCCGCTGTGGTCGAGTGGTTAGCGTCGGGGATTTCGAAACCGGGTGTCCCGGGTTCGATCCCCAGTCGCGGCACTACGGTCATGGTGGAGTGCCCTTGGGCAAAGCACATGTACTAGCCTAGTACTGGTTTGTTTACCCAGGGATCATGAATAAGTGAACTGTCGCCGTGATATAACTGAAATATTGTTGAAAGCGGCGTAAAACCCCAATAAATAAATAAATAAATTGCTAAATACGTACCACATCTCTCTATGAGAGATAGAGATTGATCGTACCTAGTTGGTAGATATATTGACTGATCGAGGCGTAAAAGACCAAACAATCAATCAATCAATGCTATGCAACTTTCTTTCTTCCTCACATAGACTATTATCCGATGTACTGAAGATACATGACCGGCGAATCTGAGTCATGGTAAAACTTCAGACAGAACTGGTATATTACCCGGGTAGTTCCGTGATTTAATCAACACACTGTTCAAAGCGTTATAAAACTTTAAAGCGAGTAATTGATTAATGAATAATGATATATCAAGTAACAGGTTAGACTGCAAGTATGTGACGGGTTTGTACCGTGAAATAGTTAACCTTTTCAGCGCCGAATTGTTTAAAGTAGACTCTTTCATGTTCAAACTCGGACGACTCTATTTTCATGTTATAGAATTTTTGGAATATTTTTATAACTCACAGCCAAACAATGCAGATTTCAGGTGAGACAGCTCGTTACGAGCTGACTCACCTGAATCTGTATTGTTTGCAAAAAGCTCAATATTGCCTTTGGCGCTGAAAGAGTTAACAACTATTTAAAGACGTGAATATAGAAAGAAAGCTATTATTGAATTCCGAATTCGTCGACTAGTCAACCCTTCTTGGAGATAAAA
>JASEVX010000003.1:35475623-35519022 GCA_031761405.1 Serripes groenlandicus | reverse complement strand
GTATCATGCGAGAGGTGACCTATCTAAACGACACTTACGTATTAAAGTATGCCGGGTACAGGACTAAGATCCTTTTTCTCCATCTCCTCTATGTCTCTTTGTAACCTCTCTCTCTCTCTCTCTCTCGTCTCTCTCTCTCTCTCTCTCTCTCCTCTCTCTCTCTCTCTCTCTCTCTCTCTCTCTCTCTCTCTCTCTCGTCTCTCTCACTTCTCTCTCTCTCTCTCTTCTCTCTCTCTCTCTCTCTCTCTCTCTCTCTCTCCCCCCTCTCTCTCTCTCTCTTCCCCCCCCCTCTCTCTCTCTATCTCCCCCCCCTCTCTCTCTCACTCTCTTGGACTTCACTTGTAACACAAGTCGTTCGTCAATTCGGTGAATGATTCATGGAATTCCCATTTCCAGCATTCCTAACAACATTCTGTACCTGCCTTCACGAATTCGTAGTATACACGTTACTCATAAACATTATTGTATATAACGACTTTAGTCTCGTCACCTGTCCAGACGAACAGGTTTTCACTTATCTGAAATGTATTTCAGCCGTTCCACAAGAAAACAACAGTATCGACTCTGCGTAATGTATCGAGTTTAACGACTCGATCAACCTAAGCAGGCTTACCCGGATAGACACTTTTCGCCTCCTATGGATTTGTTGTTCAGGAAGCATTACTCTATACATCTATCCCCCTAAGACGGAATGTGTCGGCCGGATCAGTCTGCGCGGACAGCGCAGGCTGATCTGGTCGATACATTACGCAGATGTCTATCGCCGCAGCTGTTGGTTTTGTTTCCCGTGGAACGGCTGATTTATGTTGTATCTGTGTCCCATACACTGTCGAGTTATCAAGTATGGGTTTCAACCCTTTCCAACATGTTCGCACTTTTATACGCATTTGTACTTTACAACTTTTGTATACATTGTGGCAAAAGCGAAATAGCACATCATGTTTTAAGACTTTTTTCAAAATGTATACGTTCTCCTCAATATGTTTACATCAGTTTTGCCTTTTCGTCTTCTGTAGATTTGTTGCATAGAGGAAAGGGTTAGGCTAATCCGTATTTACAATTTATCTGTATTAATATAATTCGATTGATTGTTGCATCACCAAGAGCACTATAAATCAGATCCACTTTTACTTGCATCATCAAAACATGCAAATGAGCACTGGTTTAAGCAATGTTTTATTAGTATTCTTTATTTCATATACATATTAATACAAGTCATTTATCTAAATAGAAAAAGCATTGAAAGCATTAAGTTTAGTTAGGAAGCTCTCTTACCTCAGAAGGTGCGTTGACTCTATCGGCTATCGGATAAAGACAACCTCTTTTCAGACGTCTCTTGAAACCTTCTATAGATAGCTTAACGGCGAACAGTGCCGATTTAGATTAGACTTTGCGACTGCGCAAGCTGATATAGATCTACACTTGAAGCAACAGCCTTAAAATTTGGTTTTCACGGAGGAACACTCATTTTGGTGGGAATGTGTAGATATGTATACTCATTCGATTCCACATTGCTTGCTCATGTAACAAGTATATGAGTCGTCCCACGAGGAAACCAACATTGTGGTCTCTGCGTGAAACATCGAACCAGATCAGCCTAAGCATGTCGCGCAGGCTTACCCGGATAGACACATTTCACCTCCTGTGGATTTTCTGTTTCAGGAATCATTACTCTATACCTCTATCTCCCTGAGACGTAATGTGTCGGCCCGGATCAGTCTGCGCGGACTGCGCAGACTGATCTGGTCGATACATTACGCAGAGGCCATTACGTTGGTTTTCTCGTGGGACGGCTCATATGTTGTGTTCCTGACGTGGCCCAAGTATTCTAACTAGCTGTTCCTTGACATACCACAGATAACGTCATAATTATAAAGACAGCCGACACCCTCGCCCTTTTGTTTCTTGAACGATAAGAGCAACAGCGTAACGATAAACCGAGTAGAACAGGGTATCACGAATAGCAACGACTTAATTATAGACCGAATATAACTTGGTACCGCGAAAATAATCAGCGTACTGAGAGTGCAACCTTTAAACGATTGGTAACAACCTTCACGCTGTCGAACATTTACAAGGTAAACAGATTAAGTGAATGCGGTAATAATCAGTGCCATTGTTAGCAAGTCTATATAAATTTGTTATCATACTGGTAATTTGGTTAAATTGCTGGCATAACCAAAATTGGGTACCACTTGGTACCACTGGGTACCACTAAGACATTTTGCAGCTATAAACAATGGGTAATCTTTACACTTCTGACCATATACAAAGTAAACGGATCAAATGAATGCTTTGATAAGTTAAATCATTTAGAGAAATAAGTCTCTAGTTCGAAATATATCTCTTTAATTATAGAGACATCACTCACATATTTAGGTAAATATATATCTACATAGAAAGCTTTCTCTTTAATACAGATACATCTCTCACATAGCTAGGAAAATACATATCTACATAGAAAGCTGGGAAATATATATCTACATAAAAAGCTGGGAACTATATATATACATAGAAAGCTATCTCTTTAATACAGATACATCTCTCTTACTTTCAATTTATATAACCTCCTAACAGAGAGGTATTTCCCAATTTTACAAAGATACTCCTGTAAAATATATATATATTACGAATTTGTAGTAAAACGGCCTTAGGTACATGTATAAACCAAAAGTTCTGTTTTATTTAGCATGGTGCTTTACACCGCTTTTAACAATTGTTCAATTATATCACGGCGTTTCCATGCTCATTTATCAGTATAATCGGTCTAGTTTATACTGAAACCGATGAATCTACCGGTATTAATGCTATCCAAGCACCCGCATTTCCGAGCGTCGCCTAGGGATAACCATTGCTACCAATATTAAAGTATTTGGTATCACCCGGCTGAGGATCGAACACGTGTTCTACCGCATCCAAGCCGGACGCTTTACCAATACACCACCGAGATGGATCGTACTATTTAAGCATTCCTTCGACAATCATTTGTCATAAGAAATGGTGTAAGCAACAAGGATCAACTAGATAAAACCTTTCCTACCACTAATTCGGAAAGACAGATACGTTAATAGATCTTTATAAATAGAACGAAAATGACGTAAATCCAACATCATTTTCCCATCACTATTCATCAATTTATCAAAGAATGTAATTAACTTCGAACGGTTGTGGAGAAAGTAATTCCCAGAGCACTTCGAAACACCTTACCAAATACCAACGATATTTTCACGTGTGATGCATCCGTTCTTTGAATACAATGCGGGAAATATAGAAAATGTCTTAAAACGAGCAATTTCAGACCTTTCACAACACTGTTGTTCGTGCTTATTCAATAACCATTCTTTTATTGACAGTCAGAGATTTTTCATATATTTACCAAGATGTTTTCTAAAGTCGTCTGCAGGAGATTTGTTGTATGTAGGTTAAGGAAGAGTTATAGATGGCACATTTATCTTGTGTGATAAGATATCCCACTTCTTGTTCTCTATAAATACGTATTTATCAAGATACCTTACGCCCACTATACACTGAAAATGAATGGACAAGGAATTCGATCAAATTCACGCATACTAGTACTAGTATAAACGTGGGTTTATTTCGCAGCGATTGGGAAAGAAGAGTTGCTATCCCTTTGTCACAATATTCTTAACTTTATTTAATCGTTATACTTTCATTTAACCATTTTCCTCATAAAGACGCGTTCTTACGCCTATGAAGCAGACGGTTTTTTGAAAACATGGCGACAAAAGAAGAAATTGTTCGTAACGAGCAATTTCTCCATTTGTCACCATGTTTTCAACTATATTCAATGATTGTACTTTCATTTAAAGGGAGTTTACAATTTTTTCGAATTTTTTTTTACATTTTTGTCTATATGTTTTCAAAGTCGTCTGCTGCATGGGTTAAATAGGTGTGGCTTTATTTTGGCCCTATATATTATACAACTAGCGTTCTGCTAATTTATCGTATGTTGGTTAGCATATATACATGTAGGCACTTGTTTACGGAAGTCGGACCCGGATTCTAGTGAATGCATTCAAACCTCTTGATCCTCATTCCTTTTTTTAACATTCTTGACGGAATCCGCTGTGGTCGAGTGGTTAGCGTCGGGGATTTCGAAACCGACTGTCCCGGGTTCGATCCCCAGTCGCGGCACTACGGTCATGGTGGAATGCCCTTGGGCAAGGCACATTTTCTAGCCTAGTACTGGTTTGTTTACCCAGGGATTATGAATAAGTGAAGTGTCGCCGTGATATAACTGAAATAATGTTGAAAAGCGGCGTAAAACCCCAATAAATAAATAAATTAACATTCTTGAATCATAGTGTTTGATATAAAGGGGGCGTATTTAATGCTCTTAACCCTTTCACACTTACTACAAAATGGCTGCAGACGACGCAATCTGTAAAAAATCTCAATAAATTAAGGTAGAAAAGAGTTGAAATCATTGTGGCAAATGGCAATTTCTCATTGGTACTATGTTTTTAAACATCGACATCTGCAGATGCGTCAACATGAGTCTATAATTGGGATAGGGATATAAAACGTTTTCAACGCACCTACATTTTCAGACGCATTTTGGAACCGTTGAGACGACGTTTGAAGAATAAAATACTGTTACACATTTGCCACACTGTTTTCAACTCATTTCATATATCATACTTTCAATTTAAATAGTATTTCCCTAGTTGTGTGTGTATGTTTTGCATATGGGAAAGGGTTAATTTCTTATTTTGCTAAACTCCCATGTTAAGAGTACTCCAACGAATCATCTCAATGAAGCGATTATTTTAAATGCCAGCACGATTTAGATTAGTTGTTTAATTACCAATATATTGCCTAACAAATACCTGTTAATAAAAAATGAATAGCGAACATTGTAGTCAAAGATTAGCCTAAGCGAAAAATTACGCTAATCTTGATCTACATTGTTCGCAATCGTACAGTTAGTTACGCACACATTGTATAGAGTGGGGCACATTCGAATTAGAATGAACCCTTTCCCACATATAACATATATGAGCCGTTCCACGATACAAACCATTATTGTGGACTCTGCGTAAAGTATCGAACCAAATCAGCCTAAGCATACTGCGCAGGCTAACCCGGACATACACTTTTCGCATCCTGTGGATTTTCTGTTTCAGGTGTCATTACTCTATACCCCTATAAAGGAAAGTGTCGGTCCGGATTAGCCTGTGCGGACTGTGCAGGCTGATCTGGGTCGATACATTAAGCAGAGTCCATTACGTTGGTTTTCTCGTGGAACGGCTTATATGCAGTAGACGACTCCGAAAATGTATAAACACCACTTTTAAAAATCTCTATAAATGAAAGTACGATTATTGGATTTAGTTGAAAACATTGTGGCAAAATATGAACAATTTCACAGATATCTAGATGATGGTACCTATGACGCAGTCTAAAATTCTTATTTGACACTGAAATCCTTTGTTGTGAGTACTTAAAAGAATAATCTCACCGAAACGATTCTTTTTGTGTACCCACAACACATCGTAAGAGTGATATTGGTGGGGAAAAGACCAGTTTACTCGTCCTTATCTAGTAGTATGAGTTCTTCTTTAGCTACACAATGTTTTCAAAACACGTCTGCTGCAGATTCATCAACGTGTATGTCAACACTCACTTCCTTGCACGTTTACGAAATAGTCCATTAATGAATAACTGAGTCAGGGGCGTAGCTCCCTTTAGGCACAGAAGTATAGAGTAGTGATTCCTGAAACAGAAAATCCACAGGAGGCGAAAAGTGTCTATCCGGGTAGGCCTGTGTGGCATGCTTAGGCTGATCCGGGTCGATACTTTACGCAGAGTCCAGGCTGTTGATTTTCTCACGAGACGGGTTACACATTGATAATTGCAAAGCTACGCCCCTGTGAGTAGCGTAAACTATAGTCAAAGATTAGCTTACACAAATCTCCAATATTTGAGTAGCGTAAACTATAGTCAAAGATTAGCCTACACAAATCTCCAATATTTGAGTAGCGTAAACTATAGTCAAAGATTAGCCTACACAGATCTCCAATATTTGAGTAGCGTAAACTATAGTCAAAGATTAGCCTACACAAATATCCAATATTTGAGTAGCGTAAATTATAGTCAAAGATTAGCCTACACACATCTCCAATATCTGAGTAGCGTAAACTATAGTCAAAGATTAGCCTACACACATCTCCAATATCTGAGTAGCGTAAACTATAGTCAAAGATTAGCCTACACAAATATCCAATATCTCCTTCAGTCACATTGTTCTCAACGTCATCGGCTGCATTGGCGTCAGAAAGCGTTTGTATTTCTCTCAGAAGTAGTTATAACTCACCGTTGATTAATGTTATATCGTATACCCCGTTGTCTTGGCTCATCAGTGACAAGACTGTGTATAACTTAAACACGTGTCCGTGACCACAGGGGGGACTTAGCCAATCAATCAAACTAGGGTGAAGTTACTTGAATTGCCACTTTCTCCGAACGCCGACTGGATTTAATCTCTACCGGTCACATTCGGAATATTGTTATTTTCATGTAATGAGAATTTTGATAGTTTTGCTCAGATCCTTTAAGAGACGTCTGCTTCAGATGTGTCATAGGTGGGTAAGGGTTAAGACTAATGCGTAGGACTATTCATTATAAGAGTATTCTATGTCCTTAACCCGTTCCCACATACAACAAATCTGCGGCGTTTAAAAACATATTTTTAAAATATGATAATTTGATATGCATATTAAAAACAAAATATGACAAATCACTGTAGGTAATTGGATAATTGGATATTTACATATTTTAAGGCTGAGATGACAATTTTGCCTCGGTAAAATTTCAATCCAAAGTCGTTAAACCGATAGATTAGCAATCTGGACTGTTTTCTCTGGTGACCAAAGTGTCCGTATTAACAAGGTTTGACTGTACATGAATACTAAAAGGTGGGGTACTCACTGAGACGATTCTTTTGAGTACCCACAACATAGGGTAAGAGTGTCAAATAAGGATTTTAGATGCCAAACGCCCCTTATCTAGAGCTTTGTTAATCAGAATATGATAAATTGGAGGTTTAACGCCGTTTTCAACACGTTTTCAGTCATATAACGGCGGGTAGTTCACCTTCCCATATGTTACTTCACTTTCTCACATCAGTTCTCAACACAGCAACCTTTCAAAGCAACTGGCTGCTTTTCCACAAAAGACTGTTAGCCAATTGGTGGAAGACGAATGACGCCTGCCGCAGTGTCTATTTGTAAAACGTGGGAAATAATGTTGACTGAGCTAAGCTGGGGTTCCAACTCACAACTCCTGGATTGACAGCCCGTGTCGCTACCAACTGAGCTACCGGAACTCTACTTATTTCGTTGTTTAATTGGGGTTTTACGCCGTTTTCAATATTATTTTAGTTACATCTTGGCGACAGTTCACTTATTCATAATCCTTGGTAAACAGTAATAGGCTATAAAATGTGCCTTGCCCAAGGGCACTCCATCATGACCGAATCGCGACTGGGGATCGTACCCAGGACGCCCGGTTCCACATCCCCGTCGCTAACCATCCGGTCGAGGTGGATTCCTGGAACTCGACTTGAAGGGGGAAAGATCAATTTACTCCTCCTTATTTAATCATCTGATGTTTTTGATTGATTCTAATGGAACCTGTAGGATTTGTTTTGTAGACCAGAGCGTTTATTTTGACATATATACAAAGTACATACTCATTGTTAAACATAAATACATGTACGAAATATACAGACACGTGGGTTTAAAATGGGGTAAAAAAAAGAGAAAATGGTTTGAAAAAAAAATGTGTATCGGAGGGTATCCTCCTATAAAGAGACTGAACCTTGTAAAAAAATAAATTGTAGTATTTATAATCTCTTTTCTAAAGCGGTTTTAACAAAACTTTTTCAGTCGACTTGGCGAGAGAAGCCAGTGAAAGAGTTAAAGTCTTTGGTTTGACCGGATTGTTCTTTTCTCATAGGTGGTCTTTAAACACAGGTTAACTTGTATATGCGTTTCGACAAGTTCTAAAATATCTGTGGAATTTTCTTTTCAAGTTTTTGATTTGACCCGACCGGGTTTTCCGCCTTGGCGCTCATGAATGCGGGAATAGCACTACGACTGGTGCAACGGTCCCATGATAGATAGTACGGAAGTACTACCAGGTGAACTGGTATAACTGGAATGCTAACCCAAACTCCTGAGCGCCAAGGAGGGCATCCATTACTACCATTTTTAAAGTATTTGGTATGACCCGACCGGGGGAACGAACCCGCAACCTTCCGCACCCGAAGTGGACGCTCTACCACTACACCCGGAAGTATTTAATATTAAATCGTAAACCCGTTGCCTTGTCTCATCAGATGCAATTCGTGTGTAAAGTCGTAAACAGCAGAAAAGGGCGTTTCACGAAAGAACTCGCTAAACGGATATCGATACAAATTACCCGGCGAACCTGTGGACCCACACAGTCTCACAAAATCCCCGGCCTTATGTTAACATGTTAACTCTTTCAGCGCCAATGGCAATATGGAGATTTTTGCAAACAATACAGATTCAGGTGTGTCAGTTCGTAACGAACTGTCTCACCTGAAATCCGCATTGTTTGCATTTTTGTTATCAAAATATCCCACGACTTCTAGTGAATGGGAAATGTTGTTGCCCGATTTGAACATGGAAAAGTCTACTTTTAACAATTCGGCGCTGAAAGAGTTTACTAGCGCTAGATGCACCTTTTGTCAAAAAGCTAAAACTGATACATTATCAATTGTGCACCGATGTATCTATACATTTAGGACTGTTTAACTTGTATGCGGATAGTGTAGACTTGACGCAAATGTAACATGACTCTGTTTTAGCATGATCCGACTCATTTATTTATTTATTTCTTGATAACTGCAAAGACCACTTTTAGAAGAGATTTGAATCCTCAGATACATTTTACCATATCGTCTATAATACCGTCAGATTATTGAAATTATATTATTGTAAACTTATCTCAATTTGAGAGATAAAGAAATTGCTTTCGAGAAAAGTAATCATACGTTCATTTCGTTGAGTTTGATTTTTCCTTATAGGCTGTTTTCGCTATCTAAAAGTGGTTTACAGGAAAGGAACCTTCATGACTTGGTAAAGAGTGGTACCTGTAACGTTTTAGAACATTTAAATATATAGTAATATTGGCTGTATCTTGATCGCTGCAGATCATTATCGACAGAGTACTAGACAAGCCTTGCATGTGTATCATTAGTGTACGTCTTCTTCACTGTTCGCTGTCGTACACATATGAGCCGTCCCACGAGAAAACCAACATTGTGGACTCTGCGTAAAGTATCGATCCGGATCAGCCTAAGCATGCAGCACAGGCTTACCCGGATAGACACGTTTCGCCTCCTGTGGATTTTCTGTTTCAGGAATCATTACTCTATGCCTATATCCACATGAGACGGAATGTGTCGACCCGGATCAGTCTTCGCGAACTGCGCAGACTGATCTGGGTCGATACATTACGCAGAAGCCATAATGTTGGTTTTCTCGCGGAACGGCTCATATATCAAGTTTTTAGGAATCAGGCAGCACAAAAAAGTCCTGCAATGTATACAACTGAACGTACTTGAATTATATAGAAATGCTGAAACTGAAAGAAATAAAAGATATTTAACCTGTTTGACTTCTCATATCAGTTAAACAGTTCGGGCTAAGTACATGATATGGGACTCCATGTATTTACCCGGTAATACGACCCGAAACCGATACCATAACGCGTGTTCTCATCCAAATCGGAACTATTTGTAGACTCTAGTACACTTGTAGACTCTAGATAAATCATAAATACACCTTAAGTCATTGGGGAAAGTGTACACGTTAGCATTTCTGACTTGTTTATCGAGTATTGAGTGTTTTACGCCGTTTTCAACGTATTTTCTGTCATATCGATGCGTTTCCTGGGTAAGTTACCAGTACTACTGGTATATTTATCATGTCACCAGCGAGTCAGTCGCAATGCTAACCCCGCAACCCTGAGCGCTAACGAGGGCATCCATTACTACCGTTTTTGAAGTATTTGGTATGACACGGATCGTGACCGAACACGCGACCTCCTGCACTCGATACGGACGCTCTACTACTACACCACCGAGTTAGTGGGGCAATTTTGAACAGTGTAGATTTTCGAAGAGCGCCGTTCGTATGATTCTATACATATACAAGGAACTCGCTTGAAGTTAACGACATGAATATTTATTACCGCCGTTTGGGTCACATTGAACTGCGTTAATTGATAAAATACGAGATAACTTGACAGCTATAAGTGGATAACTGCTCTTGAAATAAGGGCGGAAACCAAAGAGTTAAATAGATAAATACACAGATTCATGAATGTTGGCAGAAATATTGTCCTTGTCACGTCTTTAAAATAATGAAATACTGATTTGAATAGTTCGTACATTTGTTTTCTCTTTTTATTAGCTAAGAAACACATGGGTTAGTGAACTTTTCGCCTTCATATGACTTGAACAATGTTAAAATCGGCGTAATACTCGAATAAATCTACAACACTATAGAGTCTGAATTATTGTAAAAGTATTACATGTAGCATATTTAGTTTCAGTTTTAAATTGAAGGAAAAACAAGTGCTAGATCTGTAGCGCTAATATCTAATTTGTAAAAAAGATGTGTTTACATTCGCCACAAGGGTCTCTATTAACTACGAGAAATTGCATTCTAGGTGATAAGATACGGGATAAAATGATAGCTTAAGTAGGTAATAGCTATCCCTTTCTCACAAACATAAAATCAGAAGCAGACGTCTTTGAAAACATCATGGCAAAAGTATGGGAACATCTCTCAAACGGAAAATTTATAAATTTTAAATATTTGAAAAACGTTGTGGCAAAAGGAGTAATTGAATTTTATTCCACAATGTTTTCAAAGAGTGGTCTGCTGCAATGTATATCTGCGTCTGTGTTGACCTAAGGGTAACGTGGGTAATAGTGTTAGAGAAAAATGTAGAAACAGATAGTTAACGAGATATAACGGGCATAATTTGGTCATAAATATGTACAGTGTGATATAATAATATTACAAGAATATAACCCTTTTTCAGTCCAGATGCCGAGCTATTTTGACGCCTCTGTAACAGACGACTTTTACAAACATTGAGACGAAAGGAAGCAATTTTTATAATTATGGATTTCTCCGTTTGCCACAATAGTTTAAACACTATTCACTTGTATTGCTTACATTTATTATATATTCCAATATTTGCATAGATTATTTCAAAGTCGCCATTTGCAGATTTGTCGTATGTGGGAAAGGGTTTTGGAAAAGTGAGTCGTGCCCTTAAGTGCAGGAAAAACATTTCTCTTTCCAGTTCGGATGTGTAGATCTATGTTAGAAATCAAGATATTGCCATTCTTAACCCTTTCCCCCATAAGACAATTCTGCAGCAGACGACTTTGTACATATTTTGTCAAAATCTAGAAAATCTCTAAAATGTAATGGATGACCTATGATTAAAAGTGGAAAACATTGTGGCAAAAGAAGAAATTACTCGTTTCGAGCAATTTCTTCTTTTATCACTATCTTTTCAAAAAGCCGTCTGCTGCAGAAGCGTCAGAAAGCGTCTACATGAGGGAAAGGGTTAAAAATGCAAGACCATATAGAACAAGTTCCTTTCCTCTTTATGCCACAAGCTGCATGGATAGCATTATCATTTATGCAACAGTATCATCGTCCAATTCTCTTGCGCAATGTGTCCCTTTTTCACACTACTTTTCACCCAATACCAACGTATGATGTCATATTGCCGGATCACCAAGTACGTATATTCAGTAAATGCTTTCACTGCGGAAATATCTCGCCTCGAACTTTAAACCAGCGTATCGGTGATGTAGTGGTAGAGCTTTCGCCTCGGTTGCGGGAGGTCTAGGGCTCGAACCTTGGCGCTCAGGATTGTATTACTCAGTTGTGACGGTAAAAACGGAGTCGAAATAATACCAGAAGTACAGGCACTTTACGCAGTGAACGCCGTGATACAACTGTAATATTGTTGAAAGTGGCGAAAGCAACACTCCAAGAAACATATAACACCTAGGTAATCTGAAGAATCCGCCCTTGTCTAGTGGTTAGCGTTGTGATTTGGAAACAGGGCGTCCCGGGTTCGGTTCCCAGTTGCCGCGGTCATGATGGAGTGCCCTTTGGCAAGGCGCTTTTTCTAGCCTAGTACTGGTTTGTTTACCCAAGGATAATGAATAAGTGAACTGTAGCCGTGATATAACTGGAATAATGTCGAGGCGGGGTAAAACGCCATTCAAACACAAATGAGCCGTCCAAACCAACATTGTGGACTTTGCGTAAAGTATCGACCCGAATCAGCCTAAGCATGCCGCGCAAGCTTACCCGGATATACCCTTTTTGCCTCCTGTGGATTTTCTGTTCCATGAATCATTACTCTATACATATATCCCCCCTGAGACGGAATGTGTCTGCCCTGACCAGTCTGCGCGGACTGCACAGGCTAATTTGGGTCGATACATTACGCAAATGTCATAATGTTGGTTTTCTCGCGGGACGGCTCATACTTCTCCTCGGCTGTACATGCCCGCGAGTATATACATTCAGCAGGAGGACAAAGAGTATTTCTTTTTACATAATCACAAATTCCGCCAGCAACACGAAACGTAAGTCCTTCAGGCTGCTTGTCAGCCGACAAAAGATTAAATAGGAAATACTTTCAGATTGAATAACTCCGGCGTTGAAATACAGTATAAATTTATCATCGTACCTAATTTGTATTCTGTCAAAGAAACCCTGACTAATAACCTCAACATTATGGTAATACGCTGCTGAAATGCTCAGTCATGAGAAAAACTTACCTACTTAATCCCTGTTTACATGTTGGCGAATGTTGACGCCGCTGTAGCGGACGACTTTGGAAAACCTTTTGGCTAAGGGAATACTTACTTTTCATAAGAAAATTCGATTTCTGTCACTATGCTTTAAGCTGTAAACATTTATTATATTATCCCTTACTGAGTATTTTTCCATAATGTTGGCCATAATATGAGCCGTCTCACGAGAAAACTAACATTATGGACTCTGCGTAATGTATCGACCCGGATTAGCCTGCACAGTCCGCGCAGGCTAATCCGGGCCGACACATTCGGTTTTAGGAGGATAGATGTATAGAGTAATGACTCCTGAAACAGAAAATTTACAGGAGGCGAAAAGTGTATGTCCGGGTAAGCCTGCGCAGCATGCCAAGGCTGATCCGGTCGATACTTTACTCGGAGTCCACAATGTTGGTTTTTTCGTGGGACGGCTCATTTATGATTCTAAAGTATTATTCTTCTGATTTGTTATAATTGGGAAATATAATTGTTTACTCTTGCTCTCCAACTGAAACATAGGGTCAACACCACTCTTTTCAACTGATCTTTGCCTCTTGCTGTCGTTTTAAGCGAAACGGGATCTCAATCGACTCGAGGCTTCGAATCCCATTATTGACAGTGGCCACCGGTTGGTCAGCCACCAGATAGTTAACTTACTATATCGAATACTTCCCAGCATTGCCTGTGTCAATCTTTAACCCTATCCAACATAAAAACAAAATGCTGTTAATGATGTTGACAACATTTAGCTTCAAAATAGAGCATCTTTATAAATGAAAGTATAATTCACCTTATGACAATGTGGCAAAATTAGAATTGAATCATTATTGGTGATTTCTTCTTTTGTCACACTTTTCTCTGATCTGTTGACTGCTGTAGATGCGTCAAAATACATTGATATGGTTTACACTTTATCGTACAACCCTTTTCGAAAGAACGTAAATGAAAGCATAAATTTTCAGTTGAGTTTAAAATGGTAGGGTAAAAGGAGAAATTGCTCATTAGAAACAATTGTATCTTTTGCCACACTGGTTTCATATGTCGTCTGCTGCAAATGCGTCAATATGTGAGCAAGGTTAAGGATCTGTCCAATCTGACTAAAGTACACGATCTTACCTATGCGTAGCGTTATTAGGAGATGATTTTAATGAGATTGGGGATCTGTATTTATTGGAAGACAACTAACGTGATCCTCATGAAGTACTTGATGCATATTACTCTTTTGGTAGCCTTTTTTCCATTTTGAAAACACCAGGGTAAAAATGTTGAAAATGCGATATTGTTCATCAATAAAACGTTTTTTTTAAATGGTCGTCTTCTACAGACGTGTTGATCGAATGTCGCCTTGAAACCCATTCCGTGATTCAGACGTCATATGACGTTGACAACTGTTACACTCTAAACCAGGACAAATTGTTTGCAGTGTGCAATTACTTTTTTTTTTTTTTGACACAATGGGTTTAACTCTTTCAGCGCCAAAGTCAATATTAAGGATTGTTCAAACACTACAGATTCAGATGAGTCAGCTCTTAACGAGCCATCTCACCTGAAATCAGCATTGTTTGCCCTTTAATTATAAAAATATTCAAAAATTCTTTTAACATGAAAAATAGATTCGACCAAATTTGAACGTGGAAGAGTCGTCTTTAATACAATTCGGCCCTGAAAGAGTTAACGTATTTAAAGTATACTTTCAATGTTCCGTATGTAACAATCTTTTCCTTAGATATTTAGAAAGCAGGCTGAAAACTTAATATGGATACATATATTTGATTCAGGAAAAGGGGCGAATACACCCCCCTTAATCCACATACCGTCGAACAACTCATTTGCTTTAGATATGTAAAATAGCGGACTAGTTATATCAGAAAACAAGTTATATAACAGTAATTTAATAGAAGAAAATCACATGGAAATCAATTAAAATCATAATATAAAATGAAAAAGTTACTCTATTTGGACAATTTCGCAATTTCGCAATTTCCACATTGATTTCATCTCAAAGTATACCGTGGTTAATTTACATTTCAATGTATACGTATTGTTGTGAGATAAACGGTTAAAGAAATAACATCTAGGCCTGTTGTCTCGACTTTAGTCTGCCCAGGGACACTATATTACACTAACACTAAGTTTGTGCATACATTGATTGAATAAGGTTCCAACGCCGATTCAAAGTTTTCCGGTAATCCTTACAACAGTCTTTCCAAACATCTGGTTGCTTTTTCACGCAGACTGTTAAACCAATTGGTACTTGTCGCATTTACTCTTTTCAAACGTCGGAAATAACGATTGCCGAGCTCGGGTCAGAACTCTCAGCCCCTAGATCGACAGTCCGTGTCGTTTTCGAGTGTGCTACAGGGGCTCCGCTTGCTCATATGTGCAGGCTCCTTTGAACATTTACTGATGACATGAAACCCTTTACCACATGCATCAAATCTGCAACAAACGAATTCTGAAAATATCTTCCAAAAATTAAATTAAAAAACTACACTAAGTAGAATTGATGCACTATTTTACATTTTCCCTCATACGACAATTCTACAGCAGACGCTTCTGAACATATTTTGTCAAAAAATAGAAAATCTCCATAATTGAATGGATAACCAATGACTAAAAGTGGAAAAAATTGTGGCAATAGGAGAAATTGCTCGATTTGAGCAATTTCTTCTTTTGTCACTATGTTTTCAAAAGGCCGTCTGCTGCAGAAACGTCAGAAAGCGTTTATATGAGAGAAAGGGTTAAGAGTTTTAATAGAATTTACCTTTTATTGCCATGAACTGTTTTCCAAAGTCGTCTGCTCCATACTGCGACTGCATGTAGGAAAAGGGTTTAATTGCGTTCCTGTCTCAGTTGGCCCAATTTGATCCGAAAATTCCCCGCGTTTTCCTACGGAACATTAATAGGGTGTCGGACGATTGTTGAGAGAGGAGGGTGTCTATTTATTAGCTGTATTATATTCGTGTCGACTTTCGTCGGCATTTGTAAATATCAAGGGAATACCATAATTGAAATACTGTACAACAAATCAAGGCTTAAGAAACAGAGACTGGCTACAGTCTGGAGTTTGTTGTTTTCAGTGTACACTTTACAGTTTGGTTTGGTTTATTTGCGTAATGTATCGACCCAGATCAGCCTGCGCATTCTGCGCAGCCTGATCCGGGCCGACACATTCCGTATCATGGGGATAGAGGTAAAGAGTAATGCTTCCTGAAACAGAAATTCCACAGGAGACGAAAAGTGTATATCCGGGTAAGCCTGCGTGGCATGCTTAGGCTGATCCGGGTCGATACTTACCGCAGAGTCCACAATGTTGGTTTTCTCGCGAGATGGCTCATATTAGTAATATCACGGTGAGTGCCTTAAATAGTCGATTCGGCACCACTCGGCTATTTAACCATTGGCCCACTATATGTATCGTTAAGGCGCATCTGTAGTAGACCAATGTTAACTACACATATTGAGCAACTTCGCTTTTTGCCTCAATTCATTTGTTTATATTTATTAATTGGGTGTCTATGTATTAGCTGTGTTAAATTGGTTTCGACTTTCGTCGATCAGCAATATCTTCTTTTGTCAAAATCCTTTCCTCCGCAGCATATGTTGTCAAAAGCTTGCAGTAAGTGATAAAGTTTATGAAACATAGTTGGCCACAGTCTGGTATACGTAATCCTCGACTTTTGTACTTTTACATTTCGTTTGTTCTATTGGAGTTTTTACGCCTCTTTAGACGTAGTCTTAGTTATGTCACGGCGAGATAACGGTTTAGTCATTAAGCACCACTGATAGTGTATCCAGTGTCCTGCTGTTGGAAACGTTCAACCCATTCTCACTTGCATCTGCAGAAAGCGACCTTTGTGATATTTATGGGGGAGATCCTAACCTTTTAAATTCAATTGTGTTGAATCCATGATGAACTATTTTTCTCGCGCAGTTTCTCATGCGTTGTTTGGTGCTAACAGCAATTGGCAGGCTGCCAACTCCGAAAAAAATGGCCAAAAACTGTACTACAATCTGAAGTTTGTAATTGTCAGATTATGTATTTTTTATTCACTTTTGCACCATCCAAGCCGAGCCCCAGTAGCTCAGTCGGTAGCGACGCGGGTATAAACCAAGGGTATGTAAGTTCAAGCCCCAGCTCAGCTAACATTATTTCAGAAGTAAGTCAAAGATCCAAGTGAAAAGCGTTATTCGTCTTTCACCAGCGGGTTAATAGTCTATATGAAAATGCAGCCAGTTGATTGTGGCATTAGCTTTTGTCGAAACCACGGAAATTGATACAAAGACATGGTCACAATCATTGCAATTATACTTTTGACTAAGTGTTTCTCTCATAGCAGCCCCCCGTTCAAGTGGCGTCGACATGATGTTTGATAACTGGCCCCGGAACTATAAATAATCTGAAAACGCTCTCTGTTCTCAGAAATTAACTATATCCTCCATAACCGACTTATGATTGGTTAGTTCCGGGAATGAATTTGCTTCTGATTAATAAGATACTTTAGCGCTAAGTGTAACCAGGGGCGTAGCTTGGCAATAATCAATGTGTAGGCCGTCTCGTGGGAAAATCAACATTGTGAACTCTGCGTAAAGTATCGACCCGGATCAGCCTAAGCATGCCACACAGGCCTACCAGGATAGACACTTTTCGCCTCCTGTGGATTTTCTGTTTCAGGAATCAGTACTCTTTATCCCCCCCTTAGATGGAATGTGTCGGCCGGATCAGTCTGCGCGGACAGCGCAGGCTGATCTGGTCGATACATTACTCAGATGTGTATCGCCGCAGCTGAATTTTGGGGCAATTTTAGAAGAAATGTGTAGGCACGTGCCTACAGTGCCTTTAGGGAGCTACGCCCCTGCTAACACAGCACAGAGTATACCTGTATCATATTGGATAATGGATTGCCGCGCTGCCTAAGTGTTTTGTTTTAGTTCAGGACGGGCTTTTTATCCTGACACATACCTTTTTATTCCTTCATCAGCATATCATAATATTTTAAAAGAATGCAAGTGATAAAATATTTCCATGCAACATATAAATTGGTTTTCACAACATGCCCCGGAGCCAAGACTGCTCCCCATCTAAATGAAGTTTTTATCTCTAAAACGCTCTCTTCACGCTGGCTGGGATTTGATGGGTCGGTATAAATTACCCCAAAATGAATTAGACTGCGACATTTCGTCATGTTACATATTCAATGTTATATCACATTATATAAACTTTCCTTTAAATTCAATTTTAAAAATAAGCACTCGACCATATCATTTTTTTTAAGACTAACACAATGTTGTTCTTTAATTGAATCATCGCAAAACATGAATAACTATTTTTAAAATAAAGGTGAAACCATATAAAAAACGGCTCACTATGAACATTTTTTTTTCATTTTGCCTCAATAATTAAAAAAACTATTCTGCTGCAGAGGGACCAGAATGCATCTGTATCAGGGAAAACGTTAATATATCACTTCATCTTCTGATAGGCTTGTTAGATTCCAAACAGGTCTATCGGGAACATATTACATGATATCATTACATTTCTATGGAAATAATGCGTGTGATGATACCAGGGTTATCACCATTAAAATATAACATGTGATAACAAAACCGTTAATATGTTTTTTCTTAGAAGCGTGTCTAGAATGTCTGTAAGCTAGATAGTTAATCTTTGCAAATTGAAGTTCCAACTTTATATCTAGACCAGACCCCGAATATTTAAAACTCGCCAAACGTGCCCTGTACGAAAGAAAAGAACACTATGCTCCAATTTAGACTTCTGATTGGTCAATATCGATAATGAATTCCCTTTTGACATATCAGATACTTGTGAATAAAGTAAACGTTTGAGAGTTTAGATCCTGCAGCTGCAAATGGCAAAGCAAAATGAAAACAATGATACAAGGCTATAGCCCCATTAGTTATATGAGTCGTTCCACGCGAAAATCAACAGTATAAACCAAAAGTGTGGTCTCTGCGTAAAGTATGGACCCGGATCAGCCTAAGCATGTCGCGCAGGTTAACCCGGACAGACACCTTTCGCCTCCTGTGTATTTCCTGTTTCAGGAATCATTACTCTATACCTATATCCCCCTGAGACGGAATGTGTCGGCCCGGATTAGCCTGCACGAACTGCACAGGCTGATCTGGGTCAATACATTACGCGGCGTCTATAATGTTGGTTTTCTCATGGGACGGCTCATGTACTTAGGACTAAGGCAGTGATGGATTCCCTCCTTGGCACTCAGGGGGAAAAGCATTAACCCTTTCCCTCATATAGACGCTTTTTGACGCCTCTGCAGCAAACGGCTTTTTGAAAACATAGTGACAAAAGACGAAATTGCACAAAACGTGCAATTTCTCTTTGTCACAATGTTTTCCACTTTTAGTCATAGGTTATCCCATTCAATTATAGAGATTTTCCATTATTTGACAAAATATGTTCAAAGTTGTCTGCTGCAGAATTGTCGTATGAGGGAAAGGATTAATCCTTCGAAGTTATTCATTACGACAAGGGGCACTCGAATTCAAAACAATGCACTTATCCCCTTTCCCACATACACGTAAGCGGCAGACGAATTTGAAAACAACTAGGTTCAAATATAAACAATACAATGAATCGTCTACGTGTGTTTAGGTGTTACAATCTGACTAAAGTACTCGATCTGACCTATGCGTAGCGTTAAAAGGAGATGATATTAATGAGATTGGAGGTGTTATGTCTTATTCTGTGGAACCACGATTATTCGAACTCGATTCTTTGATTAGTTGATTGAGTTTGGAGTAACGCCGTTTTAAATTATCAGTCGTATCACGGAGACCGTTACACGTATCCATGTGTTTCGTGACTTTCTCAAACCAGTACTCCAAACAATAGGCTTTCTATTCAACTGAATTGTGATATGCCTATACTAGGGTCTTGACGATATATATATTACACGTATCCATGTGTTTCGTGACTTTCTCAAACCAGTACTCCAAACAATAGGCTTTCTATTCAACTGAATTGTGATATGCCTATACTAGGGTCTTGACGATATATATATTACACGTATCCATGTGTTTCGTGGCTTTCTTAAACCAGTACTCCGAAAAATAGGCTTTCCGTTCAACTGAATTGTGATCTGCCTATACTAGGGTCTTGACGATATATATATATATATATATATATGGTTTTATCATATAAACATCCTAGTTGGTCCGTATGTATGTAGTTTCGGAAACGGATAGTCTAGTACCCCGGCGTTCTATATTCAATTAAATTCATTTCAATTCTTTATTCAAAGTATAAAAGCCTCCGGCCCATGTACATCTATAATAACTATTTCAGCGCCAAATTGTTTGAAGTAGACTCTTCCATGTTCATATTCGGGCGTCTCCATTCTCAGGTTATAAGAGTTTTGCAATATTCTGATAACCTAAAGACAAACAATGCTGATTTCAGGTGAGACAGCTCGTTACGAGCTGACTGACCTGAATCGGTATTGTTTGCAAAAAACCTCAATATTGCCATTTGCGCTGAAAGAGTTAACAAAGTATTTACTAAGAATGATATGATAAGGACGATTGTAATTTCCAGAATAGTTTCAAGATAGTTAAATAGCGATTGAAATATACGATAACAACAATGCTATATTATTGTAAACGTCTTAGCAAATGATGTAATACAAATGTCCAGGCAAACAGACATGAGTGTAGACTATCTAGTGTTTAAAGAACAATTTCAGATATGTTTAAATGTTCGCTGCCCTCAGCTCAAGTTGATCCTGTATATCAGTTTTAATAACTCATTACAAAGTCTACCTTGATTGTTTTACACCATGATTACGTTTTTATTAAGGATGTAACACGAGCTACAGCTCTACTGCAAAGTAATCATCCTCAAACATGTGTTATCTGGCATTAGATTTATTCGAAATGCCTTAACGAAACAAAACTATAATCAATTATGTCATGAACCAACATTGGCGACTAGCTTGGCCACCTCCCCTTATATGGCGACTAGATGTCACCTCCCCTTATATGGCGACTAGATTGGCCACCTCCCCTTATATATCAATATCGTATATAGTTCATAGTTCATAGTAAATATATATTTATACTTTCGTAAACTCTACAGTAAACCTATAGAACGTGATGTTTGAATCAATACATAAATAATACAGCATTCTACTTTCGGAATTGGAAAGGTCAAATCGGTTTGGTTCACAAACAAGTTGTTTCTATAGCCTATTGCTTGCTTCACAATAGCCGAAGAGCACTGCCATTGTTGGTGTTTGCCTGACTCGAAAATGTAATATTAAGGGCAAACAACTCGACACAAAAAAACTGGTAATGCCAGAGTAATTCCCCCTTTTAAATAAGTTGTTTGTATTGACAAGCATGTGGTTTGGGACAAAAGGGTTTTCAAACACTTTTTTTCTAAAGTCGCTACACTATGAAATAAACTATATTTGCGCACGAACAATTTCGCTAACCTTTACAAATGTTTACCAAATGATGTGTCTGTCATCAGTAGTACAATACAGGGGGATATGAACGTACAGAGATCAAACGAATCGTGTTGAATGAACTTATCATAATCAAAACTCGGTGACCTAGTTAAACAGGCCCCCCCCCCCCCCCCCCCCCCCCCCCCCCCCCCCCCCCCCCCCCCCCCTTCAGAGTACACAGATTTTAAAGTCCATGCGATTTAAATATACATGTAGTAACGTTAACATTTAAGAATTTTAATGTCAATAAAATATCCATCAGAGTCAATGACAAATTAACCAAGTTAAGCAGACCCCCCTCGGAGCTATGACCTTACAATACATCGGCAAGAGACGACTTTGACAATACAAAGGCAAACATATTGAAAATCTTTATGAAAAAAATATTATTGAATATAGCTGATCTATACATTGTGGCAAAATGGAAAATTTCTCATTATGAGAAAATTCTCTATTTGCTACAATTTTCTCAAAATTCGTCTTCTGCAGACGTGTCAGAAAGCGTCTGTTTGTTGGTAAGGGTTTAAAAACCCACGCGATTTAAAAAAAGTAATTTTAACGTTTAAAATTTAAAAGATCAAATAAAACGACAACAATCTATATCAGAAAACCATAGCCAGTATAAAACTGATCATAGGGCTAACTTTGATCCAACGTCCTCGGCCAGCCGTGGTAGTTCAGTTCGACTAGGACTTTCGATCCAGGGTTCGTGGATTCGAAATCCCGGCTCGTCCATTCATTATTTCCGATGACTGATAAAAGTAAGTGTGACTATTGTCATCGGTCTTCAACCAATGGACTAAATACTCCATGTGGGAAGGTAGCCAGTTGCCTTTGAAAACATGTTGTGTGGAGCTGGAAAAGCAAGGACAATATTTTAGATGAACTGGCCGCCGTGCCGTGATTGAAATACCGTTGAAAATGACGTTAAACTATAATCAATAAATCAATCCATTGATCCAACTTGGACGCGACTTTAAACAACATTTACGTTCGCCACTATGCAAGACTCAAACTACAGTTATGAAACATGTACAGACTAAGTTCAGCTTGCAAAGTTTGGACCTACATTGTTCGGTACGTCATTATTTATTGTGTAGCAAGACTTATCTATAAATACAGAGGAAATTTGTTTTGATTGATTGATCGGGGATCAACCCTTTTCCTCATACGACAATTCTGTAGCAGACAACTTTGAACGTATTTTGTCAAAACATAGAAAATCTCCATATTTGAATGGATAACCTATGACAAAAAGTGGAAAACATTGTGGCAAAAGGAGAAATTGCACGTTTTCTTCTTTTGTCACTATGTTTTCAAAAAGCCGTCTGCTTCAGAGGCGTCAGAAAGCGTCTATATGAAGGAAAGGGTTAAGGAAGTTTTCAATAACTTGTTTATCATATCACCGCTGCCAGTTCACCTATACGTATGTATCCTGGTCATCTTGCACCAGTATTTAAAACACCAGTCTTTCCAAGCAACTGACTGCTTTCCCACAAAAAAATGTTAGCCCATTTGTGAACACGAATGATGCTTGTCCCATCGACTTTTGTTAAGCGACTGACATAATGTTGCCGAGTTGGGGTTTGAACTCGAAACCAAATGATTGACAGTTCGTGTCGCTATCGACTGAGCTATCGGATCTTTTGAAAACAGAGAAAAGGAGACACTGTTATTTAGAATGAATAACTTCCGCTTAAGTCACTATTTTACAACTAAGTATACGTTCAGTCATGGTCAACGGTTTTATATGTGGCCAAGATGTTTCCAAAGTCGTCTGCTGCAAACTTGTTGCATGTGTGAAAGGGTAGAACACGTCTCTACAGGGAAGGATCTAAATATTCGCCAATCGCCTAGAGTAACAGAGCAATTTCATCGTGTGTTTTAAAATTTTCAATTTTCGTTAATATACGAGATAGCTGGAATTCTTGGAAATATTTTATGATTGTATTTTAACCCTTAGCCCACTATGCACTGATATGTACGACTTTATTCAACATTTGCATATCCATGAATGGCTACACAGTATAATGTTAGTTTACATTATTTACTACCAAAACGGATTAATATCAAGTAAAAGTTATACTCTCTGGGGATGAACTTGTCAAAAATAAAAAGTTTGTTTTATAATTTGATATATCATGGCGTTTCCTTGGTAAATAACCAGTTCGATCGGTGTTGTTTATCCTGACCTCGATGCACCAGTCGTTATGCTATCCCCTCAATCCTGAATTCCAATGTTCCAATGAGGGAAAGACATTAATACCTAATTTAAAGTCGTTGAAATGAGCCGCTCGGAAATCAAACCCGTGACCCCCTTAAACCGCGACCTCCATAAACCGCGGCCTCCATAAACCGCGATCAACATAACCCGCGACCTCCATAACCCGCAACCTCCATTTCCCGCGACCTCCATAAACCGCGACCTCCATAACCCGCGACCTTCATAAACCGTGACCTCCATAACCCGCGACCTCAATAACCCGCGACCTCCATTACCCGCGACCTCCGTAACCCTCGACCTCCATAACCCGCGACCTCCATAACCCGCGACTTCCATAAATCGCGACCTCCATAACCCGCGACCTCCATAACCCGCGACCTCCATAACCCGCGACCTCCATAACCCGCGACCTCCATAACCCGCAACCTCCATAACCCGCTACCTCCATAACCCGCGACCTCCATAAACCGCGATCTCCATTACCCGCGACCTTCATAACCAGCGACCTCCATAACCCGCGACATCCATAAACCGCGATCTCCATAACCCGCGACCTCCATATCACGCGATCTCCATAACCCGCGACCTCAATAACCCGCGACCTCCATAACCCGTGACCTCCATAAACCGCGACCTCCATAACCCGTGACCTCCATATCCCGCGACCTCCATAACCCGCGACCTCCATAACCCGCGACCTCCATAACCCGCGAACTCCATAAACCGCGACTTCCATTACCCGCGATCTCCATAACCCGCGACCTCCATATCCCGCGATCTCCATATCTCGCGATATCCATAACCCGACCTCCATAACCCGACCTCCATAACCCGCGATCTCCATAACCCGACCTCCATAACCCGCGACCTCCATAAACCGCGATCTACATTACCCGCGACCTCCATAAACCACGACCTCCATAACCCGCGATCTCCATAAACCGCGATCTCCATAACCCGCGACCTCCATATCCCGCGACTTCCATAACCCGCGACCTCCATAACCCGCGACCTCCATAACTCGCGACCTCCATAACCCGCGACCTCCATAAACCGCGACCTCCATAACCTGCGACTTCCATAAACCGCGACCTCCATAACCCGCGACCTCCAAAACCCGCGACCTCCATAACCCGCGACCTCCATAACCCGCGACCTCCATAACCCGCGACCTTCATAACCCGCGACCTCCATAAACCGCGATCTCCATAACCCGCGACCTCCATAACCCGCGACCTTCATAACCCGCGACCTTCATAACCCGCGACCTTCATAACCCGCGACCTCCATAAACCGCGATCTCCATAACCCGCGATCTCCATAAACCGCGACCTCCATTACCCGCGACCTCAATAAACCGCGACCTTCATAACCCGCGACCTCCATAACCCGCGACCTCCATAACCCGCGACCTCTATAACCCGCGACCTCCATATCCCGCGACCTCCAATACCCGCACATACATTGTTCAGTCTGCGATAACAATGTTGACCTAGATCAGCTTGTACAGTCCTATTGTGGTATACATCGGGCGCTACCGATACTTATTTATAAACATTACTGGTACAATATTAAAATGTGATTTTTGTTGACAATTTTTTTTCAGCTTTTGCGTATGGTGGCATACTTCAACCACCTCATAACCACTTAATTGTCACGCTGTATAACTAGTTAGTCACTTAATTATCTTGATAAGTTATACGTAGGTATCTATTGGCAGTAGTGGGCAGTAACATATACTTTTTTTGTGTTGACATAAGTATCTGTTAACATACAAATAAACGCGTTAATCAGATATGTATCATAATAATTAAGTGACTTACTAGTTACTATAACGTGATAATTAAGTGGTTATGTGGTGGCAGACGTATGCCACCATACTTACGGTTACTTATTATGATACTTGTAGGCTACCTGTGGTGTAATACAATATAATATTGTAAGACAGCTTACCGGTATCTGAAGGGCTAAAATAAAGATAAAATAAATATGTCTTTTTTCATTTTAATATAACCGTAGAGCTGAAAAAGAAAGTGCTAGTTTTTCTGACATTTGACCATAACATCACTTTGTTACTTTGGTGCCATTGAGCATGGGTTAAGAAATTATCGAACTCCGTCGTTATGTGTGTTTGTATGTTAGGTGTTTTAAGAAGCTTTCAACAATTTGCCACTCACAGCGCGGGTTTTCTGGGTAAATTACCTGTGTATCAGGTCTTTACACCAATGCATCAGTCGTAATACCTTCCCCACAATTATGAGCGCCGCTACAATTTCTTAAGTCCGTGATACATGTATGATCCGATTGGTGATCGAACCCTGTTCTCCCGTTCAGAAGAGGGTTGATTGATTGATTGGGGTTTAACGCCGTTTTTAACAAGTTCTCAGTTATATCACGGCGGCCAGTTCACCTACTCATGCATTTCCTGGTTTTCTCACACCAGTACTCCACACAACAATCTTCCCAAGCAACTGGCTGCTTTTCCACATAGACTTAGCCCATTGGTAGAAGTTCAGAAGAGGAACGCTTTAACCAGCCTTGATACATTCAACAGTTATCGCTGAAATTCAGTTCGATGAATGTTAGTCTAAACTCAGCTTATATTAATCACGGTCGATGTTTGCTTCCTGGAGACTTAACCAGTACTCGCGCCGCTCATCACGGGACTCGAACCCGGGACCTTTGGTACGAGAGGCCGACGCATTCGATGAATTTTAAGGCATTGACGAATTAAGAAGAAAGAAATAATCTCATACCCATACTGTTTTGTACGCCGAGCGCCCAATAGCTTATTGGGTAGCGGCTGTCAATCCAGTTCCGGTGAGTTCTAACCCCAGCTTGGTCGACTATCTTTCTGCGTTTGACACAAGTCAATGTAAAAAAACGTCATTTGTCGTACATTAATAGGCAAACAGTCTAGTTAAGCAGCCAGTTGCTTAGACAGATGAAAGTGTGCAGTATTTGTGTGGGACAGGTGGGAAGCACATGGCTAGGTCAACTGTACGCCGTGATAGATGTATGACTGAAATATTGGGTCTGCAAGTGGCAAAGAGTTAATACCCCTTTAACCTTTTTCCCACACAGAAAGGATTTTTGATGACTCTAAAGTAGCAGAGTCGTTTTGTCAAAATATTGGATCATAATGAGGAATTACTACATTTGCTAAAATGTTTTCAAATCAATTTAATAATCGTACTTCCATAAACAGTTGTTTTCCAAATTTGTGCTGGGATGTTTTCAAATGCGTCTGCTGAAGATTTGTTGTTCATTTGTATTTGAAATAAAAGGTTAATTATTGACACTCATTTTAAAGTACCCGAAAATCGGTTATCGCGCGTTGTTGACGCCATGGGGTGACTTAATCGAAAAGGGAGCAACCAACACATATTATTGTAAAGAAAAACTCTGTGATATGTTTGAAAAAACAGCCTTTATGATTGAATAAAATTATATCAACTGATTTAAGAAACAACAAGATACAAAATATGTACATCTTTTACCGTTGTTACAAAACTTCAGACACATTTTATTAATCATTTAAATTGTTTTTAATAACTGTTCCCCAACTAACTAGGCTAAGCTTTTTTTATGACTTGGTTTACGGAGTTCACTCTAGGCTACGCTTTTTTAATTGTTTGGTTTACTGCTCTGACGACTCGATTCATCAAAGCTCATAAAAAATATTCGGGTGATGTTTTTTCCTATTTATTTCTGTTGTATTACTAAATTTAAAACATTCCTCCCCATACAGTTGTTCATTCAGACCATTGTATTCTTGCTATATGTTGACTATACATGAGAACTTTTTCTTTTAATTTCATAAATACTTAATTTTGATATTAAATATCTTTAAACTTGTTAGAATTATTTGTATTTTTTGTTTATATAATCTCGTTTTTTGTTATCATACTTCTGCTCAACTGGAAGGAGAATATACCTCCATCTCTCCTTTCAAAGCTTGTGTCACACTTAACTTATAACTAGGCATTAACACTTAAGTTAATATCTGTTAATATTTCAGTATCTCTTTTTTTTTTTTATCTAATTGATCTAGTTAGAGCAGATTTAAAATTAAGAAACTTCAGCTTGTATGACACTTTATTGTTGCAGTCAATGTTAAGCAAACGGTAAACCAAATGGTTTGAAGACTTAACTTGTCATTTCACGACTAAACTTCACATGCTGAATATCACATAGATCGTAGCATATAAAGTGTATAATCCCTACGTCAGAATGGACCCTTTTTGCTCTTGATAACATTTTATTAAAGACTATGGTATCCAGGTGAGCAATAAAGGAACATCTTGGCCTTCTTGTTTAAGATAAAGGTACATTTGGCCTTCTTGTTCAAAATATTTACATCCTGTCCGTTTGCACAGCTTATTTAAATGTATTGAACTGCATCTGCTTCCCTTTAAGTCATGCTATAAAATCATGCGCGGCGTCTTTGATGCTCAGCATCAAAATTCGTCTTGTTCTTCATATTAAATAGGACACCGTATCTTGTAAGAGTTTTACAAGTTATCGGTCTGTCAAATCTCTTTCACGTGCCAAGACCTCCTTGATAAAACTAATGGAATGTGTTTTTAAATTAATTTTTCAACAAGATTATTTCAGGCACTCAATGGGTATGTGCATGCCTTAGACAACGGGGAATGGAATATTAAAGGGACGGTCTCGCATTTTTGTCCACATGATATTGATTTATTTTCGAAGTATTTTGGTTCATTCAAATTATTTTCGCATGTAAACAGAAGCATGCGATTTAACCTTTTCCCTCATATAGACTCTTTTTGACGCTTCTGCAGCAGACGGATTTATGAAAACATAGTGACAAAAGAAGAAATTGCTCAAAACGAGCAATTTCTCCTTTTGCAACAATGTTTTCCACTTTTAGTCATAGTTTATCCATTCAATTATAGAGATTTTCTATCTTTTGACAAAATATGTTCAAAGTCGTCTGCTGCAGAATTGTCGTATGAGGGAAAGGGTTAAAACTGAATCTGAATGACCGTAATATTTTGAGGTGAAAAATGTACGCCAGGTTACAATATGTATTTCTGAACTGACGTAATGCCGGGTATGTACACGAACTCTCATGTCGAGTTAGATATCTCAATAAGTTTTTCAGAGACCTCTCTAAGAAATAAAGAGACATACGTATTTCTAACGTAGGTAAATCCATAATCATGTTAGTTTGGTTAATATTTTTTAAGGAGATACAGCATCTCTCTGGGTTCGGGTTAAACAGGAGATAATCTCACCATAAATATGTATCTCTCTATGATAGTATGTCGTATAGGCATATGTATATGTATTTATATGTTACATTGTCTCCAGTAAATACTAATGAACTTATAAAAATATACCCTTTATCCACCTTAAGGCTTATACATTTCAATATCTTCTGACAGGGGTTCGGTAACCGAACTAGTATGGGAACATGAGGAAACACAAAATGTGTTTGAAGTTCAAATTGGCAATTTAAGAATAAAAATGCCTTAAATTTGATAAAATTCATAATAAACTTATATGAATATTAAACATGTTAGAATATCTCTGCGTTTATATATCATTTTGAAAGATATCTCCAATGTACAGTGAACACTTGGTGCAATATTGCAATATCTCTCACCATGAATACTTATCTAGGTTAGTTAAACGTTCAAATATATATATACATCTCTATCGGTCTAGAAGATATCTCCACTGCAAAGTGTAAAACTAGTGCAAAATTGGTACACAATTGGTGCAAAATTGGTGCAAACTTGGTGCAAAATTGGTACAGTCTAGAAGATATCTCCACTGCACAGTGCAAAATTGGTGAAAAATTGCAATATGTTTCTGAGTTAGGATGAAAAGGGTAGATACCTCATCATAAGGATTTATGTCTGTACAACAGATTGACATACAGACAACCAAATGTCAATACGGCTGAAACAGTTAATCAACCTTTGCCCGACTACAGACGAATTATGTGGCATATGTCCAGGCGACTCTTAAATAGACTGTGCCAAAAGGAGAACTGCTCACGATGAGTTCCTATTGTGCCCGTACTGCTTTCAAATCTTTTCAATGATTAAACTGTCCCTTGTAGAGATGTCCTATGATTTCCCCTATATATTTGCAACGTCGTCTGCTGCCTTTTTGTTGCATGTAGGAGAGGTTAATTAAGAACGAATCAGATGTTCTCTAACACTTAATAACACCTGTGGAAAAGAACTAAAATTATTAACTTATTGCCAATTAAAACTATTTATATTATATACCACGTCAGCATCAGTTGTGTAATCGTGAAGTGTTTCCGGTTTTATTTGAAGCAAGCTTTAAGCCAGAGGGTAAACAATAAAATGATCATTGAAACTGCTTGTCGATTCGAGAGGTTGTAATCGAGTCTTATGATGTTCGTGCGGGGAAAGAACTTCATTTAAAAATCAGATCTTTTCGGAAATGCTTTCGGGTTGAATTCAATGTCATAGAGTTACAAACAGTGTCATTATAAAGTTCCAAGAACTAAAATTTCAACTCCCCGGACGGCCATTTGAAAGACAAACATTAATAGAGTACATGTATTTTAAAACAATATGCGGTTATAAAGGAAACACAAACGTATTTCAGTTTTATAACCATTTCATGTTGATGAAACTGTATATTCTAAATACGAACATAACAGAATGGTTGATTCAATTACTTTTGTACATTTATTTATGAACGATATTATATTTAGGAAACACAAACGTATTTCAGTTTTATAACCATTTCATGTTGATGAAACTGTATATTCTAAATACGAACATAACAGAATGGTTGATTCAATTACTTTTGTACATTTATTTATGAACGATATTATATTTTATCAACCTATTTTCTACATATAAGTTTGCCCATCAAACAGGCCGACCAGAAAGTAAATTATTGTAGTAATTTGAACTATTTATTCTTCTATCACATTCGACAAAATCATTCAGTTTTGTGTTACAGTTGAATAAACACGACCGTAGTGGTAACAGCGTCCGCCTTGGGAGCGAGCGATCAGAGTTCGACTCCTGTTTGTATCATATCAAATTATAAATGGTAATTATTGCTTCCCTCTCTGTCGCTCAGGATTGTCGTGATATCATTACGACTGATTTATTGGTTGGAGGATAAGTATGATAGATAGTACTGGTATATCACCAGGGACGTAGGTAAGAGGGATAAGCAACTCAACCTGTACACCTGTTATCTGGTTAAAATATCACACATAGAAATAAAATTGTCAAAATGTTCACATTTTGTAGCAAATAAAACCTTGAAGTCACATTTGGCACATAAACAAAACATACATATTCTGAAAGCATAACATTTCAACTTAAGTTAGAGATACAATGAACAACTGGAATTTCTTTGTATTTTGAACAATGACTGGTTTAAAAGACACAGATATTGGGATTTCTGAATTATATTACTTTTTTCCAAAAATTAATAGACTGACATTTTTCATAAAGATAACATTTTCTCAAAAACTGTAGTATATTAAAATATTTGTTTATCTACTGCAATAGAAGAATGTTTAAACTTCCAGAATTTTTATTTTTTATTTTCATATCTTGAATAGTGTTTTAGTTTTACTTGCTACAAATGTTATTGTATTGATATTGTAGTATACAGTTTAGATACCTATCCCTCTTATCTACGTCCCTGATATCACCAAGGATACGCCGTAACATACCTGACATTTTGTTGAAAACGGCTTTAAACACCATTCAAACAATCAAACAAACAAACACATGTTACCCCAATAACACTACTTTAAAACATCATCAGTTTGTTTTTACTGTAGTTGTACCATACATCATAAACTAAAGCCATTAATACATTCACAGTCACATGTCTATGCACGAGGAAGGACATCCATGTCCTTCACATACACCTTCACATACACCTTCACATACACCTTCACATACACCATTACATACACCTTCACATACATCCCCAAGACAACTAATCAAATCACCATAAGAATATTCATTCTTTGGTGGAAACCGTGACACAGTCTCTTCAAAAGTATGCCAATAGCAGAAATCAGACAAGTGTTTATGGTTAAATGTAAAATGTACACGCCTCCGTAGCAAACATTATAACAATCTCCATGAGTAAATGAAAAGCAGAACTTGCACACACACACACACATATATATATATATATATAACAGTATTTTTGCTCACAATGATCACAAACAATATACGATGATACACCCAGTTATTCAAATAGCTTTTATCAAATTTGAAAGAGTTTGAAAAGTTCATAATGTAAGAAGTTAATACATAGTTCCAGAACTACAGTAATTACCTCCCTTGTTCTCCTTTTTGATAGGCATTAATAGATTACATGTATATACAAAACATACAATTACGAAGCAGAAATGAAAATGAGTTTGACTAAAAATGTTCATTAGAATAATTGTTTGTACTTGATCGTATCAGCTTCTTGTATTAATCATAGCAGGGGCGTAGCTTTGCAATAATCAATGTGTAGGACGTCTCGTGAGAAAATCAACATTGTGGACTCTGCGTAAAGTATCGCCCCGGATCAGCCTAAGCATGCAAGACAGGCCTACCCGGATATACACTTTTCGCCTCCTGTGGATTTTCTGTTTCATGAATAACTACTCTATACATCTATTCCCCTAAGACGGAATGTGTCGGCCGGATCAGTTTGCGCGGACAGCGCAGGCTGATCTGGTCGATACATTACGCAGATGTCTATCGCCGCAGCTGTATTTTGGGGGCATTTGAGAACAAATATGTAGGCACGTGCCTACAGTGCATAAAGGGAGCTACGCCCCTGCATAGTGTACATGTAGTAATTAATGATACTTTATTGAATCTTTCTCTTTTCAACATTTAAGAAATTTGCCTATTAAAATGGCCGCCAGTTGGGAACAATATTGTAGTTTCGGGAACCTGTATTCCTTAGAATCATAATGAAACGAGGCTCAAATCGAAACGTTATTATACCCCCAGATACTATGTATATGGGGGCTATATAGGAGTCACGCCTGTCGGTCGGTCGGTGTGTCGGTCGGTTTGTCGGTCTGTTGGTCTGTGGACATTTCTTGGGAACACTATTTAGCAGCATCCCTTGGTCAGAATTCAATATAACTTCACAAGAATGATTGATACCAAGCCTAGTTGTGCATATTGTCGGCGTGTTGCACTGGAATTATTTTTAAATGAGTTATGGCCCCTTGAATTTCTCATACATATGTATATTGTCAGGCACCAGCTGGGAATATTCATCACCTTCAGTGATATTTCTAGTTATTACTGTTGTAAAATGTGCAAAATCTTAATAACTGAAAGTACACTTATTGAAAAGAGCGTGGTTAGTGTGTTTTAAAAAAGTCGTCGGTTTAAGATGCGTCAGATTGTTCAAAGCACGCCAATATACAACACCACCAATTGGAATCCAAATGCAATAATTGATTGGGTTAATTGCTTAAGAATCATAAAGAAACGGAACTCATCTTTATACCATCAGACTCACATCAGATAAATAAACAAATTAATTTTCCTATCTTTATTTTGCAGGTGCTTTCCTTATACCGTATTTCATCATGTTAACGTTCCTTGGACTGCCTTTGTTCTACATGGAGCTGGCATTGGGACAATTTCACAGATGTGGTGCGATCAAAATTTGGAAACATCTTTGTCCGATGTTTACAGGTAGGTGGTCCATATAAGCCTTCCCGCGAGAAAACCAACACCGTGGAGTCTGCGTAAAGTATCGATCCGGATCAGCATAAGCATGCCGTGAAGGCTAACCCGGACAGACACTTTTTGCCTCCTGTTGATTTTCTGTTTCAGAAATCAATACTCTACTCTGAGACGGAATGTGTCGGCCCGGATTAGCCTATGCAGACTGCGCAGGCGGATATGGGTCGATACATTACGCAGAGACCATACTGTTGGTTTTCTCACGGATCGGCTCATATTAGTATTTAATGTATTTATTTTACGACATCAGAACAGAACATAAGTTTATTTACAATAACAATTTATTTACAACATAAGATTATTTACAACATAAGTTTATTTACAACATAAGCATATAAGCTCATTGTGCATAACATACATAAATAACATGCAAGGTAATGAAAATACTTATAGGTGTAACACATTTGATCGTTTGCGAAGTAAAATAACTAAGTTGTTTTATACATGTTATTAAATAAATACCCCTACAATATAATACATCTAATTTGGCAACATCAGATACCGATATGTACCCAAGGTATACAATCCTAGATAAATCTCAAGTTCATAAAACTAATTAAAACGGATTTTGATATCTGATTCCTGCTTTACTGGATCACTTCCCGGATCGAACATGTGGCGTGGTTTCCAAATTGCGATACGGGAACCAAGCCCTGGACTCTTGGGGCATCACATTACCGGCGCTCTTCATGTGACAAGTTCACACCTGCTCGACAATATGCCTCTATGCAACAGCCATTTTAAATACAATTCTGGTTTAATTTGAGTTAACACTATCCCACACATAGATTCAATTTAATACATCAGTGACAGACGGTTGTTTAACCCTTTCCCTCATATAGACGCTTTCTGACGCCACTGCTTTTTGAAAACATAGTGACACAAGAAGAAATTGCTCAAAACGAGCAATTTCTCCTTTTGCCACTATGTTTTCCACTTTTAGTCATAGATTATTCATTCAATTATAAAGATTTTCTATTTTTTTGAATAATATGTTCAGTGGTCTGCTGCGGAATTGTCGTAAGAGGGAAAAGGTTAAACAATATCTAAAGGAAAATTATTGCTCATGCTTTAGCAAGTTGACTGGGAAAGGCTTAAATCATTCCGAAGTAGTTAATATAAAGAACGTTTCTTGGTGAAGTCTATTAAAATTCTTACTTTCGATCTTTGCTCATTATAGATAAATGTTTATAGATGCTTTCTCATTATATATCATTATAGCCTGATAGCTGAAAATAGCAAACGTTAAATGTAACCTGTTCCGACATACGACACAATTTGAAGTAGATTACGTTGAAAGCATCTAAGCAACGCGTTAAATTGCAAATCTCAATAAATGACAAATAAATGACATTTTATTTATTGAAAATACTTGAAAACTTTGTGGCAAATTTGAGAGCAATGATGAGCAATTTCTCCTTTTACAACAGTAAGGGTATAACTATAAAAGATTAATGTTAACAACGTATTAATATGTTATGTTTGTTTGGTATTTCCGACAGCAACTATTCTAATAATTTGAATAGAAAAACGAAGGAGATTGACCTGATTTGAATCAAATCAACTATTTTTTCTTATATAATTATATTAATTAATTTTGGGAGATCGAGGTCAACACGTTGGGAAAAGGTATTTTTATTTAACTAAAAAACTATTGTTATCATATATTTATACCTTATATTTAAAAGCGGGTTTCGTGTTTTTCGAATCAAACAGTATTTCTTAAGCCATAAAATGCTGATTCCCGCGCCAATTGATGCATCTTGCAGCAACTCTTGTATGGTGTATGGGTGTGAAAAAGTATTCAAGAGACACACGGGACTGGTAGAATTGAACTTTTAATTATTACAAGACAGAACGACCTGATCCTGACCTTTGCGGATATACATAATTTATTATGACGAAGCGGGGACGTATAAATCTAAACGGCATACATTAGATATTTCAAGCATAATGATATGAGCCTTCCCGCGAGCGAGAAAACCAACAGTATGGCCTCTACGTATTGTTGGTTTTCTCGCGGGATGGCTCATATTTCAGCTAAATAAACATGTAATGTCACTTATGCATTTGTATATCCGAAAAGTTGAACTGATATATTGAATGGTTCTATTTTATTATATTATATAACATTAGTTTTCTATTCCATTCTATCCTAATATTTGCTCTTCTATTCTTATTTTTCATATTCTGTACTTATTTCAGGTATTGGGTTTTCTGTTATGTTGGTAGCTACATATGTGGGAATGTACTATAACACCATCATCGCGTGGGCACTCTACTATCTCATCATGTCATTCAGGTACATAGTCAGTCGTCATGCGTCCCTTTCCCTCATACCGCAATTCAGCAGCAGACGACTTTGAACATTTCTATAATTAAATAGAACCTTCGACTAAAAGCAGAAAACATTGTGGCAAAAGGAGAAAATTGCTCGTTTTGAGCAATTTCTTCTTTTGTCACAATGTTTTCAAAAATCCGTCTGCTGCAGAGGCGTCAGAAAGCGTCTATATGAGGGAAATGGTTAAGAGGTTTATCTCTTCTCTGATTTGTATAACTCTTTTTATTTCGGCTTCTTGTTGGTTTCTTTTTGTGTGTGTAAATATAGTTCTTAGAATATATTTCATTTAATGTTTCTCTTTTAAACATGTTAGCAATTTGCCTATCAGAATGGTCACCGAGGAAGGTAAACAATTTAGTTCTGGACACTGTCTGTTATATTGTTTCGATAGTTATACAAATATATATAAGGAGTTAATACTATATTGCAGTCGCTTCGAATTTACCAGGTGCGTGGCAAATAATTAATATCTGGCGAAGCGGAAGGTCACGAGATGTGTCCTTTTTCCCGCTCCTTGATTAAACTTTACAGAGTCGCGTACCGCTGCTGCAACATACTAGTAAAACTATTCAACTTTCATGTAAAGTGACGTTATAGATGCGTTATTCTTTTTAAATGTACGACACAAAGAAGAAAATTACATGTACGTGAAGGTATTCTTAAGATGCAAATCGTGATATAATTTCGCAGCTATCAACGTAAAATGGACCAAACTATCAGCTGTTGTTGTTTTAACGAGGGACATTTGAGAGACGTCTAAAAAGTGATGTCAGTGGTATACTTTGAAGTCTCGTAGTTTCAAAACTGTTTTAGATCCGACAAAAGTAAGAACAGAATCTCATTGGGCATATGCTGTATTATGGTGATGCAAAATTTCGTGAGGAAATTCAAATATTTTGTATAGAGGCGCGTTCTACCTTTAACACATGCAAATATATGTATCAATAGCATGTGAATAAAGTCAAACTGCCGCATTCACTTTTAAAATTGACGTGACAACATATTTTAATAACGTAACATTGTGCATGTACTCGCGCCGGAAAAAGAACATGTATGTACTAAAAATAGTATAATATAATATATATATTTTAGATCAGAAGTACCCTGGGCGTCCTGTAATAACGAATGGAACACTCCACATTGTTTTTCCGTTGTCAAGGGTTACAACGTCAGTACACTCACCAACCAGTCGGTCCCTGCTGCCGCCGAGTATTTCAAGTAAGTGATTTTAAACATGGTGCTAATTAACGCCTCCAATCTGTTTCATCAGCATGCAGTAATTACGTACTCAAATAGTAATTCTGATATATCAACATTGGATACAGGTTAACGCAAGCAAAACAATAATATTTGATTGATTGATTGTTTGGAGTCTAAAGCCGATTTCAACAATTGTTCAGTTAAGTCACGAAGTTTCCTGGGTAAGTTACCGGTCGTAAAGGTAACCCCACAACCCTGAGCGCCAAGGAGGGTAGCCATTACTACCATTTCTTTTTAAATTATAATAACACATCATCATTGGTACGTTGATTCACGTCTAGTTGTGATTTGATATCATCGTTAACGTACACAGACTAACCGATGTAAACATTATATCCAGGGATGTATAAATACTTATTTAAATAGCATACAACGTTCGGTCTTACAATTTTCTTCATGAGTTTTGCTACATAGTTTTAAAACATGTATTTAGTTAACTCTTTCGGCGCCACAGGCAATATTGAGTTTTTTGCAAACAATGCTGATTCAGGTGAGTCAGCTCGTAACGAGCTGTCTCACCTGAAATCAGCATTGTTTGCCTTTTATAGTTACCAAACTAGTCCAATACTTTCATAAATTGAGAAATGGACACACCTGATTTTCAACATGGAATAGTCTACTTTAAACAAATCGGCGCTAAAAAGGTTAAATGATCTTTTACTATCAAACGTTCATCAAATACATTTGAGACCACTTCCTTTTCTTTCTTTATTCGTATGTAGTTCAATTATGATTCAGATGAATTGATACGTTACGTGCATTTGTACCGCCATTTTTGCGTCAGGTACATACTTAGCGTCAATATACAATTGATGGCATGTTATTCTACACACGATAATTACGTTTTAAAACACAACGCTACAATATACAATTGATGGCATGTTAATCTACACGCGATAATTACGTTAAACACAACGCTTCAATATACAATTGATGGCATGTTATTCTACACACGATAATTACGTTTTAAAACACAACGCTACAATATACAATTGATGGCATGTTAATCTACACGCGATAATTACGTTAAACACAACGCTTCAATATACAATTGATGGTATGTTATTCTACACGCGATAATTACGTTAAACACAACGCTTCAATATACAATTGATGGCATGTTATTCTACACACGATAATTACGTTAGACACAACGCTTCAATATACAATTGATGGCATGTTAATCTACACGCGATAATTACGTTAAACACAACGCTTCAATATACAATATTGATGGCATGTTATTCTACACACGATAATTACGTTAAACAAAACGCTTCCCTTGCAGATACCACGTGTTAGAATCTCACAGATCCACGGGGATTGGGGATCTTGGTACCGTGAAATGGTCTCTGTTTCTGTGTTTGTTTGGGGTCATGGTTATCGTATATTTCTCCCTATGGCGAGGAATCAAGTCGTCCGGGAAGGTAGGTAATAAATTTGTATCTTATCATGTTGGGCTTATTATCCCCTCGGCTAACGAAGATTGCGATGGGGATAAAGTAACGGGACTGTCCGTTTGTTCGTTCGTTCGTTCGTTCGTTTGTTCGTTCGTTCGTTCGTTCGTCCGTGCGTCCGTCCATAATTTTCAAGGTCATAGGTTAAAGGTCAAGGTCAGGATTGGACTTTGAATATCGAGGGGATGCATCCGCTTTGCGGTGCTCTTGTTAGTGTTTTCTTTCAAAAGAAACGAGTTGATTCTAAACATCACATATATCGGACATTCTAATGTTTTATTGAAGTTGTCTGTGTCATTTAATGGGTAAATTTAAACCTTTTTCAGTAAAACATTTATAAACTATCACTATATTTTTAAATCTTGATAAAGATCAAAAGGTCGAATATTCGATTATTAAAGAGAAATAATGATATAACGTGTTTTACTGACTGTCCTCCCTTTGGAAGACATAATGTACAAAGTATCTTGATAACAAAACTATATAAAATAGAATAGAGTTGAAAATATTGTGACAAATGAGGAAATTGGTGTCACAATGTTTTCGAAAATCGTCTGCTGCATATACGTCTGCAAGTGGGTATGAGTTAAGACATGACTAAAGTATAACTTATTTAAATATCATTTTGTCCTTATGTTTCCTTTAACATTTTTTTTTTTCAGCGACCAATAATTATTTGTAATCTGCATTGATATATTATTCATTCGACCTTCAGTAGCATTTTCGAGCATTTATAGCAGACGACATTGACATCAAACATGGCAAAAAAATAATTGCTCCGTATAAGCATTTTTCTTTTGCCACTAGGTTTTCATCTCTATTCAATGATAACATATTTTCTGTTATAGATATTAACTAAATTGGTCCAAAGAGGTTTTCAATGTCGGCTGTATATTTAGTGTATGTTTTAAGAGGTTAAAATAGGATACTTAACATATTTGCCATCATGATCAGAGAAACATACCAAGATAAACAATTGTTATGGCAAACATCTTATCAACTGAACAATTTTTGGAAACAACTCCTGTGAGCGGCAGGTATGTTTTAATCATGTGTGTAGTGCAATGTCCTGCAATTGCAAATTAAGAATGACCAAGTATCCTCTTTATTCAAACAAACAGGCCGTATGGGTTACTGCCACCGTGCCATATGTTGTATTGTTAATTTTACTCGTTCGTACGTCCACTCTCCCGGGGGCCGGAATGGGGATCAAGTATTACCTGCAACCTCAGTGGTCCAGACTTCTCGATATCGGGGTAAGTGCTTTCCACGTAATTCACAAAGATGGTAATTCCATGACTTACACTTTTGCATAACATTCACGTTGATTTCCACAAAATTTACACTGATTAGAAACATATGTGATTTACATTTAAAATCAAATATTTATGGCGTAATTATAATCTTAAATTTTGTTTACAACCACTATTACATTTCTTTCGTAAATAGGTAGAACCTATATATATAATTTGATACATGATGCTGCTGATCTGCGTCTGCAAATACAATTTAAAGTCATGCATCATGACATGCATGAATGTTTTTTGATGGTTGTATAGCAGAACTGTTCTTTTAATAAATATTCAGGAAAACTCTATCTCTGAAGGACCAGTCTGCAGTTTCACTTAGCTTTTGTATTCGTCGATTGTGTATCATATATCTAGCAAAATACTTCTTGCAGAATAGTCAAAGGGTAATTGATATGTCTATTGTAATAGGATAAGCAATTGTATAAGATTCTGTCAGTTATTTTTTGTTATTCATGCATCCTTTTTGTAAATAAAATCTGCTATGATAATTTTGACATTTTAAACCTGTTCTATCTTTTGAAGCTTCCCATATGTTTTTCAATTTCTGGATTATAACAAGTGTTGTTTTCCAGCATTCTGTTTAGACTTTGATGACTGGTGACGTAATCAGTTGGACCACTGCACTAAGAATAGGTATATACGGAGACCTCGTGAATGATTGTACAACTCTCTGGAAGTAATCTATATTTATAAGAAATTTAGAAAGCAAAAACAAAATAGCGAATCGTCAACTCCCGGAAATGAACGATTCATGATCGGAAAAGTTGACCTACCTATTTTCGACTGCAGCATTCCAACTAATGTATGCGGTTGTCAAAGGTCAATTAGTTACAATGCATGAACTATTTTTATCCAGGTATGGTTAGATGCTGCCGCTCAGATATTCTTCAGTTTGGGTCCTGGGTTCGGGACACTTTTAGCATTATCAAGTTATAATAAATTCAACAACAATTGTTACTTGTAAGTACATCTAACATACAGTAACCTTTACATTGCATTTAGTTAATCCTAAGATCTCCGTGAAATTTGATAATTGATTCGATTAAATGCTGTTTCAACAATTGTTCAATCAAATCACACCAGCCTGCTCAACTAACCGTGCTTTTCTTTGCTTTCCCATCCAAGGACTGTATTTCTATCTAGACTGTTAGCCTTATGGTTATAATTTTCGTTCACATACATTTTTACGAAATAGTTTTTAAAAAATGACTTTGAATGTATTAAAGGTTGTATATACAAGTGTATAATTAATATTATTTTCCGTACTTCATAATAGACGATGCATACAATGAACAACACTAAGAATTTCAAATATATAATAGTCTTGTACAAATAACGAAGCAAACGTTTTCATCGTCTAGTTATCATTTTTAAAATCAATATTTATGGTCATATTATGAGGATTTTTTTTCTTTTCAAACATTTTAATTTTTTTATTTCGCAAATAAAGATCACCTATAGACTATATTGTCTCATGTTTTAGTATCTAATATGTAAATATTTTTTATTTCAAATATTCATACTTGTTATATCTTACTTCTTTATATTTCAGTGACGCCAAAGTGACGTCATTAATAAACTGCTTAACGTCCCTGTTAGCGGGCTTTGTTGTATTTGGTGTGTTGGGCTATATGGCCCATATTCAGAATGTGACTGTAGAACAGCTGGCTGTTCAAGGTACGTACTCACTGTCAGTCATTATTGTTTGAAGAAATTGCTGATACATATTTCTTTGCTTTCGTTCGTATATGTGTACGTCCGTCCGTATGTGCCTTGTAACTATATATGGGTTTATAACAGAAATAATAGAATAAGGGGATTTTGGACCAAATCGGGTATTTGGCGTAAATATACCTTTATTACAAAATTAAGGTCTATATTTAAGTGTTGATAATATATAAATATATAATATAATAAGCCTGTGAGTTAAAATCTGCCCAATAAAAACAACACAATAGAAGTTCCAATTGCTCATATGAGTGTTTAAATACACACACACTTACCAACGTCTTCACTGTATTCACGTGAAACAAAACAATCTTTAGAAGCGCTTCGAATTTATCGAATAAAGTTATTCTAATGAGTGATGCCGTTTTACTAAGTTCATTTTGTTTTATTTCCAATCAATCCTTCATTTAAAGGTTTCAAAAAGAAAAACGGTAGCGAAACACGCGAATTTTGTCTCCGAGCGAGTTGTAAGAAGTTATTTATTGATGTAATACATGCATGTTTTCCGTTAATTGCCAGGATAAATTGACCTATAAATAAGGGGTATTTTTATCACTGAAGACCGCACTTGTGTTTGTATGGTGACATGCTTCTTTCAGCAGTATTTCGGTTACATATATCAGGGTGTTTCCTTGTTAAATTTCCAGGAGTTGTGAGTTCGAATCCCGGCTCGGACAGCTTTCTTTCCAACGTTTGATAAAAGTCATTGCGACATGCGTCATTCGTCTTTCACCAATGGCCTAAGTCTATGTGGAAAAGCAGCCAGTTGCTTGGGAAGATTGTTTTGAGGAGTACTGGTGTGAGAAAACCAGGAAACATATGAGTTGGTGACTGGCCGCCGTGATATTACTGAGAAATTGTTAAAAACGGCGTTAAACCCCAATCAATCAATCAACCTCGTTAAATTACCATTAGTATCGGTATTATTTATCCCGTTACCGATGTATCAGCCGTTATCTTATCACGCAACCCAGAGATCAAAGGAGGAAGGGGTTGAGCTATTTGTAATATTTTCATTTAAAATCTTGTGTAAGACGTGAACAGTGTTCGAACACTGGTCTCCCTCTCCCGAGGTGCACGCGCTAACCGCTACACCATGGAAGGGTTTCAAACAAACACTGGATAGTGCAATAAACGTCTACAGTATGCAGACGAATTTTGACTCCATTTCATCTTTATCTTCATTGAAAGAACTCATCATGCTTGCACTAAATTCACACTCACAGACACGTTAGCGTTCCCCCCTAACCCTTTCCCATATACAACACTTCTGTAGTAGTCCACTTTCAAAACATGGTGACAAAATCCTGAAAAAATCTCTATAAAAGATATCTTAATTGTTAAATAAATTTGAAAACATTGTGACAAAAGGAGAAATTGCTCATTATGAGCAATTTCTCCTTTTGTCACAGTGTTTTCAGAAGTCGTCTGCTGTGGATGCGTCGGAATGCGTCTGCATGTGGGAAAGGATTAAGATTGATGGAACGTGATAATATAAAACAAGCTTCGTATAGGCCATTAGTAAATGCATTAGATCTTAAAGAGTGCAAAAAAGCTTAACGCCGGAAAAAAGGCGATTAAATGTTTCCTTGAAATAAACAAGATTTCCCGCGGAAAATGAAAACGTCAGATAACAGTGTCTGAGCGTCCCTTTCGCATCACCCATTATAGATAAGGGGAGTTGAGCATCGCGTCATGGTAAAATGCCGCGACTCAAATCGTTGTTCCTTATATCAAACCAGACATTTGTAGGTTAAAGAGATAAATAGCTTTATGTAAAAAAAAAAATTGAAATTTTACCTTAAAGTGTTCTCCTTTATCCCTTCTTATTTTCACAATCCATTGTTTTTTCAAAGCAGTATCTTTGGGTATTTTATGAAAGTGAATGAAATTATCATATCTTGAATCTGAATTACATAGTGGAAAACAACAATGTAATATAA
>JASEVX010000003.1:35308123-35470623 GCA_031761405.1 Serripes groenlandicus | reverse complement strand
TTTCAGTTACCTCCCTTGTACTATTTACTCAATTTCCAAAACTAATAGAAACATCAAAATTCGCGACTTGACATGGGTTGAAGAACTCACACTAATGTGCTTGTTTAATTGAATTTGCATTGACGATGAATCCACACCCATGTTCCCTCATTGTAATGTGATACAATGTACTTGTAGAGAACCAGTTATTCTGATCGAGGATACACTTTTAACTTCTATTGTCTCATTTGATAGTGTACATTATGTCAAGTTCAATCATCTGACAAAGAGTTAGATACTGTATAAGGACGTCCGGCTGCGATATTCTAGCCCCTTCGCGGAATACACCCATTGGTTCTTTAACGTTATTTAATCGTATAGCATCAAAATACCATTGTATAACTAGATGAGACGTTCCGTGAGAAAACCAACATTATGGACTCGGCGTTATTTATCGACCCAGACCAGTATGCGCAGTCCGTGATAGGAAACACGTTTATTTTGAGTATCTAGCCGTTGATTGAAAACAGTCTGTCAAATCGAACGTGTGCTTTTCTACGCAAAATGCTGAAGTTGCCTTGATTTTCAATTTCGTAATAACAAAGACTTTAAAAATAGTAGTAGTAGTAATGGTAGTAATGGCTGCCTCATAGGCGCTCAGGGTTGCAGGGTTATCATTACGACTGACTGGCTGGTGTCAGGATAAAAGGATCAGTTATACTGGCAAATCACCTAGGAAACGCCGTGATATAACTGAAACAATGTAGAAAGCGGCGTAAAACACAAAACAATCGCACTCAACATGTTTCGACATTTGTTTTCTTTTGGTTCTATGTGCTTTTGTCATCGCTTGATTCATGTTGAATTAACATGATTAAAATAAGCATGATGCTCCAGCGTATACAAAGAAGGAAATCATAAACAATGTAGTTTTAATATTGACCAATTGATACACTTTTTTTTTATTCGTGCTTTTAATAGTAAGTTCATATTATTGTAACATATGTATGAGTTGATTGATTGATTGTTTGGTATTTTATACCGCTTTCAGCACTATTTCAGTTCTATCACTGCGTTTCTTGGGTAAGTAACCAGCATTACTGGTTCATTTATTATGACACCAGCCAGTCAGTCGCAATGCTGCTAACCCCGCAACCCTGAGCGCTAAGTAAGGCAGCCATTACTACCATGTTTAAAGTCCATGGTATGACATGGACGGGGATCGAACCCGTGACCCTTCGCCCCCGAGGCGGACGCTCTACCACTACACCACCGAGACGTTCAACTTATGTATGAGAGTGGTGTCTAGTATAGCGATGTGGGGTTTACTCCCATATGCATACACTACGGACTCACCAGACCCTGCACCGTCCGTCTACATGTGAAGCAGGCCTAGACGTTGACAATCAACTAGAACTATAGCCCCTATACAGAGAGTTTAATACGACCCTAAGAAGCCAGATGCGACACAATTGCTTTAAAAGTATTGTACCCGGCGTCTTATAGTAAATGAATACGCCTGGAATGAACCGACAACTCCAACTGGCAGCGTAGTCTGGTACCCGACGTATTACTATAATAAGTAAGTCTGACAATAGTCTGGTACCCGACGTATTACTATAATAAGTACGTCTGACAATAGTCTGGTACCCGACGTATTACTATAATAAGTACGTCTGACAATAGTCTGGTACCCGACGTATTACTATAATAAGTACGTCTGACAATAGTCTGGTACCCGACGTATTACTATAATAAATACGTCTGACAATAGTCTGGTACCCGACGTATTACTATAATAAGTACATCTGACAATAGTCTGGTACACGGCGTTTTATAGTAAATTAGTAAATATGCAATTGATTGTTATAACCGTTGTATAGGTCCATTGAAGTCACGACTTTCATGTTTAAACCCATGCAATACATATGCATTTACTATAAAACACCGGATACCAATGTGCATTACAAGTCGCCATTGTTGGTTCATGCCGAACGTACTAATTTACTATATTACGCCGGGAATTAGAACAATGATGTAATAGCAGTGCATACTATATGTTTTATCTTTTTCTATTTTGTCTATAGGGAGGTCAATATGTAATAACATTGTTAGATACGCACGCAGCTCCTGTTGCCCTTATTTTTATTTGTTTTGTCGAGTCGATAGCCGTGAATTGGTTCTATGGTAAGCATACATTTATTCAGCCCTAACTTTACCCGTGCTGTAAACATCAAACTAACTCTTCACTCGCAAAATAGGTGGACACGGTACCTACGAGAGTGTTCGTATAACCAAGTCTGGCTATGTACATCAGCCTACAAACACGTTCGGGAATGTTCGAATAACAGGTCTGGCTATGTACACCAGCCTACGAACATGTCCGGAAATGTTTGAATACGTCCACAAGTTCACGAACATTCATGAGTACACCGTATCTACTTATTTCTGAGTCAAGTGGTCGGAGAAATGCGTCCACGGTCAAATAATTTGCACGGTAATAATTGTGTTGTTTGAGACTAGTTATATATATATATGTTATATTAATAGTTATTTATGACTGTAATCATTATAACATTTCCATTTTTGGGATGGTTGTCGACAGACATCCGTTCCAGAGTCAACAAATTACACAAATAATAAAAGGATTTTCGAACGTTACTACGTTCAACATAACACAGGCAGCTCCGCTGAAACAAATAATTCTAAGCGGAGTCATTTTCACGCCAAATAGATGATTTGATCAAATCATTTAACGTACTGGTTGGTCAAAGCACTGAAAGTACTTGGGAGACACTTGTGTTGGTATTCGTAAATTAAGGTCAGACAGCCGGTTGCATGTGTGTGTACGAAAGAGATGTTTGTCAAAGCAATTTAATATTAGTAAGCCCATGTTTTTTTTAATTGTCTATGTCAACACAATTCAGACCAGATTCCATTATAACTACTGCCAGGTTTGCATTGCTCGTGTGAGGGATGGTGTTAATAATCTCACAAGGGAAGTAGCCGACATGTTATTGTAAATTCAATTGTGAAAATCTGAAGTAACATACTAGATGGTCATTAAAGGTAGAAAAAGACAACTTACGGAGTTTTCTTTGTGAAAATATTAATAAACACGTGGACAATTATGGACCTATTTCGCTCACCTGTGTAACAGCACTTGTATAGTTTTCCGTGTGCCTATAAGAAAATCAAGCCCCTGATAACTATCACTGCAGTATAATTGCTCAAATTGACATGTTGCTACTTTGAATAATCCTTAAGATATTAGGATGATAAGTGACCCTCTCATCCCTGTTACACTCAACCTGAATGTGTAAATCACACCTTCTTACCTAGCAAGATCTCTGTAATAAACGGTCATTAATGTCCGATCCTAAACAATGAACCTTCTTCTGATAATTATGATGAAAGCAAATGAAAAAGAACAGAATTGAAAACAACTGAAAGAAATTTATGTTTGTTTTCGACACTTAGTTAAAACATTGCAAAAGTAGAACTTGCTTGATTTTTGTTAGCATCACTGACCGAAAGTAAGTAGAACTTATCTCATGGCAAATTGTCTGTTGTGTGTGTGTCCGAAAATCCACCATTGCTTCAAACGATTACTCCTCTGTAACCACTGGGTCAATCGTGAAGGAAGCATGTAATCAATGTCCTCTCTTAAATCCATCCAAAGCTTCTGCATTCATGCATCATGCTGGTGTCAATGCGACTGAAAGAAAAACGTATCCTACTCAAAAACAATAAGGCCAATTTTGTCAAATAACTGCATTTCTTGGGTGACCATCTAACAAAGTCCAACAATTCATGTCGATTGGCCTAATGACAAGGCAACCAGGAGCGGGGATGTTTTGCAATATATGGCTAAATGAAAACTTAAAATAAAATCCAGTCATTAAATATTGGCTATTTTTTCAAATTATTCTCAAAATTGTTCCTTGGGAACTGATTAATTCCAGCAAATGTTGCCTCTAGGTGATGCTGCTATTTTACCTGTACCACTGAAAACGTTAAAAATCTACTTTTCAAATTAGTTTTTAATTTTCCTAAACTGACCTTCTACCCCAGATCTCAACCATATTGATTAGTAAAATCAATGACATCTTTTGGAGGTGCTCTTTTAGCTTTTATGACCCAATATCAAAACTTTAAACATCTGAACATATTTACCCCAGTGTCATGTTATTGTATATAAATGTTCTTAGGGCGAGCCTCTACAAGATGTATTCAAGACATGTTGATTGATCACAAAACATGAACAGAAGGGGATCGGACTTTTTTACCCTTTACGTGATAGGACATGGTGTTATTTTGTCTTTTGGAAGTGCAGCGATACTGGTCGTCTTATCTTAAAGAGGGTTTTTTATTTAACTTTTTCAAATGTTGTCAGCTGCAGAGATAGCATAATACTTCCTTATCAGAGATTGAGTTAAATTACTGGTCTGGCATGTCAATGGTCAGATTTTATTTATTTTTTTAATGTAAAACTAAGAACATTTCATTTATTTGATACAGGTGTCCAAAGATTTTCAAATGATATAGAGAAGATGCTCGGTTTCCAGCCTGGGTATTACTGGAAAATATGCTGGGCTGTCATTTGCCCCTTGGTACTGTTTGTAAGTATTGACCTTGACAATGTAGTTGCTACCTCCGCTATACGGGATATAAACAACATTTACGTATCCTGTTACATACGACATTAACATGCAATTGCGATTAAAGTTCATCAAGATGAACTGACCATCGGACATCAAAATACAGGTGTGTTTGTCAATGATTGATCATTTGCCAAAAAGGTGGTCCTCTTCAAAGAAAAATACCCTGTTTATATTGATTTGTTTAAAAAACCAGGTGGCGCCAAGCTACCTTTGTTATGTTTTCTAACTACCTCATACCTTTTGCTTTCCATACCTTGTTTATGATGCCCTTTAACAAATGTCTTTCCCGTCATGATATGCTGCTTAGATTAGAGTTTTTCCTATCAGCAGTTCCTTTCCAACTCAAAACATTCAGGCCCCAAAACTATAAAACCATGAAAACGTTATCTGTGCTCTAAAATTACCTCCATGCTCCATATAAAACTTCTGATTGGTCCATTTATCGAACGAACTTGCTTCTGACCAGTCAGATACTTGAGCGTAATTTCTGAGCACAGAGTAAACTGTTACATTTTTTGAGCTGTGCTGTTGATATGTATTTTTCACGTGCTGGCAATACATTTTTGAAATAAGGATAATTCCAATAATTATTCGAACATTTCGATATCTCGACGAAAATAATGGGCCTTTTCGAACTCGATTTATAGGTTATCATCTGTACATATGTTTGAGGTGCACCGAGTTTCATACATGTTACTCTACCAGAACTCAAACGATCATTTATTACCATCTTGGCGATATTGTTTTCTATCTAAAATTTAGTTATTGTTATCTTATAAAGGATAGCCCCCAACTCTTTCCCACATGCATACACTGTCTGACGCCTCTGAAACATTGTAATATATTGAGAATATGCTCATGATGAGCAATTTCTCCTTTGCCATAATGTTTTCAACTCTGTACATTAATTATTCTATGAATTTAAAGAACAATTCCATGCTGTTGACGATATTATTTCAAAGTCGTCTGCTGCAGACTTCTTGTTTGTGGGAAAGGGTTAAATTGGCGTGAAGTCGTCCAGTCGGGACCAATAATCATGACAGTACGTTATAAATTTCCATCCCGCAGGTATTGTTTATCTTGTCCATCATCGCATACCAAGGTCTGAGCCTGGACGGCTATGTGTTCCCGCCATGGTCGGAGGTCGTGGGTTGGATGATTACAGTCAGCTCCCTTCTCTGCATACCCATTTACATTGTATACAGCTTCATAACCACAGAGGGAAACTTTAAACAGGTAAATATACCACTGTGTGTAGTATCGCTATGGATATGTTGCGAATTCATTGAACAATACTCGGTACTTACATGTACATGTCATGTGATGATGGCGTGCTATATATAGTATACAAATTCACACATTATGAACCCCTGTGTGGTCGATCTTTATCTAGATTAAGGCAAACAAGCTATAAATGCACGTGGCCGTACTAAATATATATTACGGCAAACAAATTATGAGCGCACGTGGTCGTACTAAATCTATATTAAGGCAAACAAGCTATGAACGCACGTGGCCGATCTAAATCTATATTAAGGCAAACAAACTATGAACGCACGTGGCCGTACTAAATATATAGTAAGGCAAACAAGCTATGAACGCACATATCCGTACTAAATATATAGTAAGGCAAACCAACTATGAACGCACGTGGCCGTACACGAAAGGTGAAACACCAAGCATATTTTAGCTAAGCGTCGGGTATTTGGAGACCTGGTGTCTCGAGTTCGATCCTCCTCAGTCGCGACGGTCATAGTGGAGTGCCCTTGGGCAATGCATATGTCATAGCTTAGAACTGGTTTGATTATCCAAGGATCATGAATAAGTGAACTGTAGCCGTGATATAACTGCAATAATGTTGAATACGACGTAAAACCGCTGTAACAAAAACACACAAACATATTATATACCGAACACGAATGTTGAAGTATACCAAATACAAACATGTTTAAAGCTTGTGGCCGTATTACATTTTAGTATAAAACACACACATGCTGAAAATGTTGGCCTGATTATATTCAGTACACCTGAAATATATGAAAATCGTATGAAACATGATCATTCCTGAATGAAACTTTTAGCCTGTTTTAAAATTGATATGAATATTTAAAAAGGTTTTAATCTCTTTCCCACCTACAGACGCATTTTGGCGCAATAGCAGCAGACGAATTTTGAAAAATTATTATTATCTTGATGAGCAATTTCCCCTTTGGCCACAATGTTTTCAACTTTATTTAACACTTACGCTATCTTATATGGAAACTTTTCAGGTTTAAGTCACCATGTTTTCAAAGTGGTCTGCTGCAGATTTGCTGTATGTGGGAAAATCTTAACAAAGACATGGTTGTCTCCCGATAAGTAATCAGTAAATTACATTTAAAATAACAGTCAGGCAAAAATACACGAATCATAAAATAGTTGCCTCACGTTATGAATATAATATTAGTACTTAGCAGTAGGTTATCATAGTATGTTAATACTTAGCAGTCAGTTATCATAGTATGTTAATATTTAGCTGTCAGGTATCATAGTATGTTAATACTTAGCAGTCAGTTATCATAGTATCTTAATACTTAGCAGTCAGTTATCATAGAATGTTAATACTTAGCAGTCAGTATCATAGTATCTTAATACTTAGCAGTCAGTTATCGTAGAATGTTAATACTTAGCATTCAGTTATCATAGAATGTTAATACTTATCAGGCAGTTATCATAGAATGTTAATACTTAGCAATCAGTTATCATAGTATCTTAATACTTAGCAGTCAGTTATCGTAGAATGTTAATACTTAGCATTCAGTTATCATAGAATGTTAATACGTAACAGTCAGTTATCATAGAATGCTAATACTTAGCAGTCAGTTATCATAGTATGTTAATACTTAGAAGTCATTTATTATAGTATGTAAATACTTAGCAGTCAGTTATCATCTAATGTTAATACTTAGCAGTCAGTTATCATAGAATGTTAATACTTTCAGAGATTAACTAAGATGATAACACCAGAATACACGCGGACGAATATGACTGAAACCGAAATTCAGCACATCGACCAGTCACCGGGCACCATTTTGAATCCTCCATCAATCATAAAGTGACGTCACCATTCGAAATCTGCCGCCTTTATAAGGGACAGCCTAACAGAGAATGAAGTGAATTCCGGGATGTTTTTGAAGAAAAGCTACCAAGCCAAATAAACTAATAACGTGTGCATTGGCAGTCAACTTTATCGTCAATTCCATAAAATAATGTATGTCAACGACACACAGATACAAGTATTCATTGTCATCGGGGAATGGGCGACTCCTTACAATGAGATATTATATAAAGGATATTCCAGTTGTAGAGGTATATATGTAACAAACAAACACTGTATTTATGTTACTAAATGGGAAACAATTGCTCATTGCCATGCTAAACACACATACGAATTTTGAAAGATTCTGCTTTTAAATGTATGTTCTAAGGTGATATATCTCATTAGGGACACCTTTCCCTGCTCCAGTAGTACGTTCTGCTTCGGCAAAACATGACTTGGAATGCTAAGGTAATGTCAAAGGGAGAGAGTCAATATCCGTTTAAACAATACATAGCGCCTCGTGTCAGTGTTATTATAATAATCTCGAATATCCTGCCCCTGAACTGTACAACTCTAACACGGGCGTAGCTCCCTTTAGGCACTATAGGCACGTGCCTACACATTATTTCTCAAAATGCCCAAAAATGCAGCTGCGGCGATAGACATCTGCGTAGTGTATCGACCAGATCAGCCCGCGATGTCCGCGCAGAATGATCCGGCCGACACATTCCGTCTTAGGCGGATAGATGTATAGAGTAGTTATTCCTGAAACAGAAAATCCACAGGAGGCGAAAAGTGTCTATCCTGGTAGGCCTGTGTGGCATGCTTAGGCTGATCCGGGTCGATACTTTACGCAGAGTCCACAATGTTGATTTTCCCACGAGACGGCCTACACATTGATTATTGCAAAGCTACGCCCCTGTCTAAAACAGTATCTGTACTCATGAATGAAGTCTATGCTCCAATTGAAACTTCTGATTAGTCAAGTTCGTGAATCAAATTTCTTCTGTCTTATCACTTGAGTATACAATCTGAGGACAGTTTAATAGTAATGGAGCCTCGCTGCTTTGTTTAAGTGAATATGATTGAGACGTTCCCCGGGAAAACCAACATTATGGACTCTGAGTAATGTATCGACCCGGATCAACTTAAACATGCCGCGCAGGTTAATCCGGGCAGACACGCTAAGTCTTCTGTGGATTTTCTGTTTCAGGTATCATTACTCTATACCTCTATCCTCCTGAGACGGAATATGTCGGCCCGGATTAGCCTGCGTGGATTACACAGGCTGATCTGAATCGACACATTACGTAGAATCCATAATGTTGGTTTTCTCGTGGAACGGCTGAACTTATTTTCAAATTTCTATTCTTGTATTAAAAGGCTTTTTGAAACGGTATGCTTATAATTGTATAATATCATGTGCCCTCATTAGTCACATTTGTTTCGAATTCATGACTTTCAACGTGCAGAAACATAATTATTTAGAAATCAACATGAAGAAGACTTTTAAAACAATTATTTGGAAATTTCTGGAATGCAAGTCAAATGATAATGGCAATCTTTCAAAACCTCTATGAATTGGTTTAAATACATTTATTTCAGTTAAAGCAAGTTTCACGTTTTTGTAGGCAATGTTACATTGAAACATAAATGGATTAGAAAACAAGCAAAAAATGCTTATATTAATCATGCATTTCCATATAAAGATATCCGCAAAAGTGTAAGTGTATGGATATAATTATCGTACAAAAGTTTCAAATCGTTACGTTAATAATAAGAGTTTGGTAATCATACACACGTGTCGTTAAACTAACAGTGATCAACGTTGATAATTTGGTATATAACATTTTCTTATTTTGTGTTACTATGTCTAAAGGTTTAAAAAAAAAATGCTGCAGATTCGTAAATAATTGGGAATGGGTTTGACTGCATGGATAAGCTTTGAGAGAGACAAACCTTTTGACCTATTTTTACATCAACTGGCATCAATGGCTTTCCTACACATGGATGAATAGTAAAAGCTCTGGCTCAAAAACTTTAACACTTTAATCCAGGGGCGTAGCTTTGCAATAATCAATGTGCAGGCCGTCTCGTGAGAAAATTAACATTGTGGACTCTGCGTAAAGTATCGACCCGGATCAGCCTAAGCATGCCACACAGGCCAACCCGGATAGACACTTTTCGCCTCCTGTGGATTTTCTGTTTCAGGAATAACTACTCTATACATCTATTCCCCTAAGACGGAATATGTTATCCGGATCAGTCTGCGCGGACAGCGCATGCTGATCTGGTCGATACACGCAGATGTCGATCGCCGCAGCTGCATTTTTGGACATTTTAAGAAGACGTGTGTAGGCACGTGCCTACAGTGCTTAAAGGGAGCTACGCCCCTGTAATCTGTACGCAGAATTTGTGCTCAAGTATCTGATTTATCAGAAACAAATTCATTCTCGAAATTTACCCATGGGGAGTCTTATGAGCATGGAGTTCATTTCTGATCACAGAGAACGTTTTCAGAGTTAAATAGTTTTGGGCCAAGACTTAAGATGTTGCTTGGTTTTGTCAGAATGTTTAAACACCCTACGAAGAGACAATTTGTGCCCAATATGCTCGACCTTTCCTCCACTTGTGTTATGTGTTACGCCATTGACTTGGTGCAAATTAGTTGTAAATGTCATTTAATTAACACTTTTCCACATACAACAAATCCGCAGCAGACGACTTTGAAAAATGTCTACTAACACATATGGTAAATCTCTATAATTGTAGGTATAATTACTGAGAAAAAGTTGAAAACATTTTGGCAAAAGGGAAAATTGCTCGTTTTCTCCTTTTGTCACGATGCTTTCAAAAGTCGTCTGCTGCAGGTGCGTCTAAATACGTCAATAGCTGGGAAAGGGTTAAAACCTGTTATATACAATACTACACCTTAATCTGTCCTGCGTCCAAAACAAATTGGAAGCGTCCACGTGTCACTGGAAAAGAAATATAGCTCGTGAAGCATCAGTAATTGTTTATGAAAACCGACATCGTTTTACCTTTAACCCTTTCCCTCATACGACAATTCCGCAGCAGACGACATTGAACTTATTTTGTCAAAACATAGAAAATCTCAATAATTGAATGGATAACCTATGACTAAAAGTGGAAAACATTGTGGCAAAAGGAGAAATTGCACGTTTTGTGCAATTTCTTCTTTTGTCACTATGTTTCCCAAAAGCCGTCTGCTGCAGAGCCGTCCGAAAGCGTTTTTATGAGGGGAAAGGGTTAACCTTAAAATTAACCTTCACCTTCACCTTCATACAGTCGATAAATGATGAAATTTCAGCAGTGAACATTTGAAACCATAGTGCCAAATGGAGAAACTGATGAATTCACATTTGTTGGCATAATCGGTTCTAATAAGTCGTCTGCTGCAGATATGTTTTTATGTGAGAAACTTGCTTTAACTGAAATAAATGTATTTAAACCAATTTATAGAGGTTTTGAAAGATTGCCATTATCATTTGACTTTAAACATTATTGGAAAAAAAGGGCTTTTGTGGTAGATAACTTTTGAAACATTGCGGGAAAACGGAGAATTTTCCAATTTGTGACATCTTTTTCTTTAGATTTAATCAAAGAAGACGAAGTATCGTATATATATATATATATATATATATATCACTTTCAGACAAACTGTTGTACCAGGTACGTCAATAAGAGGGATAAGTAATTAGATGTATCATAAAATATCACAATCCCAACATTGGTAGCAAATAAAACTGAACAAACTGTTGAACATATGAGCCGTTCCATGAGAAAACCAACAATTATGGACTCTGCATAATGTATCGACCCAGATCAGCCTCCGCTAGACATTAATAAGGGCCGACGCATTCCGTCTCAGTGGGAAAGAGGTATAGAGTAATGATTCCTGAAACAGAAAAGCCACAGGAGGCGAAAAGTGTCTGTACGGGTTAGTAAGCGTGGCATGCTTAGGCTGATCAGGGTGGATACTTTACCCAGAGTCCACAATGTTGGTTTTCTCGTAATTCAGCTCATATGTCAATTACAAAGATATTTATTGAAAGTTTAAACAAGCGTCTGTTGTAATCAAATCATTTGAATACATAACATTTTTCAATAATCTTTGATCGTTTAACCCTTTGCCTCATACGACAATTCTGCAGCAGACGACTTTGAACGTATTTTTGTCAAAACATAGAAAATCTCTATAATTGAATGGATAACCTATGACAAAAAGTGGAAAACATTGTGGCAAAAGGAGAAATTGCACGTTTTGTGCAATTTCTTCTTTTGTCACTATGTTTTCAAAACGCCGTCTGCTGCAGAGGCGTCAGAAAGCGTCTATATGAGGGAAAGGGTTAAATACTCTCATTCGATTGTTTTGGGGACTAAATTGAGAACATTTCACAGTCACAATAACTATTAAAGTAGACATTATTCGAGTTGCGGTGTTTAAATCTATTTGTTACTTTACTTGAAAGTTGAAGCATTCATAATATGTTATAAGTTGTTTTTGTAAACAAAATGTGGAATGTTGGACAATTTCTTTCACTTCGTGATACTTCGAGATAACAGGTGTAAAGGGGGAGCTACTTATCCCTTATATTTATGTTACTGGTTAAAATGTGTAATAACAAGCGTTTTGCATTCACTCTTGTATTATAAGTATTGAACTACGCAAGAACAAGTTTGTACAATTCACGCGCATTCTTTAAATGATAATTTGTTTATGTAATTGTTTACAAAACGGAGTTTGGTTGTTTAATGACCATGACTTTCAAATGTGAATTATATTATTGCTTTTATTATGATAATAACTTGACCGTGAACATGCGAATACACAATTAGAACCACAACATCCTGTCAGAGTCATTAAACGCTTCATTCGTATCCGGCTAACAGTCTATGTTAAAAAGCAGTCAGTTCTTTTTAAATAATGATGTGTGGAGTACTGGTGTGAGAAAGACATGAAACAAATGTAAATGAACTTGTCAGTACGATATGACTGAAAGAACATTAGAGCGACGTTAATCCCCATTCAATTAATCAACTACCTATGTTTTCGAATGGACGTGGTCCGATTAAGATATTCACGTGTCCGCGGTCAATTATTAACAATCTATTAATATTTCTTCTAAAGGACATGTTAATGAAATGTCAATTCTCATTGCTATCCAAAATTATACCAGATCGATTCGTAATAGTTCAGACGGCAAGGACAAAGGATGCCAATCCAAAAAATGTTAGTTCAAAAGCCAGTTCGTTTCGTTGAATATTTCCAAAGATTGTTTAAATTATGTGTGACTAACATCGTTCATACAGAGCTCAAGATAAGATGAGTATTTCACTCCCCCAAACCTTATTTGACCACCAAATCCTATGTTGCGGGTACTCAACATAATCGATTATTTTGAGTACTCACAACATAGGGTTTAATGTAGTAATAAGAGAGATATTTTTACGAAAAGACCATGTCACTCCTTCTTATCTAGTCCTCTGAAACTTCGTATTCTACCAATGGACTGAGGTAATATATGCGGATAGGTAACGCATTGTTTGTGGAAAATAGTGTGTGGAGTACTGACAACAGAAAGTCTCGAATCACATGGTTTGCTGAACTGACGGCCGTGATAACACTGAAAAACTTTTGAAAACGAAGGACAACTGTAATCAATCCTTCCTCTCCCAGGATTGTACTGGAACGACTACGTCCCTTTGTTTTAATCACACCCACAAATTAAAAGAAAAAGAACATCTAAGGTTCTTTTACATATCTATATAGAAGTGCGAATATATTGATTGAGATTTAACACCGTTTTCAAAAAAATTCAACTTGCAATGCTTTTCATGGCTTTCCAAAACCAGTACTGCGCACACCAATCTTTCCAAGCAACTAACACTTTTTTCTGCATATACTGTTAGCTTATTGGTAGAATACGAATAACGCTAGCCGCAGTGACTTTTGTCAATCGTCGGAAAGTTATTGGGCCAAGCTTGGGTTCGAAATCACAACCTCTGGATTGACAGCTCGTGTCGCTACCGACTGGGCTACTGGGGATAAGCGAAAGAAAGGGATGCACATGTGTAAAAAGACCTTTAATCGCCTCATATGACTGACGTTGTTTATATATATGTATATATATATATATATATACATATATATAAACATATAGCTAGTTTAAGGTAGTCTTTAGCACACCTTTGACTGTGTGTGTATATATATAATTATATATATATATATATACATATACACACACAGTCAAAGGTGTGCTAAAGACTACCTTAAACTAGCTATTTCATGTCCATAGAATCCACACTTTTTGTTTAGTTTCCCAATTAGTCATTTTCTGCATAAATGACCCTCCAATTAAATACAACCTGTGAACAAAGACCAAATTGTTGTTATCCCAGGGTTGGTCTTTATACACAGGTTCCACTGTATATTGATTATTTTGTCAGGAGTGAAGTAACGGGTAGTTTAACATGTGAGCCGTCCAGCGAGAAAACCAACATTATGGACTCTGCGTAATATATCGATGCAGATCAGCCTGCGCAGAGTCCATAATGTTGTTTTTTGCGAGGGACGGGCTCATGTGTACATGTATATGCGAATAGTGAAGACTTTGATGAGACTGTCCGGATTCACAGGTTCATTAGTGTCTTCACTATTTACAAATGTATAACGACCTTTGTGCGCATGGTGAATCTTTTATTGTTTTAATTATGTGTACATTATTTGAACAAAATGTGTAAAGTAGTTCTTAATTGACATATATTCATGTTTTTGTTAATTGCAACAAACCAAAGATGTTAAAATATTTGTTCAAAAGAGATACGTGCATAGATTAAATATTTATTAAATAAATTTATTGTATTCCTGAATTTGATTCAATCCTACCAGTTTGTAGACGCGTTTTGACGTATCTGCAGAAGATGACAATAATCGTACTTTCATTTATTAAGATTTGTTCCTTTTTTTGCAACGGATTTTTAAATTCGTCTACATAAGCTTTTTTGGTATGTGGGAAAGGGCAACATCTACCAAACTGTGCTATTTCGGATTGATAAGAGCTTTGGTTAATTTGCGGAGGGTCTAGAATATGTTCAACACTAATTCAGTTATAGGACGACGAGAGTAGTCTGAAGTAACCTGCCCCTACCATTATATTATAGAGTCTATTCGACATTATCCCTCGAGTTAACTTACCCAGGTAAACCTTCTTTACTCAGGTTGACTCGGGTATCTGTTAAACACCGAATGGTAAAGTGTTTCAAACTTGATTTACCGATACCCATTTTCGACAACCAAATCGTTCACCATGTTGCCAGACCGAAGTGTACTAGTGTCCGGACAGGTTCCCCATTATAACCTAGCACTTGGATATGTGTGACAATGGGTTAATCCAAGTAGGCTGTCTCTTATTAAAACGAACGTTACTCGAATCAACTCGGGTCAAACCGTGTTGACTCAGGGGGGTAGTGTCGATTAGGCATATTGGGTCAGGCATACACCAATAATAGCTGCGCCATTCGGAAATGGTGTAACAATCTGAAGGTTAAAGAGACAATCTGTTTGTGGACCAACCAGTTAACCTGTCACACTCTAAAGTAGTATGCTTTATGTTGAATGTATCGATTTCAAACATCAAGTTATAATGGCCCACTATAGAGTATGCTTTATGTTGAATGTATCGATTTCAAACATCAAGTTATAATGGCCTACTATAGAGTATGCTTTATGTTGAATGTATCGATTTCAAACATCAAGTTATAATGGCCTACTATAGAGTATGCTTTATGTTGAATGTATCGATTTCAAACATCAAGTTATAATGGCCCACTATAGAGTATGCTTTATGTTGAATGTATCGATTTCAAACATCAAGTTATAATGGCCTACTATAGAGTATGCTTTATGTTGAATGTATCGATTTCAAACATCAAGTTATAATGGCCTACTATAGAGTATGCTTTATGTTGAATGTATCGATTTCAAACATCAAGTTATAATGGCCTACTATAGAGTATGCTTTATGTTGAATGTATCGATTTCAAACATCAAGTTATAATGGCCCACTATAGAGTATGCTTTATGTTGAATGTATCGATTTCAAACATCAAGTTATAATGGCCTACTATAGAGTATGCTTTATGTTGAATGTATCGATTTCAAACATCAAGTTATAATGGCCTACTATAGAGTATGCTTTATGTTGAATGTATCGATTTCAAACATCAAGTTATAATGGCCCACTATAGAGTATGCTTTATGTTGAATGTATCGATTTCAAACATCAAGTTATAATGGCCTACTATAGAGTATGCTTTATGTTGAATGTACCGATTTCAAACATCAAGTTATAATGGCCTACTATAGAGTATGCTTTATGTTGAATGTATCGATTTCAAACATCAAGTTATAATGGCCTACTATAGAGTATGCTTTATGTTCAATGTATCGATTTCAAACATCAAGTTATAATGGCCTACTATAGAGTATACTTTATGTTGAATGTATCGATTTCAAACATCAAGTTATAATGGCCTACTATAGAGTATGCTTTATGTTGAATGTATTAATTTCAAACATCAAGTTATAATGGCCCACTATAGAGTATGCTTTATGTTGAATGTATTGATTTCAAACATCAAGTTGTAATGGCCTATTATAGAGTATGCTTTATGTTGAATGTATCGATTTCAAACATCAAGTTATAATGGCCTACTATAGAGCATGCGAAAAACCAGTTTGATATTTACTGATTTACTATATTATGGTAGATGACTAATAGTGTCGCCATTGTAGGTTCAAACCCGACGTACTAAATAACTATAGAAATGAGTTATGGTCCACCGACTGCGAGAAGAGGAGTATACAGTTATATTTAAGTCACTTACATGGCTAGAAAGAAAATGAATCTTGATTTAATCACTATTCTAGCAAGATGTTTGAACATTTGCCTCGTGACTTTGATTTGATGTCCAAAGCAACTACATAGACGGACTGGTGTTATTAAGGAGTGTTACGGGATTGACATATTTTTTGAGAGTTCAGGTAGTTTAGTTATACCACGGCAACATCGGCTTACAACTATCCTTGGACTAGAATTAATTTTGTTACTGGATTGGATTGTATAATGTGCCGCTTTCATCATTGTTTCAGTTATACGACGGCGTTTCCTTGGTAAGTTACCAGTTGTACTCGTCCATTTCACCAGACAGGAGAGTGTCAGTCCTGATGATAACCCAGCAACCCTGAGCGACAGAGAGGGAAAGTCATTATTACCAACTAATTTAAAACTGTTTGGTATGAACCGGTCGAGGGTCGAACCCTCGACCTTCCGCATCCGAGGACGATTATGCGGTCTTATGGAGTTAACACATTTTAGTATAAGTTCAGTTATATAACTTCTACAGTTCATTTATGCATAATACTTTGTTAAAGAAACCAGTTCTCGGCTAAGGCAATGTGCTTTAACCAATGACACTGCACCAAGACCACCACGAGCGGGGCATAAACCCGTGAGGCCTGGTCTAAAGTCCCCGACGCTAACTACTTGACCGTGGCGGATCCTCCCATGTTCGTTGACCTACTTGATAACGTTATTATTATATCGAGGGCTTGGCGTGAAACGGTTGTAACTAAAATTAGTATTTCTTTACCAAGGTTAATCTACTCGCTATAAAGTCTTTATAAGCGTTAAATCATTTTTCTTGGTAAACAATGGAAATTTAGGTGCCATTGCTCGTTCTGAGCAATGGCACCTAAATTTGCATTGTTTTCAAAAGGGTCAGCATTTGCCCCTAAACCAGGGTTTTCAAAAAAGGTTTTAAGTTACAACTGTTTCACACCAAGCCCTCGATATGCAAAAACATATAACAGTCACCTACACATATATTGGTTGTATTTTAACACCGATTTCAAACAATATTTTCAGTCTTATCACGGCGGCCAGTTCACCAACACTTATGTTTCCCTGCTTTCAACCCACACGGTCGTTACAGAAAATATCCCTCCTTTGGAACTGGCTACCTTCCCACACATACTACGAAACCCATTGGTGGCAGACGACGAATGACGCAATTCACAGTTACGTTTGTGTTCAGGAACTCGCTAAATATGCCATTATTAACTCAGTCTATTTTCGGTACATGTATGTGAATGCTTAGGATATTGACCTAAACAGTTGAATCGTTTCTTGTTACAAAAATACCTTTGTTAGCTGCATCAAGATTGGTATCTTTTTTTGAAGATGAAATATTTAGGAAATATATTTTGCTTGCTGATGTTCTATCAATGACTACCAATGAATCTATCATGTTTAGCAGTTAATTTGCGCGTGCTACATTCCTGTGCGCTCTGGGTTGCGAGGTTAGCATTACGACTAACTGGCTGTAGTCACGATAAATGGACCAGTACTACTGGTAACTTTGCCGGAAACGCCGTGCTATAGTTATACAAAAAGTTGAAAGCGGCGTAAAACACCAAACAATCGATCAATCGATCAATCATTTGAGCGCGACATGTAATTACGAAATATGCCCGTCAACAACAAAACATTATATGAGCGGCTCTCTGAGAAAAACAACCGTGTAGATCCAGATCAGTTAGTATTTTGCAAGACGTATGTACTTACATATTTTAATGTAGTAGCAACCAATAGGCATGCCTTTCGGCTACTTTGTCTTGAACGCAGTTAACTACAATATATGTTGAAGTACTGTAAGACAGTCTTATCTAAATTGAATCATAGAGTAGGTTAGGACATTAAAGTTTGAAAGCGCTTACAAGGATAATGTACTTGCATGATAATCCTTTTTGCCAATTGACCTCATATACTGTAATTTGTATCCATTAGTTTGTTTGTGTCTTTTTCGGTAATAATGGTTAAACTTCCTTTTCCTTAAATACACAATCTAGTGAGCTTGCCCCTGAAAATTTCATTTCATTTGAATGACAAATAAAATAACACAAGCGGTGGGAATACGTTTAATCGAATGTTTCATTCGAATCGGAATATCTAAGTGTTTATTGTTTAAATGGCAACAGTTTGAACGTGTTTTTAAAGTCTAATTGACGCATTTTACATTTGAATTGGCTAATATTTAATAGAATATGTATTTATTTGTTCAATTAGTAAAAAGTGAAACGATTAATTTTCGAAACCACTTCATAGGGTTGGGTTTAATTATAAGAGAGATACGTTTGGCTACATATCCCTACTTATCTGGACCTCTGAATTATATGTATACATACAATTATTTTCTGATCTGAAAGACATATGTAGTAAAAGACATTTTATGCCGTTCAAAGTTGGATTAAATATTCAAGTATTTTAAAATATCCCAAATGTTAGACACTGGTGTGTTTTGAAGTTGGATGAAAATATAATAGAATAGAATATCACTGAAACGGTCAAACGAGTGCTGCAAGTAATTGTAACTGTGAAGTATAATGCATGTAATGGGTAATAGGCCTTTTGTGAAGAACATGTTGTCATTACAGTTGGGTATTTTGTAAGTATTATAAATGTAATGGGTAGTATGCCTTATGTGAAGAACCTGTTGTCATTACAATTGGGTATTTTGTAAGCATTATAAATGTAATGGTTAGTAGGCCTTATATGAAGAACATGTTGTCATTACAGTTGGGTATTTTGTAAGTATTATAAATGTAATGGGTAGTAGGCCTTATGTGAAGAACCTGTTGTCATTACAGTTGGGTATTTTGTAAGCATTATAAATGTAATGGTTAGTAGGCCTTATATGAAGAACATGTTGTCATTACAGTTGGGTATTTTGTAAGTATTATAAATGTAATGGGTAGTAGGCCTTATGTGAAGAACATGTTGTCATTTCCGTATTCACCCTAAGCCTTTGTTTAATAGTTGGATATTTCCCTGTATCCTGTGATTCATCAATTCACTTTTATCTGATCAATACGACAAAGAATCAATTTTCGTTTGGGTCAAGGGTCCCGAATGTTCCATATGTTTGCTTTATTCTCTAAGACCTTTGTACGTGAATTGTTATGTTATTATTTACGGAAGTATTCGCATAAAATTACGATCGACCCTTTTCTTGTAAAACAAGGATCGCTCTCTTCACTCCGCAAGCATTATTCGTCCATAAGAAACACAACCGATGTATATTTTGCTCATATCACAAATTGAAAATTGTTCACATTGGTTCCGAAAGTGCGAGATTATATATTGTATTTGATCACACCTGTTTTTATCAAGACATTTACAATTGACTGTCATTTCATTTTTTTAAAAGTTCTGGAAAAAAGTGATATATTCCATACGTAGGAACGTTGGTTTCATTTTGCGAGATAAAAATACGTCTTGTATAGTTTTCCCATTTGTCTTTGTCGAACGAAACTTGTCTCAAAAATCATGTTTGCATTTCTGTGTCGTTTGCTTGAGATTTAAGGGATAAATCAAGTTTGAAACACTTTACCATTCGGTGTTTAACAGATACCCGAGTCAACCTGAGTAAAGAAGGGGGATTTGTTTCCAACGACAACATCGGCTTAAAACTATCCTTGGACTATGATTAATTTTGTTACTGGATTGGATTGTATAATGGGCCGCTTTCATCATTGTTTCAGTTATACGACGGCGTTTCCTTGGTAAGTTACCAGTTGTACTCGTCCATTTCACCAGACAGGAGAGTGTCAGTCCTGATGATAACCCAGCAATCCTGTGCGACAGAGAGGGAAAGTCATTATTACCAACTAATTTAAAACTGTTTGGTATGAACCGGTCGAGGATCGAACCCGCGTCCTTCCGTATCCGAGGACGATTATGCGGTCTTATGGAGTTTACACATTTTAGTATAAGTTCAGTTATATAACTTCTACAGTTCACTTATTCATAATACTTTGGTAAAGAAACCAGTTCTCGGCTAGGCAATGTGCTTTAACCAATACACTGCACCATGACCACCACGAGCGGGGCAGAAACCCGTGAGGCCTGGTCTAAAGTCACCGACGCTAACTACTCGACCGTGGCGGATCCACCCATGTTCGTTGACTTACTTGATAACGTTATTATTATATCGAGGGCTTGGCGTGAAACGGTTGTAACTAAAATTGGTAATTCTTTACTAAGGTTAATCACCTCGCCATAAAGTCTTTATAAGCGTTAAATCATTTTTCTTGGTAAACAACGGAAATTTAGGTGCCATTGCTCGTTCTGAGCAATGGCACCTAAATTTGCATTGTTTTCAAAAGGGTCAACATTTGCCCCTAAACCAGGTTTTTCAAAAAAGGTTTTAAGTTACAACTATTTCACACCAAGCCCTCGATATGCAAAAACATATAACAGTCACCTACACATATATTGGTTGTATTTTAACACCGATTTCAAACAATATTTTCAGTCTTATCACGGCGGCCAGTTCACCAACACTTATGTTTCCCTGCTTTCAACCCACACGGTCGTTACAGAAAACATCCCTCCTTTGGAACTGGCTACCTTACCACACATACTACGCCACCCATTGGTGGCAGACGACGAATGACGCAATTCACAGTTACGTTTGTGTTCAGGAACTCGCTAAATATGCCATTATTAACTCAGTCTATTTTCGGTACATGTATGTAAATGCTTAGGATATTGACCTAAACAGTTGAATCGTTTCTTGTTACAAAAACACCTTTGTTAGCTGCATCAAGATTGGTATCTTTTTTTGAAGATGAAATATTTAGGAAATATATTTTGCTTGCTGATGCTCTATCAATGACTACCAATGAATATATCATGTTTAGCAGTTAATTTACGCGTGCTACATTCCTGTGCGCTCTGGGTTGCGAGGTTAGCATTACGACAGACTGGCTGGAGTCACGATAAATGGACCAGTACTTCTAGTAACTTTGCCGGAAACGCCGTGCTATAGTTATTCAAAAAAGTTGAAAGCGGCGTAAAACACCAAACAATCGATCAATCGATCAATCATTTGAGCGCGACATGTAATTACGAAATATGCCCGTCAACAACAAAACATTATATGAGCGGCTCTCTGAGAAAAACAACCGTGTAGATCCAGATCAGTTAGTATTTTGCAAGACGTATGTACTTACATATTTTAATGTAGTAACAACCAATAGGCATGCCTTTCGGCTACTTTGTCTTGAACGCAGTTAACTACAATATATGTTGAAGTACTGTAAGACAGTCTTATCTAAATTGAATCATAGAGTAGTTTAGGACATTAAAGTTTGAAAGCGCTTACAAGGATAATGTACTTGCATGATAATCCTTTTTGCCAATTGACCTCATATACTGTAATTTGTATCCATTAGTTTGTTTGTGTCTTTTTCGGTAATAATGGTTAAACTTCCTTTTCCTTAAATACACAATCTAGTGAGCTTGCCCCTGAAAATTTTATTTCATTTGAATGACAAATAAAATAACACAAGCGGTGGGAATACGTTTAATCGAATGTTTCATTCGAATCGGAATATCTAAGTGTTTATTGTTTAAATGGCAACAGTTTGAACGTGTTTTTAAAGTCTAATTGACGCATTTTACATTTGAATTGGCTAATATTTAATAGAATATGTATTTATTTGTTCAATTAGTAAAAAGTGAAACGATTAATTTTCGAAACCACTTCATAGGGTTGGGTTTAATTATAAGAGAGATACGTTTGGCTACATATCCTTACTTATCTGGACCTCTGAATTATATGTATACATACAATTATTTTCTGATCTGAAAGACATATGTAGTAAAAGACATTTTATGCCGTTCAAAGTTGGATTAAATATTCAAGTATTTTAAAATATCCCAAATGTTAGACACTGGTGTGTTTTGAAGTTGGATGAAAATATAATAGAATAGAATATCACTGAAACGGTCAAACAAGTGCTGCAAGTAAGTGTAACTGTGAAGTATAATGCATGTAATGGGTAATAGGCCTTTTGTGAAAAACATGTTGTCATTACAGTTGGGTATTTTGTAAGTATTATAAATGTAATGGGTAGTATGCCTTATGTGAAGAACCTGTTGTCATTACAGTTGGGTATTTTGTAAGCATTATAAATGTAATGGTTAGTAGGCCTTATATAAAGAACATGCTGTCATTACAATTGGGTATTTTGTAAGTATTATAAATGTAATGGGTAGTAGGCCTTATGTGAAGAACATGTTGTCATTACAGTTGGGTATTTTGTAAGTATTATAACTGTAATGGGTAGTAGGCCTTATGTGAAGAACATGTTGTCATTACAATTGGGTATTTTGTAAGCATTATAAATGTAATGGTTAGTAGGCCTTATATGAAGAACATGTTGTCATAACAGTTGGGTATTTTGTAAGTATTATAAATGTAATGGGTAGTATGCCTTATTTGAAGAACCTGTTGTCATTACAGTTGGGTATTTTGTAAGCATTATAAATGTAATGGTTAGTAGGCCTTATATGAAGAATATGTTGTCATTACAGTTGGGTATTTTGTAAGTATTATAAATGTAATGGGTAGTAGGCCTTATGTGAAGAACATGTTGTCATTACAGTTGGGTATTTTGTAAGTATTATAAGTGTAATGGGTAGTAGGCCTTATGTAAAGAACATGTTGTCATTACAATTGGGTATTTTGTAAGCATTATAAATGTAATGGTTAGTAGGCCTTATATGAAGAACATGTTGTCATTACAGTGGGGTATTTTGTAAGTATTATAAATGTAATGGGTAATAGGCCTTATGTTAAGAACATGTTGTCATTACAGTTGGGTATTTTGTAAGTATTATAACTGTAATGGGTAGTAGGCCTTATGTAAAGAACATGTTGTCATTACAATTGGGTATTTTGTAAGCATTATAAATGTAATGGTTAGCAGGCCTTATATGAAGAACATGTTGTCATTACAGTGGGGTATTTTGTAAGTATTATAAATGTAATGGGTAATAGGCCTTATGTTAAGAACATGTTGTCATTACAGTTGGGTATTTTGTAAGTATTATAAATGTAATGGGTAGTAGGCCTTATGTGAAGAACTTGTTGTCATTATAATTGGGTATTTTGTAAGTATTATAAATGTAATGGGTAGTCGGCCTTATGTGAAGAACCTGTTGTCGTTACAGTTGGGTATTTTGTAAGACAGTGTATCCTTAAGTAGGACAAAGAATAAGAATAGAGTGTTTGGTGTTTATCGCCGCTTTCAACTTTTTTTCAGTTATATCATGGCGTGTTTTGGCTAAGTTACAAGTACTACTGGTCCATTTATCTTGACACCATCAAGTCAGTCGTTATGCTAACCCCGCAATGCTGAGCGGAAACGGAGGGCAGCCAATACTAAAAGTGTTAAAGTATTTGGTATCACCCGACCGGGCATCGAACCCCCGACTTCCCGCAATCGAGTCGGACGCTCTACCAGTACACCAACGATGGTGGTGCCAAAAAAAGAGTAAGAAAGCGCAGTATAAATATCGGCAAATAGCAATGTAAATCAGGCGGGTGTATCCCTTAAATCTCAAGCAAACGACACAGAAATGCAAACATGATTTTTGAGACAAGTTTCGTTCGACAAAGACAAATGGGAAAACTATACAAGACGTATTTTTATCTCGCAAAATGAAACCAACGTTCCTACGTATAGAATATATCACTTTTTTCCAGAACTTTTAAAAAAATGAAATGACAGTCAATTGTAAATGTCTTGATAAAAACAGGTGTGATCAAATACAATATATAATCTCGCACTTTCGGAACCAATGTGAACAATTTTCAATATGTGATATGAGCAAAATATACATCGGTTGTGTTTCTTATGGACGAATAATGCTTGCGGAGTGAAGAGAGCGATCCTTGTTTTACAAGAAAAGGGTCGATCGTAATTTTATGCGAATACTTCCGTAAATAATATCATAACAATTCACGTACAAAGGTCTTAGAGAATAAAGCAAACATATGGAACATTCGGGACCCTTGACCCAAACGAAAATTGATTCTTTGTCGTATTGATCAGATAAAAGTGAATTGATGAATCACAGGATACAGGGAAATATCCAACTATTAAACAAAGGCTTAGGGTGAATACGGAAACAAATCCCCCTATTTGCAAACCAATGAATAATTACGCAGTTAGTCAAGCAGCGGGTCAGCCAATGTTTCTGGAAACGGGTTACTACGTTCGATTAGAGCATACCACCGGAATCCTGTACGAGACGAATCGAACAAACCAATGGAAATGTAAGAGATAAAATGGAAATTCCTTTTGACGTTTTGCGAACATAGACAAAAGATAACAGTCTAGCTTTAATCCGCTACAGAAAAAACCGTACGACTCCCCATTTTATGCCGAATCAGCTCTTTTTGGGGATTTCCGCTCTTATAGTCTGTGATCTTTACAGTTGTTTCGACATGTTAATCGTATGTTGGATAAAACGTCCGCCTCGATTTCGGGAGTTGCAAGTTAGATACATGGTTAGGATAAACACTTGACAAATATACGAAATAAATCAATAGTATTTTTCACAAGTGTAGAAAAAGATTGATTGCCACATCAATACTATGCGACATCATTCTGCAGTATATGGCAAAATCTTGTCAAATCTACTTTGACCTATTAGAGCAAAGTGAAAATCAATATCAGACTGCACGATGATGCACTATTATTTAAATTTGCACGGGTCTAAAATGTCCTCTGGGCGGTTTTCCCACAGCGCCTGTATTAGCCATGGCTTTCCCTCCTCGGTACTCAGGATTGTGAGATTATCATTGCGACTGACTCGCTGATGTCAGGATAATTGGACCAGTAGTAATGGTAACATACCAAGGGAACTGAGTGATATAACTGATACAGTGTTTAAAGCTGCGTTTAACAATATATACAAACACAAATGATAAATCAGAATAGTTTTGACAAGTGTAGAAAACCATACATTTCGGTATCCACCAGTATGTGTTAAAACAATTGCATTATGATTATGTCTTATGCATCTGGAATTATCCTTTCACTGATAAGCGAATAGTGCAGTTCCTGATGACACTGTTTGGAGACACATTGTGATCTGGATCTGCACTTGTCGTAAATGCAATGTTGTTGCTTCTTCCAATTGCGACAATAATTTATAAATGGCAGTAATGGCTGCCGTCCCAGGTGCACAGGGTTGCGGGTTTAGCAATACGGCTGACTGGCTAATGTGCTGATAAATGGACCAGTAGTACTGGTAAATAATACATGAAACGACGTGATATAACTGATAAATTGTTGAAAGCGGCTTAAATACGAAATCAATCATTAGCGATACCCAAAATGACATTACGGAGAGATATATACAAACACGCGTTTCTTGTAAAAATCTATGAGATTCCTCATAGCGCCGGCCAATTAGACTTTACGATGAGATATATTCAGACATGCATGTCTAAGTAAAAGTCTATGAGTCACGTCTTGAGACATGGATCGGATTGATTGTATCTCAGGTCTGTCATATAACAACATATAACCATTTCGCACACAAAACAAATGTGAAGCATACTTCTTTAAAAATAAATTCGTTTGACTATGAACAAATATTTGTAAGTGAAAGTATAATCGTTTAATATACGGCTGAAACATTGTGACAAAGGGAGAAATTGCTCAGCATGAGCAATTTCTCTTTTAGTCACAATGTTTTCAAAATGCGTCTGCTATAGAGGCGTAAGAAGACATCTGTATGAGAGAAATGGTCAAACTTAAAATTCACGTAATACCTAGTGGGGCTACTCATCCATTGTTCAGTCCAGAGTTACCTTCTAGGTGATGTAGTGGTAGAGCGCACGCCTCGGATGCGGGAGGTTGCGGGTTCGCTCCCCGTCAGGGTCTTACAAAAGACTTCACACTTTGTAGTACCGTTGTTCCATCCTTGGCCCCCCAGGATTGTGCGGTAAGCATTTGACTGACTCGATGGTGTAAGAAAAGATGGACCAGTAGTCTTAGTAACTTAGAAATATTGATATTGATAACTGCAATAGTGTTGAAAGCGGCTTAAACATCGTAAAAGCAAACACCTTCGTGAGAAATTATATCTGGGTCCATACAACATTCACACGAATAATGAGGACTCGGATGAGACAGGTTTGTACGAGTTTTAACTGCAACAAAAACCCAACAAGCCAGTCAAGGCTCGTATATACGGTGGTTTATCCTTCATCCGGGACTATTTCTTTTAATGTATACATGCAGTTATTTGTCATCGCTGGCAATTTCATAGACCCACCAACTAAGTAGTAGTAGTAGTAGCAGTGCAGTGTAGAGTAGGAAATGAATTGGTAGCATAAGATATGTTAAATATCAGTATCATTGTATAGTAGAGTAGTAGTAGTAGTAGTAGTAGTAGTAGTAGTAGTAGTAGTAGTAGTAGTAGTAGTAGTAGTAGTAGTAGTAGTAGTAGTAGTAGTAGTAGTAGTAGTACTAGTAGTAGTAGTATTGTATATTAAGGCAATGTAGTAGTAGTAGTAGTAGTAGTAGTAGTATTGTATATTAAGGCAATGTAGTAGTAGTTGTAGTAGTAGTAGTAGTAGTAGTAGTAGTAGTAGTAGTAGTAGTAGTAGTAGTAGTAGTAGTAGTAGTAGTAGTAGTAGTAGTAGTAGTAGTAGTAGTAGTAGTAGTAGTTGTAGTAGTAGTATTGTAGATGAAGGCAATGTAGTAGTGATTGGTGGATAGGGTAAGGTAATACCATTGTGTAGTGTTATGTTGGTTAGCAGCGGTTTCAGTAAGCCAGGTGTGGTAAGGTAGAAGCGTAGGCTAATGCACGGTAGGGAAAGGTAGTAAGAGTTGTCACAGTGGGCAGTTTAGCATATGAAAGCCATGATAAAACAACACTTATATTTGCCACGGTCGAGTGGTTAGCTTTGGCGATTTAAAACAAGGCGTCCCGGTTCCCTCCCAAGTCGCGCCGATTATTTCACACAGGATAAATTTCAACTTGATATATATAAAACAATGTTGAAGACGGAGGTATAAAATCGCAATATGGAAGCGGTCCTTGTCCACAGCGTACACACACATAACCTTTTCAACGGAGATATCTGTTTCATTTTAATTTTTGGTTCGAACGCCGAAAATGTGCTAACGATTTACTTAAGGTAAATGACACTGCTACATGCAAATATCTTTCAGGATTTAACAATGCCTTTATATTTGTATATGTATCACATCGTGATAAGGAGTCAATATGAGCTACCGTGACTCGTCGACACAGTAGTAAAGTGATCACATAGCCGCATCCGGTAGACCATTCATCAATGTGTAAGTGATCCGTAGCTGTTTCCGCATTCGAAGAATATAAACGTCACTGAAAAATCGAGGAAATCAGATTTAAGAAAGTCGAGAAATACCTAATCCCGTTCCATTTCTAGTCCTCTTATTGTTCAACAGTAAGTTTATATGATCGACGTACACAGTCAATACAGGGCAGTTTTGTTTAATAAGCTCTAGATGTGCAATGTTTGCATGCTTGATATGCACACACTGCGGTTACATAGTGCAATTAAGTATCAAGTCTAACGCACATAACGTCGTTATGCAATGTATGGATAACAATTATACAGCGGCACGTCATGTACGCGCAAATATTCGCAACGTTATATGGCATTCCGAGTCTTTTTTCAGCTAATTACCGTTACATATATGAACTAAATCCCTGAAAATTTTGAAGGTCAATGACTACGATATTATAATCTAATCTGTTTAACAAAAGGTTTTGTAACTTCTTAGTGTTCATATCTTTTGCACACACAATTGCAACTTAAACTGTGTGCGAAAGGAAAAGGACAGAAAACAGCTGCTGTAAGTATATGAATACCGATAATCCTCTGACGTATCCTGCATTTTGATTGGTGAATTATTGTTCGTGATGTTTAGGTGTTTCTGTCCTATGATCAAATGTCTCGAAACAGCTTGTGGTGACATTAAATTGTGACGGCATTCGTTCCATTTTCGGATTTCCAGGTAGTATATGACCACCGTGACTGACCAAACAAATTCTGTTTTGTCATTTCGGTAAAAGTATACAGAATACATCTACGGACAGGCTGTTTTACAGCGAAATAGTCACTGAAAAACATAGTTCTGCCTAGAAATCATCCTCTGAGTGTATACCTTTAACAGACTCAGAGCTCTAGATAAGGGGTGTTGTGCATGTTCTAAAATCCTTATCTGACCCTTTAACCCTATGTTGTGGGTACTCAAAAGGATCGTCTCAGTGAGTATAGGGTTTGCTTTAATAATAAGAGAGAAATTGTGGGGAAAAGATATTAATACCTCTCCTTATCTGGACCACTGCGGACTGAACTGAAGATGTGACAGAATGAGTTCAGATTTATAGTAAATGGGAATAAGGTGAATAAGGTCCACTGCGTCTGTTTGATGTTATTCTTTTTGGTATTTTGAGCTTATCTGATACAGAAAACAGAGAATGTGGAAATTAGTGTTGGGCCTTTGACACAGCTCGATTGTGTGTAAAATGACGGGAATCAATTTCGTGGATACAATGCATAGTGTGTTCTACCTGTCCAAATTGAAATCAAAGCGCCGATGGCACTGTAGTGGATATCGTGTAGAAAATCCTGCAAAGTAACAAGCATTCTTGCGATTTTCAATATATATAGGCATATACGATAATGCTCAATTCGGCTACACTTTCATCATTGATTGATAATTGACGCTAGAACGTACAGACGTGTCTAACTTGTACACTGCATGACATCGTGTCCTGTAAACCTTTGTAAACCAGTCTTATCATCTACATGTAAAGGCTTTCATATATTGCAACAGCTACAAAATAAAGTGTTTATAACATTGAGATTTAAGAACAATTGATAACAGTCTCGCGAGCTATTTATAGAACCTTTTCGAATTTCCAGACGCCTTCTACTGCGCCATTGAGGTGTTTTGAGTATAGTATCATAAGAGTTATAGAACGCGCAATGATATTTATTATCTGCCCAAACATGGAGAAAGATAATATTTACATAATTTAACTCTATGTAGATATTATCTCTGTAAATCTCAAGTCTTAGTATCAACCCGGTACCAAAGTAGCACTGTTATTAATCGTGTCTCTGCATCACTGATGGAACTATATATTTGACGGTTTAACGGATGTAGGTTAATTGGTTTGCAGTAAGGAATAAAAAGTCAACGGGCTGTTCAAAACTGACTATGTAATTTTGTTCGTTGTTGTTGCTTCTGTTAGCATTGTGGCGATTGTCAAACCAATCGCCACATAAAGCGTGACAATTGAGGCTTGAAACTTATTGATTTACACGAAACCAAACAACGGAAGTTATTTAATAGCCATTCTCTATAAGCATTTAAACTTATCGGGCACGCATGGTTACGGGTTTTGCTTAAACTTATTCAACATGTTGATATCAGTGAACTATTCAGAATAATAATGTTAGAAATACCAAATATTGCTCGTGTTTGCATACATGTAAATTAGATTTTAAAAGACCTCATCACCAACAAAATACAAATTACCTCCCTTAGCTATTTAGAAGAATAAAATAAACAGGAATTACCTCCATTGGAATTTAGATTTTTGCTTTATTTGGGTTTTGAGCCGTTTTAACATCATTTCAGTTATATCACGGCAACAATTCACTTGTTCATGATCCCAGGGTAAACAAACCAGTACTATGCAAGGAAATGTACCTTGCCCAAGGGTACTCCACCATAATTTGTGTGCGGCACTTTCGGATCGAACCTGTGACTCTTTGCTCCAAATCCCCGACGCTTACCATTCGGCCAAGGCAGATTGGTTTGAGAACTCTTTTTATTTATCATGACATCTAATGATATTTTTGTTTGAGGATCACACTTGTCCATGTTTAGAGTTGTATAACTGTAGCTTCTACTTCATTTTTGAGTAAGGCACTTTACAATTAAATAAGCATTTAAAAACTGCCCAAAAATGTTTTTTTTTCCCTTAATAAACCCCCCTTGTAAAGAACGGTTTGGCAGCGAATTGTACAAATTGAAACCCAAACGTATTTTTTTTTTTTTCCTTTATTAAATATGCCTTTCGATAGAAAATATGAATTTCTGCAAACAATTCTTCATTTATGCAAAAAAATGATTGGAAAATTAAGTGAATTTCCTATTTAGATCATAACGATTCAGTCCAATAAAAAAGGCTATGGCAACCAAAGCCCATAACATCGTTTTTTATGCCATTTTTGGTTAAACAAAATCCGTGACCATGCGTGCCAAACTCCCTATGTGGGAGTGCACATGCTTACAGAGAATGGCTATTTAAAATTGCTAATATTTGACCTTTATCACATTTCTGTGTTGTCTTCAGGTTATTACTATGTTTTATCATACATCAAATGCCTTTCTATCTTAGTCTTTTTTTTTTCCTTAACCCTTTCAGTGCCGAATTGTTTAAAGTAGACTCTTCCATGTTCAAACTCGGACGACTCTTTTTTCATGTTATAGGATTTTTGGAATATTTTTATAACTCACAGCCAAACAATGCATAATTCAGGTGAGACAGCTCGTTACGAGCTGACTCACCTGAATCTGCATTGTTTGCAAAAAGCTCAATATTGCTTTTGGCGCTGAAAGAGTTAACCGGTCTATCTACTTTTCCCCAATTCACAGATTACTTTGTCTAAAATGATACTTTTTCTGAAATGCGATAACGAACAATTAAAATAGATTTTGAGCTGAACTGGATTATATTTGGGCTAGGCTGCAAGAGTTACGTCTGTCGAGTTGGTTTTGATGTTCTTTAAATGGATTTGTTCAGCGCTTACAATAGTAATTCAGTGGTACATCCTGTTTTGCTCAAACTCTCCTAGACCATTATCATGTTCTACGCTTGCATCCTTTTTAAACAGGTTTTCACTCGAGTCGATACATGTATCTGGTTCTCCGTTATGCATTATAACTGCATCTGGAACTTTGAATACATCCAGACAAAAAACATTGTTTATGCACTATCAATGAAAGTAGCATATTTACAATATCATTGAAATGTTTGTGAAAAAGGAAGACTTGCTTATTATGAGCATATTCTCCATGTTTCACAATTTTCTTCAGGATCTTACATCGGTTTAGTCTGAGCTTTACAGACACTAGTTCCTATCAATGTATGCATTGTGTTATATAATACATAGAGGGAAAGACACCATTAATAATTGTGTTTTTTGGGGGCAAACCTAAATTATGTTTATATTAAAGGCCAGTGGCTTAATATTTGAATACAAAATTTGAATCTTGAATCTTGAAATATTTTTGCGAGTGAGCCAAACTTTACGTTTCGCTCAGCAGCTCTTTTAAGTCATGACTAATTCTTACAACATTTCAGAACATTCTGTGTTTCATGACATGGTAATAATCATCAATAAATATGATAATAAAGTCTGGTACGACTACCTCTCACTGTCCAGGAGGAAATTATTCATATCGAACACATAAGGGAACGTCAGCTGTTATGCAAGACTCTATAAACCCTTTCCACATATAGACGCCTTTTTAAGCCTCTGCAGTAGACGACCTTTGAAAACGTTGTGACAAAGGGAGGAATTACTCATAATGACCAATTTATCATTTTTCCACAATGTTTTTAATTATATATAAATATCATACTTTCATTAATAGAGATTTTTTATTTGTCGGCTAAGATGTTTTCAAAGACTTCAGCTTTCAGCTGCAGATGTGTTGTATTTTGGAAAAGGTTAAGTCATGACTGATACTGAAGGAGTTTGCCTGGTCCCGGAGACAAATCTAACTATATATATGAGCCATTCCACGAGAAAACCAACAGTATTAGATCTGCGTAATGTATCGATCCAGATCAGCCTGCGAAGTCCGCGCAGGCTAATTACGGGCCGACACATTCCGTCTCAGGTGGATAGAGGTGTAAAGTAATGATTCCTGAAACAGAAAAAACACAGAAGGCGAAAAGTGTCTGTCCGGGTTAGCCTGCGCTGATCCGGATCGATACTTTACGCGGATTCAATAATGTTGGTTTTCTCGTGGAACGGCTCATATAAATGTACGACATTTATTTGCATTTGCGAAGGTGTAAGTATAAGTTTAAAGTGTAATTTAGGCGATATAATTCGAATAAGCCAGTGTTTAAATCCAATAGTTTATGTTTAAATTAGTATTTAAATACTCGCATTGACGAAAGTTTTAGCAGATGTTAAGAATCCAAATCAAACGTTCGACATTCTAATTGATAAATGTTTAATCTAGTGTTTAAGTTTAAATTGACAATGATTTTAAGCATTCGCATTGACAGTAACATTTGCTGTTACAGTGTCAGTAGTTAGTTTATAAACATTCGACATTATGAAAAATTAACAATCGATTTTATGGAAAACAATTTTTATTATCGTTTGAAAGGTGTTTTGCGCCATTTGTAACAGCGTTTCCTTTGTAATGCACCCGTACTAAAGGTGCTGAACTCCAGAACAGTTATATTATAGTCAAAGTTTAAAAACTGTTCAAAAGCTGTCTTGAAATGTTAGAATCAAGATCCTGGGATAAAATTACAGTAATAATTCCACTCTACAGTACCATAAGCATATACATATATATCGTTTATGCTTCATTGTAACTGAATAAACATACCCAGTAAACCAAGTTTTGAACATTTTCTTGACTTTCAATTGACATGTTTTCAACATTTACTGCCAAAATACTTTGTTTACACTATTAGCAGAAGTTTCAACATTTCAAATTTGTGATATCTATCTGAAGTTCAGCACCATTACGTTATTTTTATGATGATACCTATGCATAACTCCTAATGCTATCCTAGCAATCATGACCGCCAATCAGAGAAGCCTATTATTCCATTTTAAAGTATATGGTTTGACCCACAAACCGCTTTTATAAAAGGACCTGATCATATCAGGAAATGATATTCATTTCTAGTGATTTTGTCCGATTTATTCATATTACCAAATTCTTTATTCCATTGAAATTCCTTAATATAAGGACCACCTCTGCAGCCTTTTCCATATATAATCGTATTTCGGCGCGTCTACAGTAAACGGCGTGCTCGAAAACATTGTGGCAAAATGAGAAATTGCTTAAAATTGTTCTTTTTCCCACAATCCTTTCATCTTGATTTAATGTTTTTATTTAGAGATTTTCAATATTTTTGACTATATTATTTATGACGTCTGCCGTGGAATTGTTATATGCGGGAAAGGGTTTCTCCATTGTAATTTATTTATATGAAAACCGGTTCGGGAGAGAAAAATTCTATTTCACACACAAACACAAGCAATGAACACTCTAAACATCCTATTAACCCACATATACCTGCATACGCATGATGAGAAAATTCTTTTTTTACCACAATGTTTTCAACTCAAAATGACCTTAGTTGTCGACGTGCCTTAAAACCCCATTCATGTATTCATTCAACTCTTTTAAATACTAGTAGTTATACAGTCGATTATAGAGAGTCATGTTATTGTCTGGATGTTCATTATGAAAATGTCTCCATTTGCAACAATGTTTCATCTTTATATAGAATAACTGTTCTTTCATTAATAGAAACATTCCATAGCTTTACCTAAACGTTGCTGCATGTGTTTTGTATGTGGGGAGGGGGGTTAATACAGTAGTTGTTGGATTAGTCAGAGTGGTCATGGTCTAAGGTCTGAAGTCTGCAAGTTCTTGTTGAACAAAGAAGTGCAATGAAAGGTTACCAAACACGTTGACAAGAAGTTCTCAAAGATATGTATGTACGGCCATTATAACTATCACACCCTTTCCAACATACAACAACTCTGCAGCAGACGACTTTGGAAAAAATCTAGGCAACGTAAACAAATTGAAATATTCAAAAAGAGTTGAAACCATTTTAGCAATAGCACAGATTGCTCATGATGAGCAATCTCCGCTTTTGTCTCAATGTTTTCAACAGCAGTCTGCTGTAAGTGCGTAAAGTAAAAATTCGTCTGCGTTTGTAAAAAGCGTTGAAGTCCCATTCTTGTTTAACACGCTCCCGTTACAGAACCTATCACGGAAATTATTCAACTATCGATCTGAAAGGGTCCGTCGTTCGTAATAAGCTCATCAAAATGTATACTTTGTATTAAGAAATGTCGTCCACTATATCCATGCAGATTGTGAGGATCTACGGAACATTCTCTTCTTTTGTACGCTCGCCAAGATTTCTACTCCGATTATTTTACAAACCTGTCGATGTAGCATAGTCGTAAAAGGCGAAATCGATCAACCAAGGGGTCTTGAATTCGAATCCTGGTGAAGACTCGGTCATACTTTGTTTCCTATGATTGAAACAGTTATTGTGACTAACGCCATGTGTCTTCCGGTATTAGTAGCCCTGTTTCCAGCTAAGAATTGAGTGTGGAGAATTGGTACGAGAGACCCATGACACTGGTGAACTGGCCGTTGAGATGTAACTAAAATACTATTTAAAACGGCGTTCAACTTCAATCAACTTCAAAGCATTAATAAATGTTGTCCGATATATCAATACTTTGTGGATGTATGAAACATTCCATTCTCACCAATAACAATAACCTCATTTATTTTTTATAGCGAGCGTCTTTCGTTTGTTGTAACGACAGATATATTAAGTAACGGCTGTCATTGTTTTAGTTTAATATTGTTATCGTGTTTAAAACATTGCATTGAAAGACGAAACATCGACGAGGCACCGTACGCTCAAGAACGAGGTCCAACGATGATTTTACATAACAGGGTAAATGACCTTTAAAATGTTAAACCTTCATGTTGTAACTATATATATATATATTATTTTTTTTAGTTAAAAAAATTGATTTATTTTTTGTGTATATTACATTAAATATGTATTGGACTTACATTTCTTATTTATTGTTTTATACAATGCTAAACTAGTATTTTTTATAAAATCAACCTTGCAGCGGTTGTTTTATGTGAGTGAAGTAAAATAAATATCATGAATATCTATGAGCCGATGCATTCTTCTACTCGGCTTTCGGTTCATTAACACAACAACTGTTGATTCTGTTTCATTGCAGTTTTTTGTAAGTACGTGTTATCATAGTCAAAATGTAATTGTAGCTTTAAATTAATCTAGTTAGGTTTTCACCCTGAACATTAAACACAATAATTGACACACAAGAAAGTGGAGTAGGATTCGGACACATCACTATCCAAGCCATACTATTATTGCTAAGACGATCCTGCAATCTAATCGAAGTGATGTTGTTGTACTACCGGTAATTCTGAATTGACACTGGTGCATGCTATACGCAATACTATCTCTGCAAAGGAGAGAAGCTATTTCTACCAGTGTTCAAGTATTTGATATGAAACAACATCAGAATAATAGGATGTGTACTTTTGAAAAAGGCATTGAAAAGAATTCATGTTTTCAGAGGTCATCTGGTGCATACTCGTCGAAAGACGTGTGTATCAGGGGGCTTGTCGAAGTCTACAAACTGGGGATGACGGGGAGTGTCAACAAAGGAACCGGTTAAGAGTCTTGGTGCTTATTGCGACACAAATATGTATTGAGGTATAACTAGATATGCTTTAATTTCAAGTTCATTTCCAACAGATAAGCTTTGTTTCGTAATAGTAGAGGGAAAATGAAGGCTCTGATGAAATTCTTAGCTTAGTCCGTTACAAACATACAACACATTTGCACCAGACGTCTTTGACGAAACCTAATCTAAATATAGACAATTGCTTAAATAAAAGTATGATTATCAAACACAGAGATGAAAACACTGTGGCACAAAGAAAAATTGTTCATTGTTGGCCTAGTTATTCTGTCGTATATGTATCTGTGTGGGCCTGATAAGTCCGCAAGAAAGCGGGCTGTCAATCCGGGGAGTCCGAGTTAAAACGACAATTCGGCCTTCGTTATTTTCGACGTTTGACAAAAGTCAATGCGTCGAGCGTCATCCGTCTTCCCCCAATGGACCAACAGACTGCGTCGAAAAACAGCCAGTTGCTTCGAAAGTTTGCTGTGCGGAGAAAGCTATGAAAAGCACTGGTAGGTTAACTAAACGCCCTGATACATTTAGCATTTAACACACCAGTTTGAAATACAATCACGTGGTGTTGTTGTCGTTCTCTGAGACAGCGTGGGGTCTTATTGTTTGTTGCATCTCCGATCCCTTGTGATACATGTTTGACATTTGACAGTTGAATCGGTACACATCATTATGTTTCAGTCTGTTTGCGCATGCTCAGAAATTAACCCCGATTTGGGTAGGAACAATTCCAAGAAAATTTCGTTAAAGGTTTATTAGAATACCTCTTGGATATTTTTGACAAAAGTTGTAATCAAAATTATGTTACATGGTGATGCAAAGTGGAGACTCTGGTTGAAGAATGCAAGTGCACTGGCTCGCGATGCGTCTTCACTGGCCGAACAGATTACATTTGTTAGCGCGGCTCCAATAGTTCCATAAATAAAATTTGACCTCTTTCATCTCAATCGAACGCATGGATAGACTAGTCTACTACAGCAAAACGATCGATCGATGCGTATTACTTAATTGTCATCGGTGACAGAACAGTGTAGCACATTGAAGATTCCAAAATTAAAAGCATAATAGCAAGACATACATAATTTACGAACCGCCATTGTTTTTCTCGACTCAAAATTGAATCGTCGACACAATGAAGTGTAATGCTTTTTCTAAAGTGTATTTCATAAAGAACTCGTTTATTATCTTTTCTGGTATTAACGCTTGGATATTTGTGTTCTTTATTACGATTAAGATGCCCCCTTTGACCCCCCAGTATGTTCAGTAAAACGAACAAACATCTTCTATTCTGCGTTGATAAACTTCACATCGGTGGATGACACAAGTACAGGCTTTGTCGTATACGTACAGGCTTTGGAGTACAAGTACAGGCTTTGTCGTACACGTACAGGCTTTGGAGTACCAGTACAGGCTTTGTCGTACACGTACAGGCTTTGGAGTACACGTACAGGCTTTGGAGTACCAGTACAGGCTTTGTCGTACACGTACAGGCTTTGGAGTACAAGTACAGGCTTTGGAGTACAAGTACAGGCTTTGGAGTACAATTACAGGCTTAGGTCTACGACAACTGCGTACAACTAATGGCGTACACCAGTATTCTTTGGCGTACAAATTCATACTTTGGAGTACAACTACAATATTTGGCGTACAATTACAGGCTTTGGAGTACATCTACATGCATTGACGAAAACTACAAACATTGTCGTTCGACAGTTGCGTACAATTACTACCTTTGGCGTACAAGTCAGGATTGGGAGTACAACTACAGGCGTTGGCGTACAATAACAGCCTTTGGCGTACACCTACATACTTTGGCGTACAACTACAGGCTTTTTGGCGTACAATTACAGGCTTTGGCGTACACATACAAGCTTTGGCGTACATATAAAGGCTTTGGCGTACACTTACAGGCTTTAGCGTAAAATAAAATACTGTGGCGTACAGCTACAGGTTTCGGAGTTCAACTACAGTCATTGGCGTACAACCTCAGGCTTTGGCGTACAACTACAGGCTTTCGCGCGCAACTACAGGATTTGGAGTTCATTTGCATGTATCAAGCTTTGGCGTACAATTACAGGCTTTGGCGTACACATACAGGCTTTGGCGTACAACTTAAGGCTATGGCATACAACTACAGGCGTTTGAGTACAACTACAGTCATTGGCGTACAACTACAGGCGTTGGCGTACAACTACAGGCTTTGGTTTACAACAACAGTCATTAGCGTACAGCTACGGGATTTTGAGTACAACTACAGGCTTTGGATTACAATTTCCGGCATTGGCGTACATCTACATGCATTTTCTTACTACTACAGGTATTGATGTACGACAACATGCATTGGCGTACGACTACAGGCATTGTCGTACAACCTCCGGCATTCTCATTAATCAAATCTTCACATAAACATGTTCATGAATAACTATAGGGAGGAATCCGCCGTGGCCGATTGATAAGCGTTGTGTTTTTGGAACCTGTAATCTGGGGTCGTTATTAACGTCGCTGCGTGACCGTCATGGTTGAGTGCCCTTTGGCAATGCACACTTTCCTAGCCTATTACTGGTTTGTTTAACCTGGGATCATGAATACGTGAACAGTCGCCGTGATGTATCTTAAATAATGTTGAAAATAGCGTACAACCCCAACAAAGCAATTAGTTATGGGAATGTAATGGAGAAATAACCCTTGGTTTGTGAAGATGAACAGTTACTACATGGGCTGCACTTCTAGACAGTTGTCGAAATATGCATTTAGGTTTGCGTTACATATAGTAGCAGACAATAAAGATACATTGTGAGTATACATTGAGTTTTCACAGTACGCGGGTGCAATACGGAGCAAAGCGGAATAATAATCACAGACATTACAAAACGTTTTCTGAAACACTATGCACTAGACGAAATATTTTCAATCGCATTTTTTCACTAATTATATCATTGTAGAGCTACTGAGAGTACATTCGATTGTACCGATATTTAACTGTTAACATATTTCACTTATAATCAAAACGCCGAAGGCACAGTAGTGGCGATCGTGTAGATAATCCTGCAAAGTAACAAGAAGTATCTTGGTGTAGGCCTTGTGGTTTTCAATAAAGGTGCACTCTGGTGCGGGTTAATTTGAGTAAAGCTCCATCATCTGACAGTTAAATACTGTGAGTTTACAGGCTACTATACAACCCTTTCCAACATTCAACAAATGTGCAAAGAAAGAGCTGCTCCTATTGATAAATGTATTGTAGCATTATATTCTATAATGTGTTTCCTAGCTTTCTCACACCAGTAATGACTACACCACAAAACATTCTTTCCAAGCAACTGGCTGCTTTACCACAAAAACTGTTAGCCCATTGGTGGAAGACAAATGCCGCTTGTCACCGTGACCTTTGTCAAACGCCGGAAAGAATGTTGGCCGTGCTAGGGTTCGAACTGACAGCCCCTGGATTGGTTTATGAGTGCTCCAGTTAGAGATCAGACAAATCAGATCAAACTCAATTTCAATAATAAAGGGGATATAGCCTTGGCATAACTGGAGAAAGTTGACTTGAAAGTGAGTCTGTCCCTGAAATTATTATCATATACAGTTAAACCTTTGCGAAAGTTTAGCAATACCCTGTCTATAGCAACCAACTTTTTATTTCCCAATTACTTATTTTCTGCACAAATGACCCTGTAATTAACCCTTTCCCACATACAGACGCTTTCTGACGCCTCTGAAGCAGATAACTTTTGAAAACGAGCAATTTCTTCTTTTGCCACAATGTTTTCAATTCTTTTTTAGTAATTACCTACATTTATAGAGCTTTTCCGTGTTTTTGCCTGGCTATTCCCAAAGTCATCTGCTGCAGATGTGTTGAATGTTGAAAAAGGTTAAAGACCACCTGATTGTTCTCTTCCCATGGATGGTCTTTAAAAGCAGGTTTGCTCAAGTAAGAAAGGAACATGTTAAGTCGAACTTCTCATTCTTAAACCTTCCCCACATACAGAGGCTATCTGACGAGAAGCCGGTTTATTACTTTTGTTAGAAGGTTTAAATGTATCAGAATTTCGGTACAAGCTTGGACAAGCAGGTGATGCCTGCTTCTTTTTATTGTCAAGTGGTATTTTCTTTAGTTATTTTCAATAAAATAAACTACTTTAAGAAAACATCTCACCAAGTCTATATTACTTCCGATTGAAGCAAAATATTTTCGATTTATCTCCAACTCGGTTACAAAATATATCTTTATAGTAGGTTTTTACTTCGAATGTATTTGTACTATAGTCAACATAGAATCTAAGAATAATGTAATTATTTCTGAATCACCTCCCTTTATATCAAAATAATTTAAACCAGTCTTATCATCTAGACGCTTTCATAATTATTATAACAATTACAAAATAAAGCGTTTATAATATTGAGATTAAAACATTATCGAAAACCAGTCTGGCAAACTATTTATAGGACATTTTTGAATTTCCAGACTCATGTCTCATACTTTGCATGGCTGATAAAACGCGCAATGATATGTATTATCTGTCCAAACATGAAGAATGCTAATATTTACATATTTTAACTCAATGTAGATCGTAAGCTCGATACGTCTCAAATCTTAGTATCAATCCGGTACCAAAATAGCAATGACGGGATTTTTGATTGATTGATTAGGGTTTAACGCCGTTTTCAATAATTGTTCAGTCATATCACGGCGACCAGTTCATCTACTCATGCGATTCCTGGTTTTCCCACACCAGCACACCACACTATACACTTTCCAAGCAACTGGCTGCTTTTCCACATAGACTGTTAAACAGCCCATTTGTGAAAGACGAATGACGTATGTCACAGTGACTTTTGTCAAACGTCGAAAAGAATGTTGGCCGAGCTGGGATTCGAACTCACAACCCTTGGATTGACAGCCCACGTCGCTACCGACTGAGCTACCGGGGCTCGGCCGGGATTTTTGTTAATCGTGTCTCTGCATCACCTAACGGGCACCTGCTTACTATGTCACTCCTCAATGGTCGTATGTCTCGTGCGATAATATTCTCTGTCCAGAGACAGGAAGAAGGCTACTTTTTGCATTTGTTAACTCAATTACATCTTAGTTCGATAGTTCTAAAATCTTAGTATCAATCTTGTACTAAAATAGCACTGACATTATTATTGTTAAACATGTCTCTGCAGAAATGATGGAACTATTTGGCGGTAAACGTTTTGCATTAAGCATTTCTGACGTACTGCCGAAATCTCCCTATATAGTGTTCTTATTGTGTCATAGTACAGTGGCTATTGCTACCACAATCGCCACAATACTTTGGAAAATGTCCTTATAGAGTAACATTGTGTTTGTGGTTGTTTATTGTGGTTTTAAGCCGGGTTTTTTTCAGTTTTATTGCGGAGACAGAACATGTAAACCTGAGCCATGTGTGATAAACTAGTACTTAAATTAAGCTATTAAAAATACTTACTCTATGGGGTGCTCAACAAGGTTCGACCCACCGCCAACTCAAAACGCCGGGCGTCAAATCCTTCACGTTAGGCACTAAGCCGTAGCGGATTACTGAGAGTGCTTTTGGAAATAGAACAAGAAAAAGTTGATGCAACGCATCAATGTCGCCGGAAATCCATACTGCAGTTATGCATAACACTAACATTATAGTAGTTGAATAAACAGTTATCAACTGAGCGGTGGGGTCAAGTGAAAATGTATCATAACTTGCATTGTGTTGTCAACGAAGTGAATGTCCTTCATTGAAATATAATTGAAGCCTTTCATTGTTTATGATCAATCTCCATTCCAAAGTAAGTTGACCATACACAGAGCCAACTAATTATTGATCATAAACAGTAATGGAAATGAGTAATCTTGTCAATCATTAGTCTTAGTATGTATACAGTGCTTTCATTAAGGAATACTTATAAGATTTGTGAATTCCACATACACTTTTCAAGATGTTTGTCAGAATATTTGAATTTTATTATTTATCAATAAAACCACAAAACAGATAATTTAGGATTTGCATACAATAGCATGTCATTTTACCTTTCCTCTATTAAAGTCAACATTGAACAACGTTGCAGCAATTTGCTTTTAAAACAATGACATAAGGGTTAAATCGCTGAAGACATGAGTTTTCTCTTTTTCTCAAAATGATATTAGCTTGGCATCCTAATTATATCATACTTTAACAAATGTTAAAATGTAGTCTAATATTTATAAATTAGACAACCTTCGAAATATAATATCAGCTAACATTTTAATTTCATTGAAATTGTTGTATAATTTAAACTTAATTTCGAACATAAACTGAACCCTACAACATGTTAATTTATTGTAATTCTTTCCTTCCTTTTTTATAATGAAAATAACAAACTACTCATGTTTTAAAATGATATTATGATGAGCGCCCTTGTGTCAATGATGCATAACAATATGCAGATCGGAAGCAAAATGCCCTTATGGAATCTAATGACACATTTAAAATTGTCAAGGACGAAATAATTTTGTACGAAAGACCCGATTCGTGACCCACATTCTTCTTCGCAGAGGTGTCTTTCTTGAAACTCTCTTTATAGGCAGAAAAGTTCGTTCAAAGTCTTTTTCCTATAAAACCAGTTTTATCTCGGTTTGTTCTTTTCTTCATTTGTTTCGAACCAAATAAATATTTTAAATCACCTATAGTTTACTATTTGTAAGTGAGTGTAAAAAGCGGCTCTCTGCAAAGGAGATTGATCTACGCGGTTGGTATTCGCGAGTCACGCGATCAAAAGTTTTAGCTTAGAAACAGTTCATATATTATATATACATGTATAAACATTATAAAATGCATTCTTCACAAATCAAGACATCTCTTTGAACATTAAAATAACATTCAGTAAGTTAAAATTGCTATTTTAAAGGAGAATTCTACGTGATTTTTATCTCGATATTGACACATAACAGTCTGCTGCAAGACTCATAGCGACTGGTTTGTATTCGTAAATAAAACAAAAAAAACAGAAATGCGAGTCAACATAAAGAAACTGTACATACTTATAACATCGGAATATTTATTTCATTTTAGATGTATCATAACTTAGTGTTTTTAAACAAACGCAATTGTAATATGTTCAAGACATTTAAAAAAACCTTCTAATAATAATTTCTCCTCCCATGTCATTTCCGAAAAGCTATTAAAAATAGAAGTCGCGGGCTTCTGCCCGGCGACTAATGATTCTTTGCATCACGCAAATGCTGATCTTTTCAACATTCGCATCAATATTGTTCTTGCAATAATTCAGCTATTCGAGATTTGATCCGTACCAGACGTATTCTCTTAGTATTTGCCGTTGTCTTTTACCAGTTGTCCCGCTGAATTCCTACTACTGAGTTGTGTTCAATAGACAATAACTAAATGTTAATTTTCACGAAAGAAAACCACAGAATCGCACTCGGCTTTCATCAAATATGTTTACCCTTTCAGCAGTGTCTATTGACAGCGAAGCTGTTTGCATCACTATTCTACCGCCTCGTTTAAGCTTCCGCCTCGCGTAATGGAGGTGGCGGGTGCAATCCATGACCATGTCATACCAAATTCTATAAAAATGGTAGTAATTGATGCCCTCCTTGGCGCTCAGGATGTTGAGTATTTTGACCGACTGGCTGCTGTCAGGATAGTTGGACCAGTAGTGCTGGTAATTTACCAAGGTAACGCCGTGATATAACTGAACAATTGTTGAAAGCGGTAACAGAAAATAAACAATCAAACAATTCACCACTCTTGTTATATTTGTCACGGGGTAGGGCTGGTTCAGAGTTAACTATTTTCATGAAACTATTTTGTATGGGTTGTCTACTTTTCAAACTCAAATAGTTGACATCTGGAAACCTGAACATTGAATTTAGTACAAAATTCAAAGCATACTGGTGCAAGGAAAGCCTTGTCGTCATGGTAAACATTTGAAAACTGAATGACAGTCAGATAGATCGCTCAACATATGAGCCGTCCCGCGAGAAAACCAACATTGTGGACTCTGCCTAAGCATGCCGTGCAGGCCTACCTGGATAGACACTTTTCGCCTCCTGTGGATTTTCTGTTCCAGGAATCATTACTCTATACCTCTATTCCCCTAATACGGAATGTGTCGGCCCAGATCAGTCTGCAGGCTGATCTGGGTCGATACATTACGCAGAGGCAATTTATTTTCAATCGATGACTGGCAAAAGTAATTGTAACAAGCGTCTTTATGCATCACTAATAGGCTAAATAGTCCATGCGGAAAGGCAGCCAGTTGCCTCGGAAGAATGCTGCGTTGAGTACAAGAATACTTCCAAACGACGGATTCCATGTGGCATGGCTCATATATTGATTACGTTCAAAAGTCTCGTTGCTCGTCTATTTTTAATATTTGCGTCTGGAATTTTGATATGAAAACCGTCCAATGAAACGGTTTGAGCACATTTTCCTTTTTGGGCGATGTTTTCACTTTGGTTACGACATGAACAATTATTGAAATATTATACATTTAGCTTAAATCTAACTATTTCCATTATGATTATCCTAACCATATTATATAATTTACTTTAAAGGGACTGAATCCCATATGAGAAAAAAGCAAACAAAAAAGAAAATTGTTAAAAATTGCTAAATTACCTTGATGTTTTTGCATATAAGGCATTGAGATTTGCTGACTGATGTACTACAATATATGCACACTATTAATATTGCGGAGATTTTTCGTTATTTTGCATTGTAAAATCTACTGGGTTAGTAACCCAGTAAATCTAAAAATATCGCTGTATATTTATCACGTGATCACTACAACCGAATTGACAATCTCCTTCCCAGAGTTGTTGTTCCTTACACTCACACATACATGAATGTAATGAGTCGATAGTGTTAGAGAATGCCGAATTGAATCCACAAATTCAAATGAGCAAGAGGAAATTCCACGGTATTTTTAAACGGGAAAACACGGAGCGGACGTTTTTTTAACTGCTTATTTCCTATGAAATAATGAAAAACAAGACTTGTTCAAGCTTCTACAACATTCCGTTACATATATATCGACGTATTTTGGATTAATAAGAATAAGTATAAAATATAACGATTTTGGACCATTATGGTGTTCAGTCCCTTTAAGAATATGAGCCGTATCACGAGAAAACAAACATTATGGACTCTGAGTAATGCATCGACCCATATCATCCTGCGCAGTCCGCGGAGGCTAATCCCGGCCGACACATACCTTCTCAGGGGGATAGAGGTATAGAGTAATGATTCCCTAAACAGAAAATTCGCAGGAGGTGAACAGTGTCTGTCTTGGTTAGCCTGCGCGGCATGCTTAGGCTGATTCGATACATTACGCAGAGTCCATAATGTTGGATTTCTCGTGGAACGGCTCTTATTTTTAATTTTTCGTAATTAATTGGCAAACTAAAAAGAACCAACACAGAAACAATGCTTTGGGCTATTTTTACTTTATCTACAATAATTTTAAATGGCATGTGCTGCAACGTTATTATACGTCGTATATATATATGTCAGTGATCGCTTTAAGATACATAACTACTGTATGTCACCAATCATTGATTGTTCGGTCAATACTCTTACTGAATATTCATGAACATCCAAAACCTCATTTTAAAATGAACAATGAATATTCATAACGGATATAATTACAAGTGGAGAAGTGAGTTCTCCCTTGTTATACAATGTCTTTCAAATGTCGCTCTCTGCAACCTCATAAAACGTTTTATGTAGTAGCATGCAGTTTGATTGGCTAGACTTACCTTCATTATGTTTGCGTTCATGATCTGACTATTTCTCGTCAAGCAGTTGCTAAGATCAACCCTCATACATAGTTCTTAGCAAATCGCAATTTGTCTGCTATGTACGGTGGCACAGAGGTGACATGTGTACGTTTTTATTTATCTCGTGCGCTCGACATACTAAGTCGTGCGCACGAGATACTAAGTCATGCGCACGAGATACTATGTCGTGCGCACGAGATAATTAAGTCGTGCGCACGAGTTAGTATCACGAGTTTTCAAATGTCGCGTGCTGCAATATCATCAACCATCGTCAACAACATCATGCGAATTAGATGTTTATATCCACCTTCTTTAATCATTGTCCACACACAACAAATCCGCAGCAGACGAATTGATAAACGTTTGGGAAAAATATGAAGATAAATGAAAGTTTTATTCTTAACAAAGTCGAAGACATTGTGGCAAATGGAGAATGTCAGTATGTTTTCAAAAGTTGAGTTTGCGTAGAGGTGTCAGAAAGCGGTAAATATATCACATCACTTAATTTTCTGTCAGAAGATGTTTCATTTCTTGTGAGACAGTTGATAAGAAAACTCAAATAGATCTACATAGCTTAGATCAATTTCTTCCTTTCTCCACAATGCTTTCAAATGGCGCTTGCTGCAACGGCATCAAACTTCATGTACATCCGCAAGCGATTTGATAAGCTATATATATATATATATATATATTCACCATATTTAAGTCAACATTATCATATAATATGATTCCATAGATATTATTTCTCGTAGACTATTTGCCTAGACAATTATATAATACATAGGCTAGATCAATTTCTCCCTTTCTTCACAATGATTTCAAATTAACCTTATTGCAACGGCATATTATCTGCAACATTATCCGATTATATTCGCTAGATCTACTATACCCGAATAGGTTTCCTGACATATCAGCAGCAGACGCATTTTGAAAACATTATGGAAAAGGAGCAATTGCTCATACTGAGAAATGTCTTCTTTTGCAACAATGTTATCTACTCGATTCCATAATTGAATTTCTTTAAAATGGTAGTAAAAGGTTTCCGCGCTTGACGTTCAGGATGTTTTAATGTAACCATTACGACAGATTACAAGCTGATGTCAGGATAAAAGGACCAGAAGTACATAGTAAACGCCGTGATATATATTAAAAAGGGCTGAAGATGCATGAACATCATACAAACAAACTCATCATTATTGAATTCTCATCTATGGAAATTATGCAAATTTTTGCCACGATATTTTCAAAGTCGTCTGCTACAGATTTGTTAAATGTGGGAAATAGGTAAGTGAGCATTATAATATAATTGGCTTCCAATAGATAAATATGACCGCATCGATGGTGTAGTGGTAGAGCGTTCACCTTGGGTACGGGAGGACACGGGTTCGGTCGCCGGTCGGGTCATATCAAGAAAAAGTAGTAATTGCAGCTCTCGTTGCGGGGTTAGCATGACGACTAACTGACTGGTCTCGGGGTAAATGGACCAGTAGTACTGGTAACTTACACAAGAAAAGCCGTGATATAACTAAACAAATGTTGAATGCGTCGTAAAACATCAAATAATCAATCCAAAAGATATATAATTTGTCGTACTGACGTCACACATGATTTCATGTATGATTGTCAATTAACGTCAACATTTGCAAAACTTTTTTTAAAGTACTTTACACTCAATAATTTAACTGTGTGTATATGATTACACAGTAAGTGCGATTGTAGAACTCCTATCTTGGTTGCTGATTTGACTCACAGAACAAAAACCTCCAATACCTAGCTCAGAGTAAGTGTTCCTTTTCCAAAAGCCTTCCAAAATGTCGCATGCTGGAACGGCGATAAAAATCGTCTGCATTAACGCACCTATTAATTATCTAAATTTACCTACGTTTAGCTATCATATCGTATAATTTGCGTTCATAAGACGTATCAGTTCTCGTAAATACAGTTGCTAAGAAAACTCCGATACAACTTATTAGCGCTTGACAGATGTGTTGACAAGAAGCATCTTCGAATCCTTCAGCTCTACCGATATCGCATAAAACGAGGCTGATAGGGGTTGTCATGCCTCCTTATACCTCAGTGCTGCGCGCGCAGGCTGTATTATGAAAATGCTTTTTATCATGTGTTTGTATCATTTGCTCTAGGATAACGCAAGTTTTGGAGAATGACTTGATTCTTGAAGTAACCTGGACGTGATGTTCATATTTTGTTCGGTGTAAATATATTATTATTTTTTTCTTGTTTTGGAATTTAGTGTTAAACAATATTCATTGGACTGCTTTCAATAGTGAAGTTTAATGTTTAATTTTAAAGTATATTTCAACTAAATAGAAACTGATTGATTGATTCATTCATTGATATTTTTAAAATAAACAACACTCACTACATTATGACATATAAAGTTTGTTGATATATGAGAACGACAGTTAAGGTAGTTGTATGACATACTGTAAACAACCCAAAACGTTATATATGTTGTTGTTTTTTTGCTGTCGATTTTTTTTTTTATTGTATGGTTTTATAACTGTGCATATACTGTACCAGTTAACATTTATGTGGGGTTAACTCTTTTCTTTATCGCCGCTAACCGACACTGTCATATAACATTACCGTTAACTAAAGTTGTATATTTTCTAGTCTTTTTTAATTATATGAGTCGTTCCACGAGAAAACCAACATTATGGACTTTCGGTTAACTTTTTTCTTTATCGCCGCTATCCGACACTGTCATAGAAAATTACCGTAAACTAAGGCTGTGTATATATTCTAGTCTGTTTTAATTATATGTTTTATCCCAACAATTAGATGTATCAGCTCTGCTGGCAAGCTTACCCTTACACCAGCGTATCCGTCGTAACGGTATTACCGCAACCATGAGAGCGGCAACGAGGGAAGCCCCTTCTACGATGTTTAACTCTTTCCCACATACAAGAAATCTGAAGCAGACGACTTTGAACGTATTTTGTCAGATGGATAACCTATGACTAAAAGTGGAAAACATTGTGACAAAAGGAGAAATTGCACGTTCTGTGCAATTTCTTCTTTTGTCACTATGTTTTCAAAACGCCGTCTGCTTTAACCCTTTCCCACATACAAGAAATCTGAAGCAGACGACTTTGAACAAACCTCTGCTAAAATATAGAAAATCTCTATAAATTTAAGGTAGATCTATAATTAATTACTGAACAAAGTTGAAAATGTTGTTGCAAAAGAAAAAAATTGTTCATTTTGAGCAGTTTCTCCTTTTGTCACAACGTTTTCAAATGTTGACTGATGCAGAGGCGTCAGAAAGCGTCTATATTTGGGAAAGTGTTAATGTGAAAAGAATCTTCTTTAAAAGTATTTTTTCATCTCCATACAATATTATTAAACTGAAAATTGTTTATCGAAAACCCCACGGATCATACCAAAGAACTTAAATAATGGTAGCAATTTCTTTCTCTCTGTGTCGATCAGGGTTATGAGGAGGGGTCTAGGTAAGAAGGGGTTAACAGCTCTTTCCCCGAAAATATCTTTTGTATTATCCAACCGAACCCTATGTTGTGGGTACTCAAAAGAATCGTCTGACCGAGATCTGGTGTGAGGTAAGGATTGCGACTGCTCGCTGGTGTAAGGACAAGTGCACTAGTAGTACTGTTAACTTACCCAGGAAACGCCGTGATATTACTGAAACGATGTCGAAAGTGGAGTCTTTTACCTTGTCTTGCACATTTGTTAAAATACGCCTGATGTAGGGGCATTACAATTAGGATTAGAATAATGCTACAGGAAGACCAACCAGAACCCTTTCCCACATATAAATCTTTCAATTCTCAAGTAGACGACTTTGTAACCATATCGTAAAAAAAATAAAATTCTCTCAGAATGAAAGTGCTATTATCGAGTAAAGTTGAAAACATTATGGCAAATGGAGAAATTGCGGTTTCTCCTTTGGCCACAATATTTTTCAGAATCGTCTGCTGCAGGGGTGCCAGGAAGAGTCTGCATGTGGCAAAATTGTTGTTGCATTTGCGACAAGTATAAATCCAGATCGTCCTACAAATCCACGCAGTCTGATCGCGATCTGCACTGATCGCTTATAAGTCATATAACTATTCAAGAAGCTGTTAATATACAGTGTAAAAATGTCTAGAAAACAGGGTTCGATCTCCGGTCGGATCATATTAATAACTTGATACATGTGTTAATGGCTTTCCTCCGTGGCGCTAATAATTTGGGGGCATAACATTACAACTGATGCATCAGTATCAGGATAAATAGTACCGGTACTACTGGTAAATTACCCGGGAAACGCATTGATATAACTGTAATACTGTTGAGTACGGCGTATGACACCATCCAAACACGTATCAAAGATAGTATTAGGTTGGAATTCCAAAAGAGCATAATTCGCATCCGAGGAAAAGGGCTATATCAGTAATTGACGTCATCATATAATTCGAAACCAAGCCTTTTCAATGCTGGAATCTTTAAAACGATCTTGTCCAACTTTGCTATTTGGAAGAATCCATAGCCAAATTTATAAATATCAAGAAAAATATGTTGAGTTGGATAGTCATCAAAATAGAAGCTGGTCAGACGGCGTGGATACGCAGGCTCTCCCAGGGGCGTAGCTCCCTTTAGGCACTGTAGGCACTGTAGGCACGTGCCTACACATTTTTATCTCAAAATGCCCCAAAATGCATCTGCAGCGAAAGACATCTGCGTAATGTATCGACCAGATCAGCCTGCGCTGTCCGCGCAGACTGATCCGACCGACACATTCCGTCTTAGGGGGATAGATGTATAGAGTAGTTATTCCTGAAATAGAAAGTCCACAGGAGGCGAAAAGTGTATATCCGGGTAGGCCTGTGTGGCATGCTTAGGCTGATCCGGGTCGATACTTAACGCAGAGTCCACACTGTTTATTTTCTCACGAGACGGCCTACACATTGATAAATGCAAAGCTACGCCCCTGTCTCCTGGCTCTATACTGATGGCAGAGGGCTTAATACAATCAGTTCCAGCAGTAAACAATTGTTAAAACTTTGCGAAAGTAAAACATTCAAATTAGCGTTTACGTTTCTGATAATATAAGAATACAAGGCGATATATAGTTTTCGCGAATTTGCGCCAGTATTTTCCACGTGACGTATCTTTTGTTATCGCTTACACGGATATGTTTTTTTAATAGTATCTGTTTCTTAAATATCTTTTAGAACAATAATAATTTACATAAATTCAGCATTATTTTATAGTATCTGATTTGTAAATGTCTGGAAAATATTTCCTTTGACAACATTTCCAGAATACACTTAACATAAATATAAAGACAATTTAAAGTAATATTTGGGGACATTTTCAGCAATCTCTCCCTTTCCGCAATGTTTTTTGAAAGTCATTTACTGCAAAGGCATCACCATCCAGATATATCAGAGAATTATATATAGCAGAACCTCTGGATTGAGAGCCCGCGTTTCTACCGACTAAGCCACCTGTCGGTTTCCTCGACCCGGCAACTGTAAGCTGTACTGCGATATTTGAATTTATTCAATAACTCTCGTTCTAGGCATTAAAAATGGTAGTAATGGCTGCCCTCCTTTGCGCTCAGGGTTGCGGGGTAAGCATTACGATTGACAGGCTGGTGTCAGGATAAATGGACCAATTGTACTGGTAACTTATACATGAAACGACGTGATATAACTGAAAAATTGTTGAAAGCGGCGTTAAAAAACCCCAGATAATCAATCAAGCGCTCTAGGCATAAAAACAAAGGTTCCATTACATTCAAATTGAGGGCGCTAGGAATGTTATCACAAGCAATTTAGATTAGAAATGATTAATTTATTACTCTTTCTTTTTCTTTTTTTCGTCGATGATTTGAAACCGGTCAGCCCGAGTTCGATCCCATGCTGGAGAACTTTTTGGTAAGGCACATTTCCTAGTCTAGTACTGGTTTGTTTGCCAAGAGATAGTGAATAAGTGAAGCCAGGTTCGATCAATGGATATGCACATCGCTTTCTACACTTGTCTCTGTGGTGTAGTGGTTAGCGCGTTGCCTTGAGAGCGGGAAACCAGGTTTGATCAATGGATGTGCACATCGTTTTCAACACTTGTCTCCATGGTGTAGTGGTTAGCGCGTCCACCTTGAGAGCGGAAGACCAGGTTCGATCTTCGGTCTTCGGTCGGATCATATAAATTCCTTGATAAATGTGTTAATGGCTTCCCTCCGTGCCGCTTAGAGTTTGGGCGCATTACATTACAACTGATTCATCGGTGCCATGATAAATAGTGCCGGCATTAGTGGTAAATAACCCGGGAAACGCCGTGATTTAACCGAACTAATGTTAAAAACGGCATAAAACCCAAATAAACCATTTCATTTTTACTGCTAATAAAGTAACACAGCAGAACACGTATGTGAGGAAGTAAGTATATTTACATTAACCCGTTTCCCATCTGCAGCAGACCTAGTTTAACTTGGAAACTCATTACGAGCAAAAATTCCGTATGACACAATGACTTTGTCTGAGGCATCAGAGAACGTATGTATGTGGGAAAGGGTTAAACTATTAGTAGATAGGCGTTATATGCACTAATAACAGTTCGGTCATCATGTCCGAGTGTTATTGGTATCTTCACACGAATACTGTGATCATTATGTTCATACGTACAGCCTCACTAAGAGTCTTTGGCTACTGTAGTTGAACGTCTGTCTTGGATGCCGAAGGTCGCGGTTCGATTCCCGGCTTGGCATATAGAATTATACAAATAAATGTTCTTTCCTTGTTGGGTAGGGTAATGATTTCGGTGACACGATAAATGGTCAAACATTTTGGTAACCTACTGAACCCAGGGAACACCCTGATATAAATGATAACATGTTCAAAGCGGCGTCGAACACCGTACAAACTGGTATATATGTTTTGAGGTTAAGCTTAAGCTATATTCTTCTGAATTCCGTGAACCGATATCACCGGCAGTCCTGTTTTATAACATTCAACACGTTAATAGAGAAAGAATTCAAAAAGTGGAAAACATTGTGACAAAAGGAGAAATTGCACGTTTTGTGCAATTTCTTCTTTTGTTACTATGTTTTCAAAAAGCTGTCTACTGCACATTACATATAAATGAGTGTGTATTGAAGAATGTCAACTAAGGATTAGATTGCAAAAATATGCAAGGTAATCCTGCCCTACATGCAAATGCAGTTAAGAATGAATCGTGCATAACGACTTATTTATATGATATGTAACGTCGCGCATAGCCGAATAAAAGGTTTGTTTTACAAAGGGTTTTATTCTAAGACAAAACAGGCATAGCACTGCATTATCTTTTTACATGTTAACAAAGGTTTGCAACATACTTGTTATGTTACGTGATATTACGGTGAATTCCCCTTCTAATGTCTGAACATTCTTAGGTCACGGGAAAGTGAGATTTTTTTTAAATGTACATAATAGTATTACACTTTTTATGTTACGGGCCAACATGTTTGTTATATCTTACCCGCAAAAAGTGTGAGCCGTCAGTGTATGTTACCGCATTAACATATTGTTTACTTAAATACCATATGCATAATGTTTAGAGTGTCTAAATGCCATTCCTTTCCTCAGTTGTCCAATACGACAGTGAACTTCGAACTCCTATTGCATCTAAAAGTATTCAACAATGTACGTCGTTCAGAGTTGCTTTTTCCTAATGTACACCAACAATTGACTCGACTTCTATCCAGAATGTTAGACACGCCAGGGTCGGTGTTCGTACATATCCCTGCATAGCAGTCCCATAATGCGCAAAACCGCCTTTCACTATAATGTTTACAAACAAATGTCTGCGAGTGGAGGAATGATTAGATAGTTGTAGACTGAAATATACGAACTCTGTGTCACTGGGCTTATCGGTCAGCATCAGGTCATTGATACCTCCTATTATCGGGGGCGTAGCTCCCTTTAGACACTGTAGGCACGTGCCTACACATTTCTTCTAAAAATGCCCCTGCGTAATGTATCGACCAGATCAGCCTGCGCTGTCCGCGCATACTAATCCGGCAGACACATTCCGTCTAAGGGGGGATAGATAGAGTCGTGATTCCTGAAACAGAAAATCCACAGGAGGCGAAAAGTGTATATCCGGGTACGCCTGTGTGGCATGCTTAGGCTGATCCGGGTCGATACTTTACGCAGAGTCCACAATGTTGATTTTCTCACGAGACGGCCTACACATTGATTATTGCAAAGCTACACCCCTGATTACTAAAGATATATGAGTTTGGTCACGCAAAAATAAATCATAATGACAAAGCGGCTAGCACAGTCCAAATTCGACCCTTTCGGGAACGACAAAAGTTATGTACACAGAGATCGCGGCTGTGCAATTTATTAGATATGTTCGATGATTGATAAAAATCATTCTGACTACCGATATAAGTTGTCCACCAATAGGCTGTCAGTCTGTGTGATAATGTAGCCAGTTGCCTGTTATGAAAGAATCGGGGTATACTGGTGCGGTGAAATCCAGAAATCAAACGGTAAGGTGAACTGGCCACCGTGATATAACTGGGGACAAATTCGTTGAAAATGACGATGTGCTCCCTTTCCTCCTCGGAATATTATCAATACTCTCTTATTCGTATTCTGGCTCAAAGCACTGGATGAGGAAAGTCACTCTTACGAAATTGACCCTTTTCCACATTGACAGCATGTGACTTTGAAAACGTAATAGGGAATAATATGGGTCTAATCTTGAAATGAAAATATACGTTATGAGTAGAGACGAAGACGTCTGTGACAAAAGAGAAACAAATTTCCAAATTTAAACAATGTCTCCTTTAAATAAGATGTTTTAAAAACTTGTCTGCTGCTGATTTATGTTTTTAAAAGAGTTGAAGACGTTTTGACAAAAGAGAAAAGTGCTCAATTGTTATATGGTCACCTGTAACTAAAATGGTAACAAAACAATCGCCAGCTCCAGATGCGTGAATTGGTTTTAAAATAAAACATACGATACCTCTTTTGAACGACAAATTAATGTTTTCCCTATTCTTACGAAAAGTAATTGAGCGAATTGAAATATGTGGACGATAGAAAGGTTATTTACGGATTGACCAGAAAAACTAGTTGGGAAATGAAACATTGTCGTGAAGTGAAGTTTCTCTATTTCCCACGATGTTTTCCACAGTTGTATGCATTCAGATGGATGCGTCGAAATAAGTTTCTAAGAAGAGAACGTGTTTTTCCTCTGAAGAGCGACCCCTCTCTAGAACGGATGTATTTCTTTGCTTTCACAAGGTGGCGCCCTGGAGAGGTTGCACTGTATTTTCTTAGTTTAAGTAAACCCTTTCCCACATACAACAAATATGCAGCAGACGACTTCGAAACTATTTTGACTAAAACTTGGAATATCTCTGTAAATGAAAATATAATTGATGACATTGTGGCAAAAGGAGGAAATTGCTCATCATGAGCAATTTCTACTTTTGTCACAGTGTTTTCAAAAGTCGTCTGCTGCAGAGGCGTCATAAAGCGCATGTATGTGGGAAAGGGTTAAACATATTTATTTTCCATATATTTTACTCATAGCTCATTCTAGGTACTCTCCAATAAAGAAAATAAAGATTGTTTGACAGGAAGCACGGTTAATATTATACATAGGCAGACAATATCAGCTTACTTTAGCTGTATAATTTTTCATACAAGAGCATAATAGAAATAGAGAGAGGAGAAGAGAGATTGTTTTTTTGGTAACGTATTTTACGATGATAACCGATGACATAGTGGTAGAGCGTCCGCCTCGGTGCGGAGTTCGCGGGTTCTAGCCGCGTTGGGGTCAGAGTAAAAATATTTTAAAAGTAGAAGTTATGGCTTCCCCGACTTTGAGTTAGGGATTGTGTAGTTTGCTTAACGATTGACTCGCTGGTGTCAAGATGAATTGACCAATAGTTATTGCTATTTTCCCAGAAAATTATTGAAACAGGCGTAGAACACACTATAGACATGTTTTATTTTAACATTTGATCTAGTTCACTAACCCAGTTAAAATTATATTTGTGCAATTTCTGCGCCCAATCAATTAAATGTTCAGACAAATATTACTAAAATAAATTCAAATGCGTATTGTTTTTGCTTAATTATTGTTGTTGCTGATAAAGTAAACCCATTCATTTCCACATACGATATGTCTGCAACAAACCTCTTTGAAAATATATGGGTTATGAAAATATGGGGGAAATCTATATAAATAAAATTGAATAATTTAATATAGTTTGAAAACATTGGCGAAAGATGAAATTGATCATTCTTATTTTGCCTAATGGTTTCCAAATGTTGATTGCTGGATATACTTTAATATGTATCTGCATGTGGGAAAGGGTGAACGTGAGTCAATCACATGAAATGCCATGCGTTTATTCGGGCGACTGACTGAATTACCGCTATTTGGTTATGACCGATTAAAACATACATCTCCTCAGTGATCGTGTTACGAAAAGTACCAAAATACCTCATATCGTCTGTGTCATTTCAATGTTAAAAAAAGGTGAATGTGAAAGGGGAATAGTATTGCGGCCATATATATTGCTGATAGACAATGTCTCTGCATGACTGAGTGATGAAAGTTATTGATATAAAAAGGGACAAACCGAACTTAACACCTGCGAGCGGCACGCAATGAACTACGTAAGCATATGTGTCTAGTGGAGTACTTGATAGGCTTTTAGATACAATGTAGGTCACTCTTTGTCAATAAGAATGAATTAAAAGTATTCAATTCATATAGTGCTTTACTCCGATTTCAACATTTATTCAGTTTTATAACGGCGTTTTCTGGGTATGTTACCAGTACTTGTCCATTTAGCCTGACACCAGCGAATAAGTCGTAATGCTTATCCCCAAACGCTAAGCGCAAAGGGGGGGGGGGGGGGGGGGGGGGGGCGGGTATTTGAAAGTATTTGGTATGACCCGGCCACGGATCAAACCCATGACCTCCGGAATAAAAACTCTTTGTTCAACCTTTAAGGTCCTGGAAGTATAATGATACAGTAGGGTACTTATGACATTTACTAGTTGCACAATTTCATTAAGATAGAATCAGTATTAGCAAATGGAAGCCTTATCAGTATGTGCAATTAATGGTTAATTGAAGAAGAAATATTGGATGTTTGTGTGCAAATTGATGCAATGTGAAAAACAGTCAATTTTTCAACTGTTATAGCACTTATATCTTTTTCATTTATCAATATATCCCAAATATGTTTCTTTTCTACAAACCCCGCACCCGAGCTTATTGAAAGTGACAGAGACTTTCAATAAACACTTTCCCATATAAAACAACTTTAGCAGACGACTTTGTAAACATCGAGATAAAACATGTAGAAACGCTCTTATTTGAAAGTATTTGGTATGACCCGGCCACGGATCAAACCCATGACCTCCCGCACCCGAGCTTATTGAAAGTGACAGAGACTTTCAATAAACACTTTCCCATATAAAAACAACTTTAGCAGACGACTTTGTAAACATCGAGATAAAACATGTAGAAACGCTCTTTAAATGAAATATAATCAGCGAAATGTGTTGAACACGTGGGAAACATTGATTTATTACCCAGCGACAATGTCTCTGCAAACCATTGCGGCAAAAAGAGAAATTGTTCATAACAAATTGTTTTACAGAAACGCTGCTGGAAATGGGAATAGGTTAAACGAATTTAACAATATTCAACTTACATGCAGATACGATATTTCTCCAACTACACTTTATACGTCTACAATCTGATCATTGAGCATTTTGTTTCACCTCGTTCCAACATACAGCAATTCTGCAGCAGACGGCTCTGCAAATCCTCTATTAACCATTTCCCTTATATAGGCGCTTTCTGACGCCTCTGCAGTAGACGGCTTTTTGAAAACATAGTGACAAAAGAAGAAATTGCTCAAAACGAGCAATTTCTCCTTTTGCCACAATGTTTTCCACTTTTAGGTTATCCATTCAATTATAGAGATTTTCTATTTTTTCACAAAATATGTTTGCTGCAGAATGTTCGTCTGCTGCAGAATTGTCGTATCAGGGAAAGGGTTAACGAAAGTACATTTATTTAAAAGAGTTAAAACCATTGAAACAAAAGGAAACCTTTCTTTGTACTTGCTTCATAGGAATCAGAAATGTATCAGAGAGGTAAACTCTTGCAGCGCCAAAGGCATTTGCAAACAATACTGATTCAGGCGAGTCAGCTCGTGACGAGCTGTCTCGCCTGAAATCAGCATTGTTTGCCTTTTAGTTATCAAAATAGTCCAAACTTTTATTACATAATAAATTGAAACGCCCGATTTTGAACATGGAAGAGTCTACTTTAAACAATTTTGCGCTGAAAGAGTTAAATCTACAAAAGAAAATGTCTGTTTTTCGCGTGCCTGTACCTATAGTGGAATAACTATTCTAACACAACATATAGGTTTATCTCAACATAAGGAGATATCATCGCTCGCGCTTGTCATAAATAGATCATAAAAGAAATCTGACACTTTTATTTTTAATTTAAAAACGTAGATAATACGTTTTGCTCTGGAAATTAGAAGAGGTACACCAAAAGTGCTTGTCGTGTCGCAATGTTTACCCTCGCCCTAATATGTTTTCTAACGCCTCTGTAGCAGATGAATTTTGAAACATTATGGCAATAGTAGAAATTGTTCATAATCAGCAATTTGTCCTTTTATCACAATGGTTAAAACTTTCTTCAATAATTGTGCTATCTTTCATAGAGATATGGGCTTTTAGTCTACGTGGTAGATTAGCCAGTTGCTTGGAAAATCTGTTGTGTGGAGTACTGGTGTAGGAATGCCAAGAAACATATGAATGAGCCGTGATATGACTGTGAAATTGTTGAAAGCTGCGTTTAACACCAATTAATCAATACATACATTCATAGAGAGTTTCCATATGTTTGCCTTGATAATTATCAAAACTATCTATTGCAGATTTACTGTTTGTGGAAAAGGGTTACTCCCTATCCAGCCGCAATCATATTCCCCGAGTAGCCATAAGTCATTACAAGTTTATGGATTAGTCACAACGTCAACTCTTACATGTTGAAATTGGACCACTCCATTTTTCGTCCAACAGGCAGTTTGGTAATTTTTAATGTCTAAGGGGCAAGCGATGCAGATTTCAGGAGAGACAGCTCGTTATAAGCTGTCTCACCTGAATTTGTATTGTTTGCAAAAGCCTTTAAATGCCTTTGGTAGCGATATATTTATTACTGACAGACGAGTAGCGTACACTGGTTATCAATGTTAGACTGTTTGACCACGCGGGCTGAACTTGGTCTGCGTAGATTAAAACTAGAATTGAATACATTGTTCAACATAATACGCAAATGTTGTTTAAAGTCGTTTTACATATGGTACGCCGTATCGGTTGTGTATTGGTAGGGCGTCCACATCGGGTGGTGTATTGGTAGGGCGTCCACATCAGGTGGTTAATTGGTAGGGCGTCCACATCAGGTGGTTAATTGGCAGGGCGTCCACATCGGTGGTGTATTGGTAGGGCGTCGACATCGGTTGGTTAATTGGCAGGGCGTCCACATCAGTGGTGTATTGGTAGGGCGTCCACATCGGGTGGTTAATTGGCAGGGCGTCCACATCGGGTGGTTAATTGGCAGCGCGTCCACATCGGTGGTGTATTGGAAGGGCGTCCACATCGGTGGTGTATTGGTAGGGCGTCCACATCGGGTGGTTAATTGGCAGGGCGTCCACATCGGGTGGTGTATTGGTAGGGCGTCCACATCGGGTGGTGTTTTAGTAGGGCGTCCACATCGGGTGGTTAATTGGCAGGGCGTCCACATCGGTGGTGTATTGGCAGGGCGTCCACATCGGTGGTGTATTGGCAAGCGTCCACATCGGGTGGTGTATTGGTAGGGCGTCCACATCGGTTGGTTAATTGGCAGGGCGTCCACATCGGTGGTGTATTGGTAGGGCGTCCACATCGGGTGGTTAATTGGCAGGGCGTCCACATCGGTGGTGTATTGGCAGGGCGTCCACATCGGTGGTGTATTGGTAGGGCGTCCACATCGGTTGGTTAATTGGCAGGGCGTCCACATCGGTTGGTTAATTGGCAGGGCGTCCACATCGGGTGGTTATTGGCAGGGCGTCCACATCAGTGGTGTATTGGCAGGGCGTCGACATCGGGTGGTGTATTGGTAGGGCGTCCACATCGGGTGGTGTATTGGTAGGGCGTCCACATCGGGTGGTGTATTGGTAGGGCGTCTACATCGGGTGGTGTATTGGTAGGGCGTCCACATCGGGTGGTTAATTGGCAAGCGTCCACATCGGGTGGTGTATTGGTAGGGCGTCCACATCGGGTGGTTAATTGGTAGGGCGTCTACATCGGATGGTTAATTGGCAGGGCGTCCACATCGGGTGGTGTATTGGTAGGGCGTCCACATCGGGTGGTGTATTGGTAGGGCGTCCACATCGGGTGGTTAATTGGTAGGGCGTCTACATCGGATGGTTAATTGGCAGGGCGTCCACATCGGGTGGTGTATTGGTAGGGCGTCCACATCGGGTGGTGTATTGGTAGGGCGTCCACATCGGGTGGTTAATTGGCAAGCGTCCACATCGGGTGGTGTATTGGTAGGGCGTCCACATCGGGTGGTTAATTGGCAGGGCGTCCACATCGGTGGTGTATTGGTAGGGCGTCCACATCGGGTGGTGTATTGGTAGGGCGTCCACATCGGGTGGTTAATTGGTAGGGCGTCTACATCGGATGGTTAATTGGCAGGGCGTCCACATCGGGTGGTGTATTGGTAGGGCGTCCACATCGGTGGTGTATTGGTAGGGCGTCCACATCAGGTGGTTAATTGGCAGGGCGTCCATATCGGGTGGTTAATTGGCAGCGCGTCCACATCGGTGGTGTAGTGGTAGGGCGTCCACATCGGTGGTGTAGTGGTAGGGCGTCCACATCGGTGGTGTAGTGGTAGGGCGTCCACATCGGTGGTGTAGTGGTAGGGCGTCCACATCGGTGGTGTAGTGGTAGGGCGTCCACATCGGTGGTGTATTGGTAGGGCGTCCACATCGGGTGCCGGAGGTTGCGGATTCGATTCCCGTCCGCCTCATACCCTATAACTTTAGAAATATTGCTTGAAATGGCTTTCCCTTCTTAGCACTCACAAGTGTTGTTTAAAACATAGACATAGACATATTTCATTTCAAGTATTTAGGCCACTGGCCCATATTACAATATACATCAATGTAATTAAACAAGTGTAACAATAAACCTCGTACAGTCATGACAACATATCATAACTTTTCGATGAAGGAGATATATACAACTTGGAGCAAATTGCAGCAGATAACCTGTGGAAATGTGGTGTTCATTTGTCTTCAATGTTTTTTACTCTTTGTTTAAATTTGCTTTCAAGTTTGCAGGATGGTAGATTAACTTTGACAAACAAATAGATAAGTGTTTTGCTATGAAAAGTAAATATCATATCATGTAAACTGTTTTATCTTATTTCGTTCAAAATATGTTTTCTCAGCTCAAATGCATCGTAAATACTTAAACCTTGATTACATGATACGCAAATGTTGTTAAAAGACACCGGCACTAGGGTTAGAGATTTGGTGGTGATATAGTTTCTCTTACCAATGTATGCAGATTTATTAAAACCTCCAGTCGCGGGGCTCTTGTTGCACTCGGACCATTTCCTAGCCTAGTACTGGTTTAATTACCCAGTGCTCATGATTGAGTGAGCTGAGGACGTGACATGACTGAAATCATGTTGAAAATGGCGTAAAACTCAAATAAAAAGAATAAATTAATTTATTGAAGCCAATTCCTCATCATATGTCTACGCGTTTTAATTTTCCACAAAATATGTACGATTACACAATATCATACTTTTAGTTAGCAAGAGTATATTTGCGTTATTCCGGGAAAACCTACATCAGCACCTTTGCGAGCAGTCATCGTCACGCGGAGATCTAGATAAGAGGAGTTTTGTTATGTTCTGAAATCATTATTTTACCCTCTAACCCTATACTGTGGGTACACAAAATAAACGTCTCAGTGAAACGATTTTTTGGAGTAGCCACATCATAGGGTTTAGTTGAAGGATAAGAGATAGTGTGTGGAAAAAAGCTGTATACTCCTCTTTATCTGGACCTCTGGACCAGTGTAAGATCGGATTACCTCTCGCAGTCTGATCTTATTATGCTTTGTTCGCTAATAAGTCAAATAATGATTTAACTGGCCTCTGACATACAAATAATCATTTTTTGATCGTAGTTAATAATAATGTTTTAATGTTGCTTAACATGTTCTAAGTTTGGTTTTCATAGGGATCGGTATTCTTTTCGCCAGACGGGTGCCGTATGTTCGTTTATGGTTCGTGCTAGTCCAGTGAGTTCGAATTCCGGCTCGGCTATTCATTCTAATTCGATGATTGATAAAATGTATTTTCACTACAGCCATACATAGTTGCCTTGTTTAAAATGGTATGTGTAGTTTTGATACAAGAGAGCGAGGAAATACATGGGTGAACTGTCCAACTAGATTAAACAGAAGTAACATTTACACCGCGTTAACTCCCCCTGCCCACATTTAGACGTCTAATTACACCTTTGTAGCAGAAGGATTATCAAAACATTGTGACACAAGAAATGAATGATCAAATTTAAACAATTTCACCATTTTCCACAATATTTCAACTCAATTTATAACAATACTTTCATTTATAGAGATTTGTCATACTTTTAATTAGATACATGTACCATGTGTGTGAAGTTGGCTCTGTGATCGGTCATCGGCCATCGGTGACAAAAACCGGAACGCCGACCTGGAACACCGAGCTCGGCCATCGGTGTTCGAATTTATATATCAATTTGAACGCCGACCTGGAATATCGAGCTCGGCCATCGGAATTCGAATTTATATAGTAATCTGAACGCCGACCTGGAACACCGAGCTCGGCCATCGCTGTTCGAATTTATATATCAATTTGAACGCCGACCTGGAATATCGAGCTCGGCCATCGGAATTCAAATTCATATAGTATATAATTCAAATGGTTTAACACAGATGAAAACATCGAGTCCAAATGAGAAGTTGCTGATTATGATAATTTCTTCTTTTGTTACAATGTTTTCAAATATCGTCTGCTACTGAACCGTTATGCGTCTGTATGAAACAAAGGGTTAACTGAATAGTATTAACTCGGTTTAAGTTTAAACTTTTTTTTTCACACCGATTAAGAAACAAGCTGTCAGCTTATATTAAACACGATCGATTTAGAAACAAGCTTTCAGCTTATATTTATCACGATCAATGTCTGCTGCCTGGATACAATACTCGGTGATGTAGTGATAGAACGTCCGCCTCGGTACAGGGAGTCGAGGGTTCGATCCTCGGCCTGGTCGTACCAAATACTTTATAACCTGATGGCTGTAGTGGCTTTACTTCATTGGCACTAAATAGTGGTGAAGGGGAAAGGGAGGGGGGGGGGGGGGGGGTAGCATTACGAGTGACCCGCTGGTATCAGGATAAATAAACCAGTAGTACTGATTACTTACCAAGGTAAAACTTGCCGCGGTATAACTGAAAGAAGAATAAATTGAAAGTAGCGTAAAGCACCGTACAAACAACACGAATCCCTTCGTTTGTGTCTAAAACCTAAGCGAAGGAAATATAGGGTTATTAACGCGCTTCGGATGATTAGTTAACCCTTTCCCTCATACGGCAATTCTGCAGCAGCCGACTTTGAACGTATTTTGACAAAAAAGTGGAAAATATTGTGGCAGAAGGAGAAATTGCACGTTTTGTGCAATTTCTCCTTTTGTAACTATGTTTTCAAAAAGCCGTCTGCTGCAGAGGCGTCAGAAAGCGTCTATATGAGGGAAAGGGTTTAGATAAGGGATATCACCGCTGGTAAGAATTTGATTAATTTGTGCGATAGTGAGCGAACCTCATTATTATTATACAGAGAGAATTGCATATAAAAACACAAGTTATGAGCAGTTTCTTGTGCATGTAAGTGCGGAGAAAACATCGTTCATCTCTCGTTGAAATAAGTATTAATGTTATGATGTACGTTACTTCTTGCCTCACTTTTATTTGGCGTTATGAGACGCGAATCTTATAAGACAGTTAGTGGCGAAAGAAAGACAATACGAGAGACAGGGTATGGATGGACTCTTCTCTTATATGGTGTTAACGCCGTTAACAATAGTTCAGTTATATCACGGGTATTATTATATAACCTATAAATATACACTTTTTCATTGGCTAAAAAGTAGCTTTTTAGAAAAAATATCTTGCAATATGCACCTTTTTTTCTGATATGCACCAGTTTTATAAATAGTAACAGGGAAAGACCGGGGAATCCCATGAGCCGCCTATTAATATCCTTCGCCTTTATCCGTACGCTACGGAATTTTCCGAGGCGCGTTCCGAATGACCACGGAAACTTCCGAAGCTCGTTCGGATGATCATGAGTATTTGACTACCATTGATCATTTCCTGTGTTTCCAAACGACAATAACTGTCAAAATGGAAAATGAACCGCCACCAATGCGCTTTGCGAACCTTTCGGAGGAAGAAATGCAACGAATTATGGAAGATAAAGATGCACTTGAAGTTTGTGTTATGTTAATAAATTGTGAAAATTGTTAAATATCTGGTGCCAATATTTCTTCAGCTCACTATAGCATAAAGTGCTCATGGTGAGCTTTGTGATTCTTTGCTGTCCTGTTTCAACATTTTAAAAATATCTCCTCCTAAACTGCTTGGTCAATATAACTCAAACTGTACAGAAATGTTCCTTGAGTGGTCCTCTGTTTTCTTTTAAGTTGATCAATATTAAAATAATATGATAAATTGAGGGTTATACAATAAAGCAGTTATGGCCTTTTCCGCTGTTATACATGATGTTGATATGTACCAAAAAAATAATTATTGACCTCATCTATCGCCTCGGTCAATAATGATTTTTTCACCATGTATAACAGCTGAAAAGTCCATAATTGTATAATATATCACGGTGTATCCTGGGTCGGTTACCAGTACTACTGGTCCATTTATCCTGACACCAGCCAGTCAGTCGTAATGCTAACCCTGAGTGTCAAGACAGTCATTTCTACCCTTTTTAAAGTATGTGGTATATCTCGGCCGAGATCGAACAAACGACCTCCCTGATTGAGGTGGACGCTCTACCGCTATAGCAATAAGGCGGTTGGTGGGATAGACATATAGTGACATAGAGACAACTAAATAGACAGTTGTAGATTTCTAATTGACATCACTATTTTGATGTTCGTTACTGAAAAAATGTCTCGTTTCTTCCTTCCTCTCTTTACTTGTTCTTCTGCTATGCCTTCATAAACGTGGCACGAGGGATAGAGATGTTGGGAGGATGGGAGGATGGGAGATGGGGAGGGTAAAGATTGGTACAGAGAGAGAGACATGGACTGATGAGACAGAAACATATATATCGATCAATCAATCAATCAATTAATAATTCAATTGATAAATCAATCAATCAATCAATCAATCAATCAATCAATCAATCAATCAATCAATCAATCAATCAACCAATCAATCAATGATTCAATTAATAAAACAATCAATCAATAAATGCAAGCCAAAACAAAATTGAAAATGTTCCCTTACACTTTTCGAAGAACAAACTTATCTATTTTTGTATTTAACCTATAACAGATATTCTCACAATGGTAAGGTTTATCTACAGTTAATGGGGTAAGCACTTTGAAAGCAGTCGTATTGAAATCTATAGTAGTGTTAATCATTTATTAAACTCTCTTTCACAAATGATATAAGCCACGGCTGTCGATTTGGTGGGATTTTAAAAATGCTACTCCAGGTCGATTCTGTTTTAAATTACATCTGAGTACAACTAGTTGGTCTACATATATACTGTTTTAACAAACATATTGCATATACCTCTAGTGTGCATGTATACATACGGAACATTAACCCTTTCCCTCATATAGACGCTTTCTGACGCCTCTGCAGCAGACGGCTTTTTGAAAACATAGTGACAAAAGAAGAAATTGCACAAAACGTGCAATTTCTCCTTTTGCCACAATGTTTTCCACTTTTTGTCATATGTTATCCATTCAATTATAGAGATTTTCTATTGTTTGACAAAATACGTTCAAAGTCGTCTGCTGCAGAATTGTCGTATGAGGGAAAGGGTTAAGGCTCTGGGAAGACGGTGCGGATGACCAGCGTCACCTGGGTCTTTATTGTGCGCAGATTCAGTTTAAACACATTACATCGGAGTACAACTTGTGTGGATACATTAATGTTGTTTTGATCAAAGCTGTAGCTGCAGTGCATGTATCAGGCCAATGAAGGCGCTTGTGAGACTGTGAATATCCACAGGATCATCTGAGTCTTCACTCTGCGTAGGTGCAATAAGGAGCCGCCAAATCGTCAGAACGAGGCTAGAATACTGCATATTGTAAAACTGTAGACGACATCATGTAGATTCAGATGAACGCCAGTTATACCTCATTCGTAACCTGTTTTTCTTTCCCCCCAAAAGGAATAAAAGGAAATTCTCCTAGCTAGAAGGTTGAGTTCAGATACGTATTGACATGTCGCCGGGTTCGATGACAACTGCGGTGATGGATGAAAAGACTCAGGTGATCGCGAAGCCACCGAAGGTGGAACCTAAACGTGAAACGTGGGACACGAAGCTCGATTTCTTACTGTCAGTGATCGGGTTTGCTGTCGATTTGGGAAATGTGTGGCGGTTTCCGTACGTGTGTTACCGAAATGGAGGAGGTAAGACAAATTTATTCCAATTAAAACCACACTGTATGCATGGAAAGAAACCTTCTTATCATTATAATGAGCCTTATGCAAAATAACTGTAACTACATCTCGATATAAGATATAGTCACAGCCTTTTTGCGTGAAGGCAACGATATGTACAACAAAATTATATTCACACCAGAAACAAAAATCTGTGCATGTCGATCCGACAGCAACACTATTAACTTTGTCTCTTTAATCATTGATCAGAAATACAGAATATGAATAATTTGCCAGACACTTCTGACATGAAGTGAAGCCATTTTGGTTGCACAGTGCTGAGGTTATTGTTCATGTAGTGTGAGACGCGTGCACATTGTATCTTATTAACTTTTTCCGCACTAATAGAAGCATATTGACGCATCTGAAACAGACGTCATTTGAAAACAATCTGACAAAAGCAGAAATTTCTCATGTTGAACAACGTCTCCTCTTGCTACAATGTTTTCATGTTACTCAATAATTATACATTGATTATATGGGTTGAACGCGAATTAAAATGATCATTTTCTGTATTTAACCTTTTACTATATATGATGTGTTATGAGTCGTCTATGATGTGTTATGAGTCGTCTATGATGTGTTATGAGTCGTCTATGATGTGTTACGAGTCGTCTATGATGTGTTACGAGACGTCTATGATGTGTTACGAGTCGTCTATGATGTGTTACGAGTCGTCTATGATGTGTTACGAGTCGTCTATGATGTGTTACGAGACGTCTATGATGTGTTACGAGTCGTCTATGATGTGTTACGAGTCGTCTATGATGTGTTACGAGTCGTCTATGATGTGTTATGAGTCGTCTATGATGTGTTATGAGTCGTCTACTTTATAAGCAAAGTTTTAAGTAAACGCGTTTAATATACGTCACGTTCGGCAATCGATGTTTATCAGCGGCGTAGCTCCCTTTAGGCACTGTAGGCACGTGCCTACACATTTTTTCTCAAAATGCCCCAAAATGTAGCTGCGGCGATAGACATCTGCGTAATGTATCGACCAGATCAGCCTGCGCTGTCCGCGCAGACTGATCCGGCCGACACATTCCGTCTTAGGGGGATAGATGTTTAGGAGTAGTTATTCCTGAAACAAAAACTCCACAGGAGGCGAAAAGTGTCTATCCGGGTAGGCCTGTGTGGCATGCTTAGGCTGATCCGGGTCGATACTTTACGCAGAGTCCAAAATGTTGATTTTCTCACGAGAGGGCCTACACATTGATTATTGCAAAGCTACGCCCCTGTTTAATACAGAGTTGGAAACATTGTTGGAGATGGAGGCATTAACTGTTTTGAAAACGTTCTTTCTGACGCCTCTGCAGCAGACGGCATTTTGAAAACATAGTGACAAAGGAAGAAATTGCACAGAACGTGCAATTTCTCCTTTTGCCACAATGTTTTCCACTTTTTGTCATAGGTTATCCATTCAATTATAGAGATGTTCTATGTTTTGACAAAACACGTTCAAAGTCGTCTGCTGCAGAATTGTCGTATGAGTGAAAGGGTTAACTCGAATCATTTCCTAGAACGGGTCCGTCTGTTGAAAACAGCACAGCAGCAGTTCTGATTGCTCATACGAGTAATCAGAACGGCTACTGTGCTGCTTTTCCTGATATCATCACTGGCTTACCTGTTATAGTAAACACTTTACAATGAATGAGTTGCATTGCTGACAAAACATGATTAATTCACGATGAATCAAGCGATATCTCGAACTAGTCGTTTACTCAAGTTAACCTTTTCCCACATACAAGAAAGCTGCACCAGACGACTTTCAATATATTTTGTCAAAATATTAAAAATCTCTATATTTGAATGGATGAGCAATTATTAAAAGTGGAAAACATTGTGGCAAAAAGGAGAAATGAGCATTTTCTTCTTTTTCCAAAATGTTTTCAAAAGTCGTCTGCTTTAAAAGCGTCAAAAAGCGTCTGTATGCGGGAAAGGGTTAATTTACGGGTCCAATTCGGATGCGAAACTGTTCCAAACTAGCATATGTTTCCTTTTATAGCAATGTTTCGATTTACCCTAAAGTAGGCATACTCTTAAAAGTGGTATATATCGTAGAGGAATTACAAATATAACTCAGTGTTAAGCATAACAAAAATATGTAACTAGATAGGTATCCTGGTTTTCGTCCTTTCAAGTCCTATCACACATACAAATATGTATATATGTGTGTGTGTAATAAATTTCGATCCCATGTGTATGGAAATAAATGCCCGGTAGCTTAATCTGCTGGCTGTCATTTAAGAGGTGTTGAGTTCGAAACCAGGAAACACATTGGTAGCTGAACGTATTCATAAATAACGTTTTCTTTAAAGTTATTGTATTTGATCAACAATCAATTGTTCCGTTGACAGAGTATAAAATACCGAAACATTACTGAATTCAGAGGAGAATTTTTTTATATCTGCGTAAGAATGTTTTTATAAATGTAAAGCGGTTTTTAGAGCCCCCTGTCGGGTATAAATTACCCCCCCCCCCCCCCCCCCCCCCCACACACACACCGCAAACCCCGATACCACAAAACCCACATCGCACCAACACGCCCCGCACATCGCGACCTCCACATCGCCCCTCACACCTTGACCTCCACTTCGCCAACAAAACCGCGAACACCACATCGCCCCACCCCAACACACCGCTCACCCACACCTGGTTTACTTACCAAGAGATCATGTTGAAAACAGCATAAAAGCTCAAATAAAATAATAAATCTTAATAGTCATATTATGATTGGTTCTTTATAATTTTTCGAGAATGGTCTCAAAATGGCAGAATATTGAATTCTGAAATCGTATTTACCACCGTCTCTAAGTTGAGTCGCGTTAGCTCAGTCATTATCAATGAAGGCTATCAATCGTGTTCGAACCTCGGACATTCATTAATTAATGAAATTTGACAAAATTTGGAAAACATGATGTTTCGAGTATTGATGCAGGAAAGCCAGGAAACGCGCGTTAAGTGAACTTTCGCCGTACTCTTGTTCTAAATTTGAGGGACATTGTAATATTCTAAGCATACTTAATGTTTTGTAAATCAATGTGGTTAAATTTATCGGAAATCATGTAACTTCAGAACACGCGCTCTGTGGTATTTTAAACACCAAGAATATACGAGCTCACTGGTAGTTTAAACACCAAGGATATGCAGGCTCTGTGGTATATCAAAAGACAAGGGTATACGGGCGCTGTTGTACTTTTAAAACCAAGGATATGCGGGCTCTGTGGTAATCTAAACACTAAGGATATGCGGGCTATGTGGTATTTCAAAAACCAAGGGTATACGAGTGTTTTGGTACTTTCAAAACCAAGGATATACGGGTTCTATAGTATTTTGAAAACCAAATGTATATGGGTTCTGTGGTATGTTTAACACCAAAGGTATACGGGCTCTGTGGCACTTCAAAAACCAACGGTATACGGGCGCTGTGGTACTTTAAAAACCAAAAATATATGAGTGCTTTGGTAGTTTCAAAACCAAGGGTAAACAGGTTCTATGGTATTTCGAAAACCAGATGTATACGGGCTCTGTAGTAATTTAAACACCAAGGGTATACGGGGCTCTGTGGCACTTTAAAAACCAAGAATATACGGGATATGTGGTAATCTTAACACAAATTCGTCCCCTTAATGCAAGAAGGTACTAAGCGACTTTGTTAAGTTTTTGAGAAAATCGCATTTAAAGATTCAAGATTCTGTATCAAATCAGTAATTAATAACATAACACTGAAACTTTGCATACTGTTAGACAAGGGTAAGATTTAAATATCAAAAACATCTGAAGTCATTCCATTAATAAATTAACGATAATTAGTCAATCAAGTATCATGATTCCTTTTTGCATACTCCAATATTTTGTTTGAACAATTGTAAGAAGGTACTATATGACAACATGGCACCTTTTTGTATTCATGATGTTTTAATGTTGCGCACCAGTATGGTTACCAAAGAAATAAAGAAAAACAAGACTGTTACATTTTCTTAACACTGTCAGAAGCTAAAGTTTTTAATGTAACTAATACCGATGGTAAGATGTTAGGCGACGTGGGATTCGCCTTGGTGATTTTCGCCTTTGCATATTTTGCAAACTTCCAGCTCTAGGTCGGAAGTCAATCACGTAAGATACTTTTTGTAGCTCTTGAATAGCTCTATCAGATGGTACAATAACATTGCTATCGAATACTACCACTGCAGCGCTAGGGGCTATTGAAGTCAAAAACGACTGTAAAAAGATATCCTATCTTTGAAAGGCTACCATTTGAAAACAAAGGCCTAAATCTAATATCGTTACGGATACGCCTTTTCTAAATATCTTGAAGCATCTACGACCGAAGTTTCAGCTCTCCACAGTCAAAGCTGTAGGAGAAGATAAAGCAACGGTTTGGATTCCTAAAACGCAGTTTTGTGCTAGCTGCATAGCAACGGTTGGGTCCTAAGCAACGAATCTCAAACGCGCACACCCTGAAGCCCTATGTCACCTGTTCACCAATTTTCATTGGAATCGGCCTGTCGGGTTGGGCCGCGGAGCGTCGCTTTACAAAAAACGGACACACACACACACACACAGACAGACAGACAGACAGCCGGGAAACCCTGACACTTAGGGATAGCTAGCGAATCCCAATATGTATGCAAATATTTAACACTATTTCAACAGCCGAGGCTCACATTTTGCAAGGTATACATTGTACATTACACTATGTGAGCCTTTAACAAGTTGTTTATTCCATATCAGTGTCATCTACCTCAGACTCCATGGGCACAAACTCGTTTTGTTTGCTACTTGTGGCCTGTGACGCATAGTAACCATGAAAACCTTCTCGAATTATTTCTTTTGTGCACAGTACAACCAGATCACTTATCTTTTGAACTGATATTGGTAGTTTGACCTCTCTTAGCACAGCTTCAATTCTGATTCATTTTCTGGCCATTTGTAACTTCTCCCTTTCTGTCTGGTTGTTTTTGGACTTGTATTTCATGAAACTGTTCCTTTCGCACTTGAATCCACTTCAAGCTAGATGATCATTTGTCCTTTGACTGATATCTTGAGGTTAGGACAGTTTTCTTCACAAAGTCTTTAACGTCAATGACATGATTGTCTTTCATTGGGACAACTATGTATGGCTGCGATTTGCTTGATTAAAAAATACAGGTGCACCACTCTGAAAGTTCATACTCTGGCGTGATCTTCTTTGCACCTTCTATGTTGGAATAGACAGAGTCACATTTCGTCAGGGTATGACCTGGTACAAGGAACTGTTGGCTTATCATTCACAGGCTTGGAACCTGTGATAGTATGTACAGCATTGATTCCGTAACATACTGTTTTGCCCTCCACATGAATCGGATATGTATATAATTTCCTGGACATAGCCTCTTTTGCACACTGATAGGGTATTCTTCATCAAGCATGTTGCAATTTCATATGAACCACGCTTACCCTGTGTTTCATTCAAAACATGACACACGGTGTGCTTATTTCCAAGCGAATAGATTAGGTTAGGATGTAACAACAAAGTTTCCTTGAATAGTAAAGTTAGCTCAATAAAGAACGCCACATAAACACTTGAATCCGTCTTTGCCTTTTCTTTATCCTTTGCTTTTTCCTCACGCACGTTTGTCTTCTGTGCTTCATGTTTATCATATTTTTCTTGTACTTCTTGTAATTCTTCAGTAAGTGCCCCTGATTCCTTTCTTCTGCGATACAGTGAACACAAGGAGCACTGATCTATTTTAGATTTGTAAAATGAGAAATAATAATTTTCACAACAAATCTTTCTATACATGGCTTCTTTAACAGAGTTAACTCCTTTCTTTTCACATTATTTAGTATATTACTTCCACATTTCTGTTATGTTCAAATGTTGTGGTAGATATTCTTCCTAGATGATTTCCTTGCATAATGAGATTCCATTATCGGAAACGATTCTATGTGCTTTTTCACAAAGCTGACGGTATTTGGATATAACTTGTTGGCTGATGGGCTTTTGCCTCTCATATCTGTCCCACCATAAGCACCATTTTCCTTGTTAGACAGTGTATATTCTATGTTTTCCTTTTAATATCCAACGTCCCTGTAAAGAAGTCCCTACACACACGTTCTTTCCTGTCATAGAGTACTAGGTAGAACTGCTGAGAAAGAGATGTCTTGTCCTTGCCTTTTCTTTTTGTCGTGCTTCTTTGAACCATTTCACAAATATAGTGTCTCTGTCGTTCGTAACTTCCTAAGGCATAGTAACATTTGAATATAACTTCCCGTTGTTCTTCTGTTCATTTTTTCACTAAACTTGAATCAACATATTGCGCAGTTATGTATCTGATGCGTAATAAAGATGTGAAGGTTTTTGTGTTTACCAGTCTTCTATCTTCAAGAAACAATTAGCATTGTAATACTTGACAACTTCGTCAGCATCTGGAGTGTATATTCATCACCGTGCTTAAAGGTACCATATCAACTATAACATGCGAAAGAAGGGACAAACAATTTCTTGTTTGTTTGTGCAGAAAGGGACCATGTGTCATAAGGTTCCATTTTGCTTTACAATTTGGTCATTTTCAAAAAACAATTTCTTCTTGCAATAAGGTACCATGAACCATATGGTATCGTTTTGCACAAACTCTTAGGCGTATGGAACCTTTTGCAGGATTACAAAGATCACTTGGTACCTTTCTACATAATCAAACATATCTTTAACCTTACAGCGTATGGTCTAGATATTGTTTACATGTAAAAGATTCCACAAAATGGTATTGAATCATGTCAAGATGTCATTTTTGACCAAGATGTCGGATGGTGCCTTTTTGCATTAAGGGTGCGAATTTTATACGGGCTCTGCGGTACTTTATAAAAAAAAAAAGGGTGTACGGTCTCTGTGGTACTTCAAACACCAAGGGTATAGATACTCTGTGGTACTTTAAAAACCAAGAATATATCGGGCTTTGGTACTTTCGAAACCAAAGGTATAAAGGGTTCTGTGGTATTTTGAAAACGAAGTGTGCCACTCTCAAGTTTATTGTACTAAAAACGGTTGCTCTGCAGTAAACTTTTACAACTGTATAATTGTTCAAATCACATTGTTGAAGTCAACGATTTCCCAACAGACAAATGAAAAACTGAACCGACCTGTAAGTGTAGAAATACGTATTGGGAGGGCGTATTTATTTTTTCCAAAATCCTTTTCGATATGCAAACACTTTTTTGGTGGTTTTCAGAATAATGGTCCCGAAGTTTAATTGAATATGCATAAAGATATCGATTGGCAATCACCCCAGTATTGCTTCATATCTAGGGATCTGATTCAGATATAAGTGATAGCCATGACAGGTTTTTATACTTGCATAGTCGGGATTAGGTCAAAATCGTTCCTTGGAGGCTTCCAGCATTCCCTTTTCCAATTCCATTGCGTATATGAAAGATCCTGACCAGACTGCATAAAACGCATACGCTGAATCTTTGCTTATAGCAGACACTTCAATCCGAAGATCAGGTTTGCTATAAAAGTGACCATTATGAAAATAATACTTCTGCAGGAGGTTTCGTCATTTGTGTCGTTCCGTAAACAAAGAATCTAGTAGAAATAGCTGAATTGGTAACGAGTAGTACAGAAAATCAAGTTTGTGAGTGCAAATCCCGGTTCGTTTATTTGCTTGAATCAATCTTGGCCGAGTGTTTATCATGGTAGTGTTGGGTTAGATTCACACGGCGGACATGATGGCATAAGTGCAATCGGGCAAGACACATTTTCTAGCCTAGTTTACCCAGGGATAATGATAGAGTGACCTTTCGCCGTGACATAACTGAACTAGTAACGGCGTAACACCCGAAATAAAACATCTTTATCCATTTGTCTTTTTTAACACGTAGTGAGATTGGACACCTCGAAATTGGAAGACTATGCGTTGATTCTCGGTCGGTTCCTACTAAACAAAGACTGACATGGTACTATAGGGTACAACATTTCTCCTTATTGAGCATGGTCTTGTAAAGCTTGCCGCCTGGAGTGCTGGTGTCAGGATAAACTTGCCAGCGATACTGGGAATTTACCCACCAAACGCATCGGAATAACTGGAATGTTCTTGAGTGCGACGTAAAGCACAATTCAAACAAACAAACAAACAAACAACACACATACAAAAGAAAATTCGAAGAGTATCACAAAATATTGTGATTATAAACCGATAAGATCAGTCTTGCCAGTACACATGTACCAAATATCTGTAGCAGATGCCTTTGATGACATCTTCAATCGACAATGTTTATAAGTGTATTCACTGTGATATCGTATAAAGTACTTAATTTCAACCCTTTTACATTTTCTAATAATCTACTACTTGGGAAAATATGGTAATGGAAGCAATGTTATTGCTGGAAGTTTGAAGCGTTGTGGAATTATTGTCTTCAATGCTTTCAAGTATCTTCTCCTGCAATGCTTCAAACATTCGTCTACTTTCGAGGCGAGGGACAGAGTACACACTAGTTCGTTGTTCCATTAATGTCAATGTATTCAATATGGTATAGTCTAAAGTACATACTAGTGTATATAAGCGAATAAATTTAAATATTTCTTGGAAATATTTTCCTAAGAAATTAATACAGTGTCTATTTGAGTGTACTTTTTCTTGGAAATCGTCTATAATAACAAGCCATGTCATTGGAAACACGACATTCGGGACTCAATGCGATAAAACAATAAAACGCTAGTTCATTTGTACCACCCATAATCTGATCATGGTATTTACTCTTCGTATTCATGTCATAACAACACTATTATAACTGACTTCGAGACGTGATATGAACCTATGAGCATCAGGGATCATTTAGTTCTAGCTCGTCACTAAACGTGAACCTCCGCTCAGGTCTTTATTACAGCATTAAATTTCTCCAAATATGTTTGTTTGTTTGGGTTGTTTTTAAATGGTGTTTAATTGCCTTCTTACGTTACATAACGACAGTGCCCCGGTAGCAGCGCATGCTTTCAAGCGATGGGATGTGAGTTCAAGCACTAGCTCGGTCAACATTATATCCGACCATTGACTGAATGTCTCGAAATGTCGCGAACATATGATCAAATTTAAGATATTGATTTTTACCCAAAACAGAAAGATCAATACTACCTCTTCTGCACACGTTCGCATGTAAACTTTGGCCGTGTCTACCACATTGGTAGATGAACTTGCAGCCGCGATATGACTGTAAACGTGTTGTAAATGGCGTTTAACCCTCATCAATTAACCCTTTCCCCCATATGACAATTCTGCAGCAGACGACTTTGAACATATCTTGTCAAAACATGGAAAATCTCTATAATTGAATGGATAACCTATGACTAAAAGTGGAAAACATTGTGGCAAAAGGAGAAATTGCTCGTTTTGAGCAATTTCTTCTTTTGTCACTATGTTTCCAAAAAACTGTCTGCTGCAGAGGCGTCGGAAAGCCTCTATATGAGGGAAAGGGTTAAAAACGTATGCATTGATATTTTTCAAAGATGTTTCCTGCAAATATATCTGTTCTATGTGAGAAACTTTTAAATTTTGTTGTAGAACCTCTCAAAACAGCACGACTAAGGTACGAAATCCTCATTAGAATAGTACAGCACTTCAGATTATTGTCACGATGTTTTCAAAAAGCCGTCTGCTGCAGAGGCGTCGGAAAGCGTCTATATGAGGAAAAGGGTTAATACATCAATCATAATCCGTTATACCACGGCTTTTCTTACGTATATTACCAATGCCACTGATACATGTATGCTTATTTTGACTCAAACGTATTATAGTATAAAGTAAAGCATATAGTGGGAAACTATGTAATCAATAGAAGTGAATAAATTACCATGTTGCACGGCATTGGACCATTACATAGTTTTCTTGTAACAAGCCAGTATGAATGTGTGGATATATTCAAAGTTATTCACAGAAATAGATGTGAATACTTTAAAGAAATTCTGACAATTTCTATATTTAGCAATGAAGTCTTTTGCATACGACTGCGATAACATACTTGAAAAATATATTGTTGTTTATTCAGACCTCCTTCCCACTGAATTTTTGTTTTATTGTTTTGTTTTAACTTTCCCTCTTTTGTTTTCTATAATTGCCAGCATAAGCTAAAAAACAATATGAATGTTTCTATACTGAATAGTATTTGCGTATTTTATGCCCTTAGTTGTACGCCCTTCTATGTAAATAAGAACAGGGGTATACGTAACATATACGGACAATGTGAAAGTGTGGGCGGTGTTGACCTGTATGAAAAGGCCATTTAAGTTGATATATCTAATGCTATAGTATGCTGAGTGTATTAACCCTTTCCAAAATGAAAACAATCTGCAGCAGACGATTTTGAAACCATCTTAGTCAAAATATGGAAACTCCAAGTATAAATGAAAGTATAAGTATTTAAAACAGTTTAATACACTGTGAGATATTGCTTGTTTTAAGCGATTTTTCCGTTTGTCACAATGTTTTCAAAAGTCGTCTGCCGCAGAGGCGTCAGAAAGTGTGTGTAAGAGGGAACGTAAATGCAATCTAATGTCTAAAAGTCTAAACTACACACACGTTAGATGTCCAATGATTCTTTTTTTCTACACCGAGGCTGTATTACAAAATGGGAAAAGTATGTACAAACCGGGAGATATATATTATATATCGTTCTAACACCGATAACATCGTCGACAGGGAAAGATGCATTTAAAGCAAATGGAAGACAAAATATATATAGATATATATATGCTTTCTATTTTCCTTTTTATCTGAAAGACATGTTGGAGACACGGAAACTATATAGCATGTGTATGAAATGAAACGTTATAAGTACCTTTTCAGCAAAAGCCGATTTTCATGAGTAGGGGCTCATCACCACTTATGAACGAGAGCAAAAACACAAGTTTACCAGAGTTTTTACTGTTTTCGAATCGTATTTCACACTGTTTTAAACAGTATTACAGCTATATCACAGCGTTTCCAGGGTGTATTAACCCTTTCCCTCATATAAACGCTTTCTGACGCCTCTGCAGCAAACGGCTTTTTGAAAACATATTGACAAAAGAAGAAATTGCTCAAAACGAGCAATTTCTCCTTTTGACACAATGTTTTCTACTTTTAGTCATAGGTTATCCATTCAATTATAGAGATTTTCTATTTGTTGACAAAGTATGTTCAAAGTCGTCTGCTGCATAATTATCCTATGAGGGAAAGGGTTAATAGAACTAGTTATGCTTACACCGATGCATCAGTCGTAATGCTATCCCCGAAATGAAGGAAATCATTACTACCTTCTTTGAGTTGTTTAAGTCTTGACGGGGGATCCAACATTGATTTCCCGCTCCTGAGGTGAATACTCCCAACCACTACACCACAGAGCCTATGTGATAGAGCACCCAGACCAAAATACATATCCTGACAAAATAAGCCTGAAGTATAGCCGCTCATATAGCCCTAATGTAGGCCAAAACGGAGTGGCAATATAATCGATACACCAAATCGATACACGTTCCATATTGTGTACATATTCACTTCAATTTTCTTATTCATGCTTTCTTATCTCGACCTGCTAAACGTAGTGGCAATAAGATCACGAATCGATACACATAACAGTGCATATATTCACATTAACTTCCCCATCCTTGCATTCTAATCTGGACCTGCAATGTGTGCTCATCCTGAGCAATTTCTGTTAACTATTTATAATTGATGTACGTTGCTAGTGTAATACGAAAAAAAAACATAAATGGTTTTTTTCGCTTATAGGTAACAGGTGTGAGAATTTTTTTTTTCAATAACCCATGAAGCTTTCTGAAATGAAACTGGAAAAATTCATGGGGGCCGCCATTTTGGATATGTATAAATAGCAGACGTAAAACACAGATTGAAAATTATTGTCGTCTTTTTAATAAAAAAAAATTAATCGGTATTTTAGGTATGTATAAAATGATCAGAAAACACGGATTGAAAATTATTGTCGTCTTTTTAATCATTTTTTTTAAAATCGATATTTAAGATCATTTAAGTGCTGTGTTATGTTGGAATTAACATTTGTACGAAAAGTTAAAAATAAATGGAAATCTGTAAGAAATATGTTTTCCCGTTCGTCAAAAAAACGACAGCATTAGCCTTCTACGCCCGATGACGTCATTTCTGTTACACTTCATCTTGGCGTAACGTCACTGGAGCGACGTCGTTTCCCGCAAAAAAAGTGGTATCAACATGAAAGACCCCAACTTACTATACATGAGCTATTGACTCACTCATTCAAAGTATAATTATTTATTAAACATTGTGGCAAAACGTCCTCATCAGGAGCAATTGTTCTTGTGGCGGCAATCTTTTCCTAAATCGTCTGTTGCATAGGCCTCAGAAACCGTCTCTAATAGGGAAAGGGTTTAGCCGAAATGTGACCCCTTACATAATTTGTTCCAGTCATATTGACTGGTTGAAAAAGGCAGTCTCCAGGTGGCATCAGAAAAGGGCTGATCTATTTGCTTCTTTACCATAATGCAGGTGATCGATTAAGGATCATCTTGGCCCTAATGTTTTAACCTCGTTCATTATAAATGTATTCCTTGATTTTCTGAAAGTCTTTACTTTATTATTTTCTGTTCGTAATGATAGACGACAGCAATACGAATCCAAATATGTTTTGATAATGCAAGAAACATGACATTAACATTATTATTGTCTAGTCAATTACTTATAAATCCTTTTTTATGGCCAAAGTATGCTCTTTAATTATTGTTTATAATTATCTTGCATTTTTTCGTAAATAGGTAGCACCTATAGATATATTAAAGGTAGTCTGCTTCAGTGATCGAAATGAATGAAATATATGAGAATTGTTACCACAAATATGTTTAATTTTGTCTAATTAGCGCATTATACCATACTAATTGTACATTTTTAACTCTTCAACCCTTTCCAAATTAAAGACGATTTCTGAAGTCTCTGCAGCAGATGACTTTTGAAAACATTGTGACAGAGTGCAAACCGCTCATAATGAGCAATTTCACCTTTTGCCACAATATTTTCAACTTTATCTCTATAATGATTATTTAACTTATAGAGATTTTTATATTGTCGACATATTCTAAAGTAATCTGCCGAAGAGTTGTTGTATTTTAGAAAGGGTTAACTCATTGCAAGATATTCTAATTTTCGAGTCGTGTCATGAAAACGTGATGAAAGCGCAATCATTTTATCAAGATTGGACGATCATTTTTATTTTTGTCAAACATAGTTAAAATCAATGTGGAAAACGGAGACTTCCGTAATTTTACACAATATTTCATTTAATCGTCAGTTGTGGGAAATGTTTAATGTATTGATACAAACGGAAGAAAATGCCAGGAAGTGTCGTGATATAACTGAACATTTGGTTGAAAGCGGCGTTAAACACCACATAATCAATCAATTCGTATCCCATGCTGTTAAATGTATATCGAATTATCCTTCGTGCATTTCTTGTATATATGCAGAGCTCTAGATAAGGGGCGTTTTGCACGTTCTAAAATCGTTGTTTCCATGGAAATCGGCCAGTTTCAGTCCTCAATTGTCACACTTTCTAAGCGTTTCTCATGTAGAACACCACTATAACATTGAAAAGAGTTACCTCCTAGCTTTAAAACAATCCAAAGAAAATATGGGGTCATGCATTATGCAAGAAAGAACTCACCAGGCGAAAATGGTAACCGTCATTTTGGACCAAATCGGGCCCGGACAAAACCGGTGTTTAACATTCTCTACTTTCACTTTCAAACAAGGTCAAATTACTTAAAGTGATCAAATAAATCATTTCCAGTGCATCTTATACATATTCACAATGCAAATAAACTCAACGTCATATATTCAATACATACTGGTGATGGTATACACTCATTTCAACGCAAACAGAGGTTTTTTAAGGGACTATAGTACTGTAGATCAGCAAGTAAAATGTATTTATCGTAATTTGACCTTGACCCTCTGATCCTATGTTGTGGGTTCTTAAAAGAATCATCTCACTTAGTACTTACATCATAGGGTTTGGTTGGATAATTAGAAATATATTTTTGGGAAAAGAGCTGTAAACTCCTTCTTATCCTGACTCATGTATATGGATGTAGTGAAGATACCGCTACTCAAACGCGTCTTCTGTCGGTGTCTAACTAGAACCATTTCCTGGAACGGATCAGAGCGTCACCTCATGTGCTGTTTCTTAATCGTTTACCACATATAGACGCTTTCCGACGCCTCTGCAACCGACGACTTTTGAAAACATTGGGGCGAAAGGAGAAATGGCTCAAAACGAGCAATTTCTCCTTCTGCCACAATTTGTTTAGTAATTATATCTATATGTTTAGAGATAGATTGTCTTTTTTCGATCACCTTTTTAAGACGTCTGCTGCAGATTTGTTGTATGTGGAAAAAGGTTAATAGGTTTGTATCATGTACCTGTCTTTCATTTATTGGTATGTTGGACAATTTCAAATTTCCTTTAATGGTGTACAGGGCAAACGATTACACATCATACATGTCTAAGCCGTCATCAGACTTACTTTGATTTCTTTGTCAATAAGAAACATCAATGTAATAACGACGGAAATACAACTGTAATCACATCGATTCATGCTATCCTTTATTCAACAACTGTCGATTTAAAAAAACAATCACTCAGTTAAAAGAGAACAGTGTAGGCACAGATCAGCCCCGCACTCGTACAGTCTGATATGGCTTTTCACTGGTCGTCAATGTATCAATCAACTTCGGTTAGGCAGTATTCTTTTGGATCCTTAGCATGGATGCACAGGCTAGTCTTTTTCCACACGTGTAGTTATGACGTTATGACGTAAAGGTTCGTTTTCCTGGAGCACCTGTCAAATTAAGATTCAGCGGATACTTTATCCCATTGCATAATATGAGTAATGGCATGTGTCGGTGGTGCTGTGGTGGTGCGTCAACCTCGATGGTGGAGTGGTCGAGCGTCCGCCTCGGTGATTTAGTGGTAGAACGTCCACCTCGATGGTGTAGTGGTAGAGCGTCCGCCTCGATGGTGTAGTGGTAGAGCGTCCGCCTCGATGGTGTAGTGGTAGAGCGTCCGCCTCGGTAGTGTAGTGGTAAAGCGTCCACCTCAATTGTGTAGTGGTAGAGTGTCCGCCTCGGTAGTGTAGTAGTAGGGCGTCCAAAGCAATGGTGTATTGGTAGAGCGTCCAAATCGTGGTGTATTGGTAGAGCGTCCGCCTCGGTAGTGTAATGGTAGAGCGTCCAAATCGATGGTGTATTGGCAGAAGGTCCACCTCGATGGTGTATTGGTAGAGTGTCCGCCGCGGTAGTGTAGTGGTAGAGCGTCCACCTCGATGGTGTATTAGTAGAGCGTTCGCCTCGGTGGTGTAGTTGTAAAGCGTCCGAATCGATGGTGTATTTGTAGAGCGTCCGCCTCTGTGGTGTAAAGGAAGAGCGTCCGATCGAATGGTTTAGTGGTTGAGCGTCCGCCTCGGCGGCGTAGTGGTAGAGCTTCCAACTCGGTGGTGTATTGGTAAAGCATCCTCTTCGTTGGTATAGTTGATGAACGTCGGCCTCGTTGGTGTATTTGATGAGCGTCCGTCTCGTTGATTCCGTGGTAGAGAGGCCGTCTCGGTGTTTTAGTGGTAGAGCGTCCTCCTCGATGGTGTTTTGGTAGAGCGTCCGCCTCGGTAGTGTAGAGGAAGAACGTTCGCCTCGGTGGTGTGAGGAAGAACGTTCGCCTCGGTAGTGTTGTGGTAAAGCGTTCACCTCGGTGGTGTATTTGTAGAGCGTCCGCCTCGGTGGTGTAAAGGAAGAGCATCCGATCAAATGGTTTAGTGGTAGAGCGTCCGCCTCGGTGGTGTAGTAGTAGAGCTACCAACATGGTTAGGCCGTCTAGGTGGTTTAGTGGTAGAGCGTCCACCACGGTGGTTCATTGGTAGAGAGGCCGTCTCGTTGGTTTAGTGGTAGATCGACCGCCTCATTGGTTTAGTGGTAGAGCTCCTGTCTCGGAGATGCAGTGTTAGAGTGTCCGTATCGGTGGTTTAGTGATAGAGCGCTTGACTTTACGATCAGAATTGTAGCGACTGACTCGCTGGTGTATGGGTTAATGGACCTGTAGTACTGGTATGTATCCAGGAAACGCCGTGATATAACTGTAAACGTCTTGAAGGCGGCGTAAAACACCATACAAACAATTGGATGACATTCTAATTTATTTTGTTGTAATTGTGCGAGAAAAAGAGATATTAACACAAATGTGGATATAGATACACGACACGGCACAGAGTCGTCCAAGTAGTTTTTATGCGGGGGATTCAGCTATGCTGAATACCTCCGTATATTGTCATGCCCAGCTTTCAGGAAGTATAAATTTGTAAATTTGTTGTGCTGCCTTCTGGTTTTTCAAAATGGAAAGATTTTCTTGATTGTCCAAGGCTCAGTTAAATACGTTTCACAACAAGCTAAACAGTATGCACATTATACAGAGTAATCGTACACAATGTAAAGTTTTAATACATGAAGTTGTATACATAATTTAGAAATTTAAGTTAGACATAAGGATCTTAAATGTTTCTTTTAAATATATGGAAAACGAGTAGCTTGAAAGCGGGTAGCTCAAAAACCTTTTGAGAAAATCCCTGCAATGAAAAATACGGAAATATGGCTGTCGCGCATCGTCAACATTTTCCCTTGTTAACATTTTACAGGCTACATATTGCATCGGATCTTCACGAAAGTTTATCAGAACATTCATCTCTATCAAATCTTGGACAAGTTCGAAACTGGGCAATTTGAGGTCAAAAACTAGGTCACTAGGTCAAATTGAAGGAAAATCTTTTTAACACTCTAGAGGCCACATTTTCAACTTGAGCATGTTGAAACTTTATCAGAATGTTTGTCTTGATGATGTAAGTCAAGTTCGAACATGAGTCATGTCGGGTCAAAACGTAGCTTGCTAACACTCCAGAGGCCGCAAGTTTTGCTTCAGCAGTTTGAATTTTTTTCAGAATGTTTGCATTAATTATTTCTAGGTCAAATTCGAATATGGATCATATTGAGTCAGAAACTAGGTCACTATGCCAAATTGAAGGGAAAGCTTGTTAGCACTCTAGAGGCCGCAATTTTTTACTAAGGCAGCTTGACATTTGATCAGAATGTTTATCTAAATGATATCTAGACCAAGTTTGAATATGGGTCAAGCCGGAAAAAAACTAGGTCACTAGGCCAAATTTAATGGAAAACTTGTTAACACTTTGGAGGCCTTATTTTCAACTTGAGCACGTTGAAACGTTATCAGAATGTTTGTCTTGATTATATGTAGGTCAAGTTCGAACATGAGTCTTGTCGAGTCAAAAAGTAGGTCACTAGGTCAAATTGAAGGAAAATATTTGTATCTCTGTAGAAGCATCTTTGTTGGCTACAGCAGCTTGCAAATTAGTCAGAATTATATCTAAATGATATCTAGGTCAAGTTTAACCCCGCATTTAAGTACTTTCAGTACTTTGATTTTGTTTCTCAGTACATATTCTTTTTTTAGATCTACGAAAAGTGTGAAAACTCTCTTTTAATGAAATATCAATTATTATTGGAGAGACTAAATTGTGACTAAATGAGAAATTTGTGATTATAAGCAATTTCTACTTTTGCCACAATGTTTTCAAAAGTCCTCTGCTGCAGAGACGTTAGGGTTTTTTATTGAATAGAGTTAAAATAATTGTGAAGAAAATAAAAAATTGTTGATTATAAGCAATTTCTACTCTTGCCGCAACGTTTTCAAAAGTCCTCTGCTGCAGAGATGTTAGAAATTATTATTGAATCGAGTTGAATTCATTGTAAAAAAAATGAGAAATTTGTGATTAAAAATAATTTCTACTTTTGTCACAACGTTTTCAAAAGTCATCTGAAGCAGAGACGTTAAATCGTATTTATATTTTGGAACGGACGGGCCAAAAACATATTTGTTCATGTAACGTGACTCATATATGTGTTAATGTTATTCATGATTCTTTGAACGTTTCTGTCGTCTCTCACATTCAAATGGAAAAGAACCCAAATTGAATCGTTGTCATTACCATTCACTGGCATATATCTGTCAGAACTACGTAATGGGAGAATGAACATTAGGAGCCTGTAGCCAGTGACTATCATTGTAGACCTGGATCAGAATGTATATTCGTTTTAAAAAAAACCTTTCCCGCATACTACATATATGCAGCTGATGACAGTGAAAACATGTAGGCAAAACATGGAGAATCCGTTTGAATGCAAGTTTTATTAAGAAAAAGAGTTGAAATAATTGTGACAAAAGAGGAAATTGCACATTTTGAGCCATTTCACCTTTTGGAGAATCCGTTTGAATGCAAGTATTATTTAGAAAGAAAGTTGAATTAATTGTGACAATAAAGGAAATGTCACATTTTCAGCCAATTCATCTTTTGCCACAATGTTTCAAAGCTAGTCTGATGCGCTTACATGTGGTAACAAGTTTACTTGTTTCTTTTTTCAAATAAGTTTAGCTTATCATTTATGTACTAACTAACTAAAGAAAGAGGAATAAACCTTTAGAATAATATTTATTTTATATTTTACGCCGCTTTCAGCAATATTTCCTTTATTTAACGGAGTGTCCAGGCTTCACTTCCCGTACTACCGGGATCATTTATATCACGGCGTCTCCAGGGTACATTTCCCGATCTACCGGGATCATTTATATTTCGGCGTCTCCTGGGTACATTTCCCGATCTACCGGGATCATTTATATTACGGCGTCTCCAGGGTACATTTCCCGATCTACCGAGATCATTTATATTTCGGCGTCTCCAGGGTATATTTCCCGTACTACCGGAATCATTTATATTACGGCGTCTCCAGGGTACATTTCACGATCTACCGGGATAATTTATATTACAGCGTCTCCAGGGTACGTTTCCCGTACTACCGGAATCATTTATATTACGGCGTCTCCAGGGTACGTTTCCCGTACTACCGGAATCATTTATATTACGGCGTCTCCAGTATTTATTTCCCGTACTACCGGGATCATTTATATTACGGCGTCTCCAGAATACATTTCACGTACTACCGGGATCATTTATAATACGGCTTCTCCAGGGTATATTTCCCGTACTACCGGGATCATTTATAATACGGCGTCTCCAGGGTACGTTTCCCGTACTACCGGGATCATTTATATTACAGCGTCTCCAGGGTACGTTTCCCGTACTACCGGAATCATTTATATTACGGCGTCTCCAGTATTTATTTCCCGTACTACCGGGATCATTTATATTACGGCGTCTCCAGAATACATTTCACGTACTACCGGGATCATTTATAATACGGCTTCTCCAGGGTATATTTCCCGTACTACCGGGATCATTTATAATACGGCGTCTCCAGGGTACGTTTCACGTACTACCGGGATCATTTATATTACAGCGTCTCCAGGGTACGTTTCCCGTACTACCGGAATCATTTATATTACGGCGTCTCCAGTATTTATTTCCCGTACTACCGGGATCATTTATATTACGGCGTCTCCAGAATACATTTCACGTACTACCGGGATCATTTATAATACGGCTTCTCCAGGGTATATTTCCCGTACTACCGGGATCATTTATATCACGGCGTCTCCAGGGTACGTTTCCCGTACTACCGGGATCATTTATATTACAGCGTCTCCAGGGTACGTTTCCCGTACTACCGGAATCATTTATATCACGGCGTCTCCTGGGTACATTTCCCGTACTACCGGGATCATTTATATTACAGCGTCTCCAGGGTACGTTTCCCGTACTACCGGAATCATTTATATTACGGCGTCTCCAGTATTTATTTCCCGTACTACCGGGATCATTTATATTACGGCGTCTCCAGAATACATTTCACGTACTACCGGATCATTTATAATACGGCTTCTCCAGGGTATATTTCCCGTACTACCGGGATCATTTATATCACGGCGTCTCCAGGGTACGTTTCCCGTACTACCGGGATCATTTATATTACGGCGTCTCCAGAATACATTTCACGTACTACCGGGATCATTTATAATACGGCTTCTCCAGGGTATATTTCCCGTACTACCGGGATCATTTATATCACGGCGTCTCCAGGGTACATTTCCCGTACTACCGGGATCATTTATATTACAGCGTCTCCAGGGTACGTTTCCCGTACTACCGGAATCATTTATATTACGGCGTCTCCAGTATTTATTTCCCGTACTACCGGGATCATTTATATTACGACGTCTCCAGAATACATTTCACGTACTACCGGGATCATTTATAATACGGCTTCTCCAGGGTACATTTCCCGATCTACCGGGATTATTTATATTTCGGCGTCTCCTGGGTACATTTCCCGTACTACCGGGATCATTTATATTACGGCGTCTCCAGGGTTCATTTCCCGTTCTACCGGAATCATTTATATTTCGGCGTCTCCTGGGTACATTTCCCGTACTACCGGGATCATTTATATTACTGCGTCTCCAGGGTATATTTCCCGTACTACCGGACTCATTTATATTTCGGCGTCTCCTGGGTACATTTCCCGTACTACCGGGATCATTTATATTACGGCGTCTCCAGGGTATATTTCCCGTACTACCGGACTCATTTATATTTCGGCGTCTCCTGGGTACATTTCCCGTACTACCGGACTCATTTATATTTCGGCGTCTCCTGGGTACATTTCCCGTACTACCGGGATCATTTATCCTGACGTTGATGCATCAGTCGTAATGCAGTCCCCGTAACCCTCAGTGCCAAGCAGGAAATCAACTCTTCATTGCTTGAAGTTGTTGGTATTAATCGACTGGGAATAAAAAATTTGAAAATGAATGAGAAATATTAACATCATTTGAAGTTAATAATAAAGTCTTAAACGAAATGCTTTACACACTCAAAACTATTTTGATGTCATATTGTAAATAAATATTTCTATGCCGTTTTATTTTACGGCTGATGTTATTTGAAGTATTGGTGTAAGAAAGTAATGACACAAATGGGTAGCTGAATTTGCCACCGTGATGTGACATAAACGATGTTTAAAAAAATATAAATACCCAATCTATCAACCTGTGCATTGTCTCGTCTTGACTATATGAGCCGTTTCACGAGAAAACCAACAGTATGGACTCTGCGTAACGTATCGACCCAGATCAACATGCGCAGTCCGCGCAGGCTAATCCGGGCCGACACATTCCGTCTCAGTGGGATAGATGTATAGAGTAATGATTCCCGAAACAGGAAATCCACAGGAGGCGAAACGTTTCTGTCCGGATTAGCCTGCGCGGCATGCTTATGCTGATCCGGTTCGATACTTTACACCGAGTCCATATTGTTGGTTTTCTCTTGTAACGGCTCAACTTTCCTACATGCAGACGCATGTATGATCCATTACTACAACTGGTGAAATTGCTCATATTGTCACAATGTTTTCAACTTCATTTAATAACTATACTCTCATTGATATTCAGTATCCATAATCTATCAAACATGTATATGTTTTCAACGTCGTTTGCTGCATAATTGGCTGTATAAAGGAAAGGGTTTAACCCATGCATTAAACCATTTCCCTCATAAAGACGCTTTCTGACGCCTCTGTAGCTGACGGCTTTTTGAAAACATAGTGACAAAAGAAGAAATTGCTCAAAACGAGCAATTTCTCCTTTTGCCACAATGTTTCCACTTTAAGTCATAGGTTATCCATTCAATTATAGGTTTTTTCTTTTTTTTTTGATAAAAGCAGTCGACTGCTGCAGAATTGTTGTATGAAGGAAAGGGTTAAAGCCATGTATTAAGGCATAATTACTTAATTACTTGTGTGGCTTACTTGAATAATGGAGTCAATGATTTGTTTAGGATGTCCATTGTACTACCAGGGGCGTAGCTTTACAATAATCAATGTGTAGGCCGTCTCGTGAGAAAATCAACATTGTGGACGCTGCGTAAAGTATCGACCTGGATCATCCTAAGCATACCACACAAGCCTACCCGGATAGACACCTTTCGCCTCATGTGGATTTTTTGTTTCATGAATAACTACTCTATACATCTATCCCCTAAGACGGAATGTGTCGGCCGGATCAGTCTACGCGGACAGCGCAGGCTGATCTGGTCGATACATTACGCAGATGTCTATCGCCGCAGCTGCATTTTTGGGGCATTTTGAGAACAGTGCCTAAAGGGAGCTACGCCCCTGACTACATACCCCCAACACAAATAATTATAAGTTGTTTTATTTGTTCTCGGAATAAAACCTGAGGTAACTACGTTTAAAAGAAAATGTGAGAGAAGACACACTTAGAATTGACATCTTTAAAACAAATCTCAAATCCATCCACAAATCATAATTCATTCATGAAAGCAGATGGCATTCAACGATAGTTTTATCTAGATGTGCATTCCTGCGCTTAACACATTCCTTCCTCGGTCCATCATGTTAAAATTAACAGTCCTTAACCTTTACAATGCTAAATTTTCAAATTTGACTAGTCCAACCGTGGATTCGGAAGAGTCCATATCGCATTGTGGGAATATCAAGATAAAATAAAGTTGATTTGAGCAGCAAACAGTATAGAGTTTGGTCCGCAGGTGCGGATGCGCCGGCTGACCTTGTTCTATACTAGTGGAACAGTTTTCACAAAATTGATTACAGCATTTAACGGTTTTACGGTTGCAGGCTATCTTTGAAAACACGAATAACATTAGAAAACAATTTTTGTTTTTGCTTTTTTAAATTTGTTTCCAAAGTTTGTTCTCACGATCACACCCCTACTTCTAACTGTCGTTTTTCATTTATTTACACTTTTATTATTTCATCATTAACAGTTGTTAGCTCCAAATGACCCTATATGTCAACGGGCCTTAAAACCCCATTCATTCATTCATTCATTCAAATTTTTAAATAGTATAGTTTCGAGTTGTAATTTCCTTAATTCGTATATAGACGACGTCGTAACCTTTTCCCAAATACAGCAAATATGTAGAAGACGACTTTGAAGACATCAAGGCAATACTATAGAAACTAACTATAAATGAAAACTACGTATACATGAAGAAAAGTGTTCATTTCATGGTGACAAATGCTGAAATGGCACCAATGATTGCAAACGTAATCTGCTTCAGACGCATCAAAATGCGTCTGTATGTGGACAAGGGTTAATCTTTTATTAATTAACCCTTTCTCTCATACGTCAATTCTGCAGCAGTCGACTTTGAACATATTTTGTCAAACAATAGAAAATCTCTATAATTGAATGCTAAAAGTGGAAAACATTGTGGCAAAAGGATTGCTCGTTTTGAGCAATGTCTTTTGTTGTCGCTATGTTTTCAAAAAGCCGTCTGCTGCAGAGGCGTCAGAAACCCTGGGTTAATTAAAAAAATATATCTTGATTTTGAATGATGACTGTATCATTTTATGAGCACATTTGATTTAATGAAAAGCGCAATTAAAAACAGAATATATTATGAGGAAAGTAGTAATAACTCGTGATGGGCATATGTGCAATGTCTAGTTTGTCCGCAATGAATTCAATAGGTATCCGCCGGGCAGACGTGTACTAGTCTAGTACAGGTAAATTTGTAACCCTGTTAATGCTAACTTTTCATTAAATGGACCTGTCAAGATTTACATATGGAAGACGCCATAGCAAATGCTAGGGATACCAAGACAACATGTAACAGGCTTCACGAAATCGGTTCCAGCAGTAAAGATGAATGTTAAGATAATGTTAAGACAAGTCTAATCAGAGAGTGGCCTGTGTTTCCGTTAGATGTGTTAGCACTAAACCACACTGATTTTATCAAACATCATATTAAATGGCTGAATAAAAATAAAACATTATAACCTTGATGACGCGGAAACGCATTACTCATTATGTTTGAATGCTGATATAAAAAAAAATGCCAAGTATATAAAAGTGAAATATGCATTAATACATGTATTCTCAGAGACCAGACATAACACCAATACTCATTATTTATACTGTCATTGTGGAGTTATACTGACGCAAATCGGTTTTCAGCCATATCGGGTGACGGTACAGTGATCATAAATATGTTGTGCAGCTGCTCGCACCAAATATGAGTAACTAGTAGTGTAGTATGAAATCATTACACGTGACGCTCATGCTCAGCACTTGTACAAGTCGTTTAAAAAACATAGCATTGTAAGCGTTAATAATGTACATGCACTTAGATGGATGACCTGGCTTATAAAAGTATATACTCTTATTAGGCTTTTACTAATCAGTTCCTTCCAAACTTTCTCCAAATCCAACAAAATATCCACCATTCCTTCACAATTAGTCACAACATATCAAATGTCTCAAAGTGGGTTCCACGAGCGTTGCGCTTATACAAAACCTCCGCCTATTCTTGACAACCCTTTCCCATATAAACTATTTGTTCGTTAGTGCGTGTCGTAGACAAAGCAAATCAAAGCGCTGAAAGATCTAATGGTATAGGGGCATATGTAAGGTGAAAATATATGGCATAGTTAATATGGACAAACATTGTTGAAACAATTAAATATCAACCTTTAAACAAACCAAACCAAAAATATTTGAAACAACACAGATTGCCTGCCAAACACCAATACCTCCCTTATCGAAGTTTGACTTTTTTCTTGTATAAACAAAATAAATCACGAAAGACAAAATATTGACAAACAACCGTCCAGCGAACCTTAAGCATAATATTTCCAGTTCAGAGAACACTAAAGATCCACACTGTACATTGGAATCGTGCTGGTTAATGACAGACAATCGAAAGCATGCTATAGTCATGTTGTTTGCGCACAGCACATCTGTAGCTCATAAGTTTCCTATACACCAAGTCTGAAATTGATACTTTGAACATGGCCGAAGAAAAGATATGCAAAAAGGAGTTTACACTTTGACACAATGTATAAGTGTGACCACTTTGAAAGGAATCCGTCAAACAGAAACTAAGTTTTGACCCAGTAATGCAAACCGTAACGGACAGACAGACGGATGGATTAAAACAAGAAATTTCACGAAACGCATGTGTTGCAGGCGAAAGTCATATACTAAGTGAGAACATGGAAGACCAAAAGTTTACACACTCCAAACACAGCACGCTAAAGTTATGGTAATAGTGCACTGCACATCTGTAGGTCATAAGACACCTACAAACCAAGTTTGAAATTTAATTGAGACAGTGACTTAACTCAATAAGGAAAGATGGAAATAACCAGAATAAGCAGACCAGAGTTATGTATTCTTAATAGGTTTTTTGTCAATTAACCTTGACGATCCCGTTTAGGAGTTTAAATAAACAGCACATTCGGCTTATATTTGATAACAAATACATTACAAATACCATAACATGTTAACCCATTCCTAAACAGAGACGTGTTTTGATGCATCCAAGCAGTCTTCTGTAATCAATACTTTATGTGCTGTCTCTGTCTGTAAATCTTGAAGGCTATATCCGGCGTCCGGCCGGCTGTTTGCCTGAATGTGCATTCGTCTGTCCGTCATGGTTTGCATTTATTGGTCAAAACGTTGTTTCTGTTTGGCAGATTCATTTCAAAGTGGTCACAGCTAAACCGTGTGATCAGGAGAAAGGCAAAATACTAGGTACATCTCTAGTTTATTTATAAACAGATACATCTAGGACTTGATTACATGTTGACGGACTGGCATTGAGGTCAATCAAAGTGTGTTCACTCCTCGTACGAACTATTTTCTCTCTGCAAGCGGAAGGATTTTTGTTATTCGGTCAAACCAATGAAATCATTGTAAACCAGATGGCAATCCAATCAAAACTCGACTTTCGCGGTTCGCGGATGTAAACACTTAAGTGAAGCTTTGTTGCAGCCGTAAGTCGACTTTTCGAAAGCAGGCTAGGGATGGGATAGGGGCGAAAATCCTCTATCCCAAATATCATTGAAATTCTATGTAAAATAGCCCATACCAGTTCCCATCTCCTCGTCCGTGACACCCGAGGCACCGTTTCTGACTGAGTAAAAGCATCGAGGCTGACGGTGGAGTCGTGAATAACAATGAACTCTAACTATTAGGTATTCTCGATCACTATGGCGGACACTCACTTGCCGTTAGATTACCACAGCAAATATACAACAAAGTCAACCATGTAGCGGCTTATTTATTATTGTCATCAGGTGCGTCTGACAATTTTTGGTCGTATTGACTCTCCGATTTGGGTTATCATTTAAATAAACATAGGAGTACAATTATACATTTCTACTTTCTTTCTTTCAAATATTGCATCAATGACTATATTATATGTTGGCGGACATAGAAGGTCTTCACTGTTTACACGTTCGTGTCCGGCCATACAAAATACTTTACAAATGGTGGTGACGGATTCCTCCTTTGGGCTAAGGGTTGTGAAGATACTGATGCATCGGTGTCATAATAAAGAGTATCGCCTGTGGTACTGGAACGCCGTGATATAAATGCAAAACAGTTGAAAGAGGCGTTTAACGGCATTACAACTGTTCGAACTGGCAACAAAACACCAAATCGGTTGACATTGCACATATATGAATTGATTGATTGATATATTTGAGTATCACATAATCGTTATTTCAGTAAAGCCAAGATGATCAGTTCCCCTAGCGTGTGTAACCTGGCTTTCTCGCACCAGTCTTATCAGCAGCCAGCTGCCATCCCATTTATACTATGTAGAGCATTGCTGGCTGGGGTTCGAACCCACGACCCCTCGACAGACATCCCTCGTCGTTACCATTTAGACATATCGGTTCAACGGCTTATATATGAAAACGCTTATAACTATATTGTTATAGGCTATGGTTTTAATTTGGTTGAGTCAGAAAAACAAAGTTAAGCAAATTCGGTACATGAATGTTACTCTACAATAATGGCTCAAAATGGGCAATATCTCATTTTCACTTATTTGTTTGCATTATGTCGAAATCAGTATATCTCTTTTTATACATTTACATGTTGCGTTTTCCTGGAGTGCCCCTTCTTACTCATCTATATCAAAATGAATTTTTTTTTTTCACAATGATATCAAAGGTCATCTGCAGCAGATTATTTCAAAACAGACGAATTTATTAGAACACTGAAAAGTAAACAAATAATGCGTTATCTGTCATTTCCTGCGTCTCAAAATGATGTCAATAGATGCGTTCCGCAGACGCTTCCGTCAAAGTACATTTGAGCCGTTCCACGGAAAAAAAACCATTATGGTCTCTGCGTAATGTATCGACCCAGATAAGCCAGCGCAGTCCATGGGAGGATAGAGGTATAGAGTAATGATTCCTGAAACAGAAATTCCACCGGAGGCAAAAAGTGTCAGTCCGGATTAGCCTACGCGGCATGTAAAGGGTGATCCGGATCGATCCTTTACGCAGACTCCATAATGTTGGTTTTCTCGTTGAACGGCTCATTTTATTCGATGAAAGGACGTAACACAGTATAAAACATTTTAATACTGACATTTCAATACTGACATTGCAATGGTAAACTGGTTTCACAGGCTACACAAAATCGGTTCCCGCAGTCAAAGGGTTATACAGAGTTATGTCTTCGAAAAAAACAATCATCCAAAAAAAGTACGCAATTGGTGAAAGTTTCGGGTGTAATTGTTATGCAAACATCAGTAATATCATCACCAGCACGAATTCTTACTTTGTAATGCATTTTTGCAAGAGCTTGTTTGCTTAGAACTTGACCTGTGATATTATTCCTTTGAAAATGCCGAATATCTTACCAAATGATTGACTGTTTGTCTGGGCTGCTGAACGTCAGATGGAGATCAATATTTTGAAAATGTTAAAACTTCTGCAAATATTGCTAATAGTGACAACAAAGTAATTCATAAGTAGTTCAAAACTATTGCCATAAATGTTGAGAAACGTCATGAAAGTGTACACAATTTGGCTTAACTTGGTATGGCTACCCAGTAAAAATGAAGCATAAACGATCAATATTTAGATGTTTATGGTACAGGAAAGTGAAATGAGTACTATAATTTTATCCCAGAATATTATGATCCTAATATTTCAAAACAACTTTCGAACAGTTTTAAAACTTTGACTAGAATATCATTTTCCGGGAATTTAGCACCTTTAATGCCATTTTCAATAAATGTAAGAATGTTGGCCGAGCTGAGCTTCGAACTCACAGCCTCTGGCTTGACAGCCATATGGTACAAAAGTAGGCAATTGTTTTGTCGTACGAAAGCTTTTCAATGGATTCCGTTAATTCTTTCCCATAAACAATACATATGCAGCAGACGACATTGAAATTATCTACGTCAGCACAAAAGTGGAAAACTTCGTCTATTGAACATTTAATACTTTAAAATAAAGGGAAAATTTGATAAGTATGAGTTATATTTACTTTTGATACAGTGTTTGCAAATGTTGTCTGCTGTAGATATGTCAATACTCGTCTACAAGTTGGAAATGATTAATTGGGAAATGCGCGATGCTCAAGGAAAACAAACACTGGCGTATTTTTGAAAAGTGTCGATACGGATCTGCCTTTTCATTCACACAATTTGATCCACATGTACACCGTTTGGCAAAGGTTTCCCGGAACTTTTTTATGACTTATAGGCGAACACATACGATCAATGGTGCACTGTGTTGTATCAGCGCTGCTTTAAATTGCATCGGGCTTTCTACACACTCACCTAAATTGTGAATAATTTCTCCATGCCACAATGTGATTGCCCGCATGCAATTTGATCTGAATTATTATTTTTTGACAAAGGCTGCTTTGACCCATAACCCAGGAAGTAAATTAATATTTCGACGGTGATCTAAATCTACATAGTTCTTAAATTCCTAATACAGTAGTTTGTGAATTTGTATAAATAATGACATGCGGGCTAAATGTAGCAGTTTTGTGAGGGTTAATTACTGAATTAATTATATTTGTAAATAACATAATTATGTCACTTTAATAAAAAACGTTCCTTCGCTCGCACGTTCGTTCCTTCAGCGAGTTTCGAAATGTCATTCGGGAAAAACTGATACCGCCCTAGTATACAGTTTTTTTGTGGACTCTACATCTACCTATATTAAATAGAACACATGCTTATTCGTAACCAATCACTGTTGCCATCACTTGATTCAAATCCGCGGTTTTACTTTACATGTAAAAGGACAGCCAATATAACGCCCCTTACTGTAAACCAGGAAGCACGTTATATTCCTCCATATCTATCTTAGACAGATATCTCTATAAGTAAAATACAAATACATATATGCATGTATATCTTTCTACTTAAAGCCACATTTTCACTTCCCCGGTTCTGGTCCCGGTATCTCCCGTAAAAATTAAGCGGTATACCGAGAAAATCCGGGACATTGTTGCCGACAAATCAATTGCATTCTTACATTCTTGTCTTTATCCCGGACTGCCCCCGGTTAAAAAGCCGGATGTCCCCGTTTGATCCTAGATAACCCCTGTTAGTTCCCGGTGGCCGCAAGTCCAACACGGTATAGCCCCGGACATGCGCCGGTGGCACCCCGGTGGTCCCTGTTGGTACGCTAATAGTATAACAACCGGGGAAAGCGCAGATTACCACGGACTATCATGGTAGAGAGACGGTAGAGACACTGCCCTGCACCTGACATGCCCTGATCACGCCGGTTCTGGATAGTTATCCCTGTATATACCGGTGTCATCCGGTTATATTAAACATTTTACAAAATACAAGGCCGGATCGAACCGGAACAATAGTGTTCATTACGGATCATCCAGAACTTCTACGGTGCCGCCGCAGTTGTCTTCACCCAAGCCATCATCCGGGACGTACCGGAGCGCTAATCCGGGACAGTGAAAATGGGGCTTTAATTACGCCAAGATACATCCGCGGCAATGCTGACAAATTGTCCCTAAACAATTTTGTTTACGATGAAATAAGTGTTTACCTTAACCAGAATGCAGTGAATATTTGACAATGAGTTCTAATTATTTGTAAATATGTATAGAATGCACTGGAACTTGTTTTTTTTTTATCATTTGTTGGTATGTTTTCCTTGTCTGAAAGTGAAAGAAGGGTATATGAAAATCTAATTTTGGCCTAACACGATTGATTTCAAAATTCTTTCTTGCATAATACATGGCCCCCTTCCATTTTCTTTGTATTAGTAAACAGCTTAGAGTTAACTACATATATTTTAATACAGTGTTCTACATGTAAAAGGGTTAGAAAGTGGTTAAGCGATATTTTCTCTCTAATGTAATTCTCAAAGTTAACGAGATGTCTCTCTAATATAGCGTCACAGATGTATATATATACTCGACCTTTTTTTAATCAATCATCTTGATTTAGTAATTTTTAGGATTGAATGTTGGACATGACCCTAAGAAAGCATGTGTTTATAAAGACACGTTACAACCTTATCACTCGGATCTTAATTCATTAAATTGTGATTGTTAAACTTAGATTGTCTTAAAATCAAAAGTCCAAATGCGGCACATCAATATCTAGTGTGATCGCAAATTGCGCGAATTACTACCCTGTAATATAAGAAATATCTTATAAAGTTACAAAGACATCTCTTCTACCGAATACATAATAAAACACATTACAATACAATACAATACATTAATAACATATAATCTGAAAATTATTTTGTCATCTTTATTTCCAGGAGCGTTTCTCGTCCCGTATTTCCTTATGCTGGTGTTTGCTGGGTTTCCATTGTTTTATATGGAACTTGCCCTTGGACAGTATCAGAGATGCGGATGTCTGACCGTCTGGAAACGAATATGTCCGATGTTGAAAGGTATGTATGCCATTTAATTGTCAGGCTTAATATCCATCAATCCTTCTGTATACCTCTTTTCCGTCCCTCCTTCCTTCTGTGTACCACAAGCATATATGTATTTATCGATGGTAGTATACAGTGTGTGTATACCAGGTGACTTTGACGTCACAAATGCTACGGCGGACAGAAATATTTTACTTCGGTTTAAAAGTAAAAACAAAGGTAACTTTTTTATTTCTTCATCATGTTTAATGAAACATGGCACAGTCTACGCCGCCTACAGAGCCCTATCTCCGGGTTTTCAACGGAGTTTGATTAGTGGTTAAGTTTCTCCAAACACTTCGATGAACCTTTTCTCAAAATTTATTAATATCGCCGACAGCCGGAGCATTATCAAAACTGGATTTTGAGAACAGGTTCGTTGAAGTGTTTGAAAAAACTAGACCTCCAATCAAGCTCCTGTAAAATACCGGAGATAGGACATTGTAAGCTGCGTAGACTGCACCATGTCTCATTAAAAAGGGTGAAGAAATAAAAAAGTTACCATTGTTTTTACATTCTTAACAAGAGCAATTATTGCTTTCTGACCATGCAAATATGACGTCAAAAGTCACGTGGTATACACACACTGGTATATACGCGTACGAATAGTGGGGAAATGACCATATCAGGAGTCTTTGTTTTTCCTATTGTATTGTATGTTGGCGGGATGAGTAAGCTCGTGCGAAGCAGGTGTTGTGTACTTACTGTACACACAATTGATAACTGAAAACTGTGAAACACATTACTCGGTGAACTGGTCGCCGTGAAATAACCGCAATACTCTTGAAAGTGTTATAAAATTCGATTCAGATAAAATCAGATCGTTAACCAGTGTTACGCAATACGTCACATATGAATTTAACTCTTTCAGCGCCACAGGCAATATTGAGTTTTTTGCAAACAATGCAGATTCAGGTGAGTAAGCTCGTAACGAGCTGTCTCACCTGAAATCAGCATTGTTTGCCTTTTAGTTACCAAAATAGTCAAAAACGTTAATAAATTGAGAAATGGACACACCCGATTTTGAACATGGAATAGTCTACTTTAAACAATTCGGCGCTGAAAAAGTTAATATTGACTCGATAATCCTAGTGATTAAACAGGAATCAGGTATCGGTCAGACGTAATATAAAAACTTTCAGCCGAGATATAACAGAAATACTTTTAAAAGTTGTATAAAATTCGATTAAAATAAAAGCATATCATAAACAAGTGTTACACTATACTTTCACGTAGGAATATTACATTGATTAGATAATCCTATAGATAAAACGGGAATCAGGTATCGGTTAGACGTAATGCAATACACAGATATCTGCAACAGGAATAGTTAAATGAAATACGATACATTATATAAGGCAGTGCCGTTCAAAAACTGACATTTCATGTTTGAAACTTATGATATATTTCATTGTACTCAATAATTTAATTCAGTTTGTGTATTATTGTTTTTATAGAAAGGGGGGAATCATGGTAACATTACGCGTATTCATAGTCCCTGGTACCTGGTTCCTGATCCCGGTCCCTGCTCCCTGGTCCCTGGTACCTGGTTCCACGGTAAACACACCAGAATCAGGCTATGACATTTGACTTGCCCATGGACACAACCCAATCCGCCATAGCCAACCCTGGGTGTTCGGTTACAAATCCCTTTCGACACATGGCGGATTCCTTCTCAAATAAAAACTGGCATTAACGGGTCAGAAGTTTATCCATCGTCCAAATTGCTTACTTCTATAGTCGATTTTTGGACACAACCTTCTACAACCGTCTCTTTAGTGGTAAGCGGAAAACCGTGTTTCGATCCCCGCGCAGGTCATGCCAAATACTTAAAAGTGTTGTGGGGAAAGCATTTCGGCTGAATTATCTGTGGGAGGATCAATGATATCGGTAATTAATCAGAAAACAGCGTAATGACTGAAATACATGCAGTATTGAACCACGATACCAGCAAACAAACCTTCTACAATGGCTTTCCGGATGCTTACCCGACGCAATGGCGAGGAGAGAAGATCTTGATCAGAATATGTAGTGCCGAAGGCGGGTCTGGACCTACGCCGTTCGCAAAGGATAGAAAACAAGTGTTCGTGTCACGTGGTACTTATATTACAGATTGTTTATTTGTTGAACATGTTTAACATGATGCGAACAGAAAAGCTCATAATGAGACTGTACGGAGTCGGAGGCTGATTCGGATCTTCGCAGTTCACTAAGTCCGGAGTTTCGGTTTTCGTGTGTCGTACATGTAGCATGACATTATATCAGTGAACGGGCCGCCGTGATATAACTGAAATACTGTTTGAAAACGGCGTTGAACTTCAATAAATCAATCAATACTTTCCCGCGAGAAAACCAATAGTATGGTCTCTGCGTAGTGTATCGACCCAGCTCAGCCTGCGCAGTCCTCGCAAATTGATCCGGGCCGAAACATTCCGTCCCAAGGGGTAGATCTATAGAGTAATGATTCCTGAAACAGAAAATTGACAGGAAGCGAAATGTGTGTCTGGGTTAGCCTGCGTGGCATACTTAGGCTGATCCGGGTCGATTCTTTAGGCAGAGTCCACACTATTGGTTTTCTCGCGGTACGGCTCATATTGTTGATACACATCGTATATCTCTCTTTTCCATACATACAGGTATAGGGTTCGGTATCATCATAATATCCACGTACGTGGCCTGGTACTACAACACGATCATTTCCTGGTCCGTGCTGTACTTCTTCAAGTCCATGAGGTCCGAGGTGCCATGGAAACATTGCGGGAACGAATGGAATACGGATCGGTGTTTGGAATATTCTAACAGAAGTGAGTTCTTCGCGAACAACAAGTCTGTGGCGAACTATACAACACCGAACGAGGAGTTCTTTGAGTAAGTCAATACAGAATAAAACCCCTATCCCACTTTTATGAGATTTTAACCCTTTCTCACTTACAGACACTTTTTGACACGTCTGCAGCATGCGCGTTTTGGAAACATTGTGGCAAAACGTGAAATTGTTCATTATGAGCATTTTCACCGTTTGACACAGTGTTTTCAATTCAATTCAATAATCATACTTTCGTTTATAAAGATTTCCACTATGTATGCATACCTGTTTTCAAAGGTATCTGTTGCAGGATTGGTACTCATGGGAGAGAGTCAAACTACATTTGCATACAGCGTCACATCTACACCGCTGTAAAGCAAATGCTTAGTGAGAACAATCACCCTTTTGAAAACATAGTGACAAAAGAAGAAATTGCACAAAACGTGCAATTTCTCCTTTTGCCACAATGTTTTCCTCTTAAGAGCACCTACCTCATGAAAACGACCATTTTGTTTCCACATCTGATAGAAAAGTAGATCGAAAATGTGTACATAATTGTTTTATACATTCGGAATGAAATGAGAGAGCATTGTGAAGAAAAGTGGATATGCTCGTCATTGCTCCAGAGTTGTCATAATAATATTAACATGTTTCAACCAAGTAAAGAAATAATTTCCATGGAGCGACACCTCTAGTGAACGGCTCAATTCCACTGTCTCTGTCTGATGTTGTTTCTCTGGCATAGACCCATTATGTTAGCTTATTTATACGCGAACTAAAATTGCAAGTGCAAACATCGAAGAGGCCATAATGTTGGTTTTCTCGCGAGACAGGCTTTATTATGTAATAACCTGTCAAATAACAGGGCTTGTGACACTAGTTATAGTAATTTAGCTAGTCTGAAGTTACCTGTCCCTACGAGAACAACTACAGTATAGGTCAGACTTAAACAAATAATGGTGACGTGTTTTGGAATATGGCTTAAGCAAGCCAAAGGCGAAATAGACAACCATTTTGTGGATAGAACCGTTCAAAATTCGAAATTAGTTTACTTCAGTCGTTATGTATTAATTCCAAACATCATGTCGTATTAATCATCAGCAAAATTGACGAAAATAAACGGTAAATTTACTAATTTACGCCGGCTACCAGACGTATGTCAAACGTAGCAATTATTATAGGACGCCGGATACTAGCCTACACTTCATGTCACCATTGTTGGTTCATGCCAGACGTACTATAAACGTTTCCTCACACTAGATTGACGCATTTTTGATTCTCAAACACATTAAGCACTATTTGTTTTAATCTCTTTGAAGGCGAGAGATTCTCGGTATCTACCCGGAAGACGGTATAGGCATTGGAAACCTAGGCCCAGTAAAGTGGGAGTTGTCCCTGTGCTTGTTTGGTGTGTTTTTCATCGTATATTTCGCCATGTGGAAAGGAGTTAAAAGTTCCGGAAAGGTATTTATTCTTTCTAAATATAAAAATATTATTAACAAATATTTATACAGATAAGCCTTGGTAAGATGATATTAATGTGAAAAATGCGAAATTATCCAAATTGAGCAACTTTTTCAATTTCTACTATGCTTTCTGATTGATTTGCGTGTGTCTTTCTTCTATCAAATACAGTTATATTACTTTAAATATGATATAACTTTGCTTTGGTCATGTGTGCCATATCTGACTGTGTTAAATCAAATGTGTTCTATACATGTGCTATGTTTGGAGTACTTGCCCTTTTCTAGAACATCAACTGTAGGTCTTGGTAGCCTATAATGCGTCCGGTGCATGAGCGACAGGACGAAGGTTTGATTCCCAGTTGCTGCATTGGGGTCCATTCTGGTAGGGCCGCTTTACGGTCTGCGAGGTTGTAAAATAGTTTTCAAGATTGCCTGTTAAAAAATAATAGGGATTGGAAAAAAACATGCTAGTTTGTATCATAAGTCATAGATGGCTGGTTTTGAAAACATATATTTCATATGTATATATACTCTTGATCGGTATGGTACTTAAACGCACATTTAGGACATTAAGGTATTATGACAATAAATAAAAGAATATTTACGTCTGTCGAAAAGGAAATGAGCCGTTCAGCTAGAAAACCAACATTATGGTCTCTGCGTAATGTATCGGCACAGATCAGCCTGCGCAATCCGCTCAGGCTAACCTGGGCCGAGAGATTCCGCCGCAGAGGGTTAGAGGTATAGAGTTATGTTGGGTTCCTCGAGGGACGGCTCCAATACTGTTGCAAGTGGCATTAAAATCCAATCGGTTAGTCTTTTACTGATACAACTGATATTTAGTTGAACACATCCGGTAAAACTCAAGTGATGAATCAAATACTGACATACTGTTCAAAGCACCTTTCAAATCCAATCAATCGGTCGATTTACAAGTTGATAACAATCTTAATACATTCGGGGTTGTGTTACAATTATTACCTCCCTTTGACAATTTTTCCCATATAAGTGTGTAATATATATATTTAATATGTTTGGTCTATTTGTCTTTTTCCGTGTTATCATCAAAATTTGTTGATAATAGTCACTATACCATAGGATTTGCTAGCTCACCCTGATAATTAGTTCACTATCTGTCTACGTTATAACAGTTTTATAATATTTGTGTTATATGTTGGGCCTTTTGCCATTAATCCCATTATCATTACAGGCCGTGTGGGTAACAGCCACCATGCCGTATATTGTACTGTCCATACTTCTGTTGAGAGGTATTACGCTGCCGGGAGCCTGGGGAGGCATCAAATATTTTATTACGCCAAAATTCGACAGACTCTTGGATCCATTGGTAAGTTAATTTGAATAGTTCAAGAAACATCTGTCTGCCTCTATATTACACGCTATGATATAATTTACGTTATATGTGATTTACAAATGATCTAATTAACTCTTTCAGCGCTAAAAAGGCAATATTGAGCTTTTTGCAAACAATGCAGATTCAGGTGAGTCGACTCGTAACAGGCTGTCTCACCCGAAATCTGCATTATTTGGCTGTGAGTTATAAATCCTATAACATGAAAATAGAGTCGTCCGAGTTTGAACATGGAAGAGTCTACTTTAAACAATTCGGCGCCGTTAAGTGATATATCTCGGCCCCTAAGCCGGGGGCTTGGCGTGAAATGGTTGTAACTAAAAACCTATTTTGAAAACCCTGGTTTAGGGGCAATTTTGACCCCTTTGTAAACAATGTAAATTTAGGTGACATTGCTTTGAACGAGCAATGGCACCTACATTTCCATTGTTTACTAAGAAAAATGATTTAACGCTTATAAAGACTTTATGGTGAGGTGATTAACCTTGGTAAAAAAATACCAATTTCAGTTACAACCGTTTCACGCCAAGCCCTCGATACTCAGATGCGTCCAACTCCATTATTACGATATAAACCCAGCTCGTCCATCATTCTCTCCTACCTTGGTATTCCGCCAATGGCCTTAACAGTTAATATGATAAAGTAGCCAGTTGGTTGCAAAGATTTGTGTGTGAATGTACTGGTGTGGGAAAAGTAGGAAACACATAATTAGTTCAACTGGCTTTTATGATTTGACAGAACCAGTTGTTGTAAACGGCATTAAATTCCAATGAATTGAATAATCATGCATGATTGCAAATTAGACATACTGTATTATATTATAGTTTTTAACCTACTATAAGCACATTTGCCTGGGATGTAATAACATGCTTAGTATTGTATTGTATTAACAGGTATGGGTTGACGCCGCGGCACAAATCTTCTTCTCGCTCGGTCCTGGCTTCGGAGTCCTCCTTGCATTGTCCAGCTATAATAAATTCTCAAATAACTGTTTCAGGTAAGAAATAAAATCTCTTTAAAACCAGACGTAAACTTTGCTCGCTCGAACATATTTCTGTACTACCCCGTAGAGGTCGTTACAGATTGACCTTGACTTCAGTCAATCAAATTAGAGCCTACGAAATCGTTCGGTATAAAACATAGGATTAACCTATATAAATGAACGATGTAGAGAATCGATGATTGCCAAGTGTTCCGAGTGTTTGGGGCATCGTGCGATTCTATCGGACAAGGAAAATTATATTTTCATGAATAAATAAATGAGCCGTTCCACGAGAAAACCAACATGATTGACTCTGCGTAAGATATCGACCCAGATCAGCCTGCGCATTCCGCGCAGGCTAATCCGGGCCGGCACATTCCGTCTCAGGGGTATAGAGGTATAGCGTAATGATTCATCACACAAAAAAACAACACAGGAGGCGAAAAAGGTCTGTCCGGTTTAGCCTTCGCGGCATGCTTATACTGATCCGAGTCGATACTTTACGCAAAATCAATAATGTTGGTTTTCTCACGGAACAGCTCATATGTATAGGGTCAATTTGAGACAACCTTTTATACGGTGTCCTCGCGTCCAATAGACGTAAAGCGAAGACTTTTGGCCGTGTTGAATTTATTAAGATTGGTGAGAGTATTTCCTTGGTACCTGGTTAGTATTCATTTTGTTTTATTTTCTATGAAACCAATTTTAATACATATATCACAACATAGATCCTCGGCATACAAACACCATTACAATATAATATTAATATGCAGGTTCACAAGATTATTGAGAATTTCAATTCGGCAATTCTATATCAACACATAAGAAATACGAAATCTACACAACTTAGCATAACAAAAAAACAAAAAAAATCCTAGGAATACGCCGTGGTCGAGTGGTTACCGTCGGGGATTTCAAACCGGGTGTCCCGGGTTCGATCTCCAGTTGCGGCACGACAGTCATGGTGGAGTGCCCTTTGGCAAGTTACATTTTCTAGCCTAGTACTGGTTTATTTACCCAGGGGTCATGAATAAGTGAACTGTCGCCGTGATATAACTGAAATAATGTTGAAAGCTGTGTAAAATCCCAATAAATAAAAAAAAATCCAAACATTATAGCCAGCGTATATATTTGCGAAAAAAGCCAGGTTCCGCGCGAATGCGCACGATTATCTTAGACTGTATTATCTAGAAAAAGTAGTTTACACCCATTCGCACATGCAAAAATCGGATGCAGAGGACTTTGAAATTCTCTATGAAAAAACTATAGAAACTTTCTATATATGAAAGTGTACCTTCGTAACCCTTTCCCTCATACGCCAAATTCTGCAGCAAACGACTTTAAACATATCTTTGAATGCATAACCTATATGACTTAAAGTGGAAAACATTGTGGCAAAAGCAGAAATTGCTTGTTTGAGCAATTTCTTCTTTTGTCATTATGTTTTAAAAAAGCCGTCTGCTGCAGAGGCAAGCGTTAAATCGTTTTTCCTGGTAAACAATGGACATTTAGATTCCATTGCTCGTTCTGAGCAATGGCATCTAAATTTGCATTGTTTACAAAGGGGTCAAAATTGCCCCAAAACAAGGGTTTTTAAAATAGGTTTTTAGTTACAACTGTTTCACGCCAACCCTCAGTATGGTATATACATGTAACCATTTCGCTCATACAATATGACAAATTGCTAAGGATGTAACTATCATTATCGAATATACTTGCTTGCATTGTGACAAAAACAGCTCTTTCAGAGTAATGGTCTTCTTCTTGCAACAATGTTTTCAAACGTTGTCTGCTGCAAATTGGTATAGATAAGCGTCAATGCAGATGATATGAAAGATGCGCCGAAATTTGTCTTCATGTAAGACATGTTTAAACTGCAAATGATCCCAAAGTCCGTTAAGACTAAATCAATGACCCTAAACAGAAAAGATCAGCGGTGGATTAAGGGCATAATTCGGGTGGACATCATTTACATAATGCGGAAACGTCATATGAAAAACGGACTTTGGGAATTTGCAACAATTTTTATGTTATTTATTATGTATGCCTGCTTGTACATTTGCTTAACGTTTAATTTAAATTGTTAAACTATTTATTTAAATTGTTAAACTATTTATTTAAATTGTTAAACTATTTACTTAAATTGTTAAACTATTTATTTAAATTATTTATTTAAATTGTTAAACTATTTATTAAATTGTTAAACTATTTATTAAATTGTTAAACTATTTATTTAAATTGTTAAATCAACCAGTACTCGCGCCGTTTGTGTGGAAACATTTTAAAGGCAGAACCCGGACTTCACGGGTTTCAAACCCGCGACCTTTGGAACCATACTACACTATTTTGGTAAAGTGACTGGCTTAATCGAGAGAGTTACTCCCCTTGAAATCGATACAATTTACACTAACCTTTTCTGACCTGGTATTTAGGCTATATGGATTTATATAGGGACAGATCTTTAAAATTGATATAAAGTCATTAATTTTTTTGATGACAATATATTATAAGTTTTTTTCTATAAGGTCAATATGTCTGCTTTCATTTAATGTAAAGATATAAAAAATAGATTAACTGCCTGATACTTCCATTTTTGATTGTAATAGACAACATGCATTCCTTCTTTATTCCATGTAAATTATTGGAAAATCGCGAATTTTTTATTTTTAAGTCCATTTTTACCGTATTTCCTATTTTCTAAGGAAATTTTATAAGTTATAATCGGAGAGTCTATTTTTAATTCTTTTTAGTCATACAAATTTCAAACAAATATGTTTATGTCTTGATACTTCCATTTTCATTTAAAAATGCAGAAAACGCCTAAAAATGTAAAAATGAATTTTATGTCCGGATCGCGAATTTTCCGGATTAACGGCGTCCGATTTAACGAGGCTCGACTGTATCTGGTAATGACTAGATCTATTTTGATCGCTTACTAATGTCGTGTATGTAGATAGGTGGGTGGGGTGCGAATGCGAAAATGAACTTGTTCCAGCTTTTATATATTCAAAGACCTAATATGATTACAAAACGTATTAGGAAAAGAACAATTTAACAGTGCATGGAAAAAAATAAATTAAAGCAATGACTAATTAAACAACTTGTCACCTGTGAATTTGAAGTGTCCATTTGCATGTGTCTTGATAATGACAATTGTTTTTACAACAAAGAGATTTAAGTAATATGTTATTATGACAGTATATAAAAACCGCCGTTACCAATTACCAAGACTGATTAGCCAGAGTCTTGTCCGACAAATAAATGTTTGCAAATAATCGATATACAGATATCGAGCAGAGTAATGTTAAGATCACCTGCGGGCTTAGTATGAAATCGAATACGTCATTAAATCTGTTTACAAATAATCGATAAATACAAATATAGGAGCGTAACCGAAGGGCCACAACTCAATTATCGATTTTTGACTTAATCGAAGGCCTGGGAAAGGGACGCAATTCCTGCAAATCTTCATAAATAGTGCCACATGAAGAGGCTGACGCTCTACCTCTGTATCACTGTCTTCCACCAACGTCCTCTCGAAAAGTAAAATATTGGACAAATTTAGCGCCGTTATTTGATATGAATTTTCAACGTTTGTCAATTCAAAAAACAATTTCAAGAACCGTGTGATATTTAGATTCCAAATGGAATTAGATATAGCATTTAGTATTTCAGCGCCAGTATTTCAGTTTTTGCAAACAACACAGATTCAGGTGATTCAGCTCGTCATGAGCTATATTACCTGACAGCACCATTGTTTGTCTTTTAGCTATCATGAATAAGTAAGACGCCCGATTTTGAACATGAAAGATTCTACTTTAGTCAGTTCGGGGTTGAAGGATGTAAAGCATAGGTTTGTTTTGCGTTTACACTTGATACGCCATAAATACAATTAGGTTTGTTTTGCGTTTACACTTGATACGCCATAAATACAATTAGGTTTGTTTTGCGTTTGCACTTGATACGCCATAAATACAATAAGGTTTGTTTTGCGTTTACACTTGATACGCCATAAATACAATTAGGTTTGTTTTGCGTTTACACTTGATACGCCATAAATACAATTAGGTTTTTTTTGCGTTTACACTTGATACGCCATAAATACAATTAGGTTTGTTTTGCGTTTACACTTGATACGCCATAAATACAATTAGGTTTGTTTTGCGTTTGCACTTGATACGCCATAAATACAATTAGGTTTGTTTTGCGTTTACACTTGATACGCCATAAATACAATTAGGTTTGTTTTGCGTTTACACTTGATACGCCATAAATACAATTAGGTTTGTTTTGCGTTTGCACTTGATACGCCATAAATACAATTATGTTTGTTTTGCGTTTACACTTGATACGCCATAAATACAATTGGGTTTGTTTTGCGTTTACACTTGATACGCCATAAATACAATTGGGTTTGTTTTGCGTTTACACTTGATACGCCATAAATACAATTACGTTTGTTTTGCGTTTACACTTGATACGCCATAAATACAATTAGGTTTGTTTTGCGTTTACACTTGATACGCCATAAATACAATTAGGTTTGTTTTGCGTTTACACTTGATACGCCATAAATACAATTAGGTTTGTTTTGCGTTTGCACTTGATACGCCATAAATACAATTAGGTTTGTTTTGCGTTTACACTTGATACGCCAATAAATACTTTTAGGTTTGTTTTGCGTTTACACTTATACAATTATGTTTGTTTTGCGTTTACACTTGATACGCCATAAATACAATTAGGTTTGTTTTGCGTTTACACTTGATACGCCATAAATACAATTAGGTTTGTTTTGCGTTTACACTTGATACGCCATAAATACAATTAGGTTTGTTTTGCGTTAACACTTGATACGCCATAAATACAATTAGGTTTGTTTTGCGTTTACACTTGATACGCTATAAATACAATTAGGTTTGTTTTGCGTTTACACTTGATACGCCATAGATACAATTAGGTTTGTTTTGCGTTAACACTTGAACGCCATACATACAATTAGGTTTGTTTTGCGTTTACACTTGATACGCCATAGATACAATTGGGTTTGTTTTGCGTTTACACTTGATACGCCATAAATACAATTAGGTTTGTTTACCATTTGCACTTGTCAATTACAGACATCTACTGTCATAAACATTTCAAGAAGCAATAGGTCAGTCGGTCCCGACTAAGGCTTTCATCCCTGGGTCTACGGTTCGAGGCTTGACCCGGCCGTTTATTCTCTCCGATGGTAAAATCGATAACACAAGTCATTATGAATAGGGCCATTCTTCTTCAACCAATGGGCGACATAGTTTATACGTGGGAAGGTAGCCCTTTTCCTGGGGAAAATGTTGAGTGAAGTACTGGCACGGGAAAGCCAGGATACTCATTTTATGTGAACTGGTCTCCGAGGTATAACAGAAACACCTCTGAAAAAAACGACGTTTAACTACAATCAATCACTAAATTAATCAACAATTTTAGCTGAAGGATATAGACGGCTCTGACGAAACTCGCCGATGCAAAATGTCGCACAATGTCATCGAGGAATGATCCAAAATAAACAGGATTGTTCTCAATATGTTTGTTTGTATTATTACACCAGAATATACATCAACAAAAAGCCTCATTCATTGCAAATATGGACGGGCGCAAAAGTGGCAATACCACTTACGCAGCAACTGACGTCACCAACGTCGCGCCGTATTCCCACTTTCTTCTTCTGGCTTCATCATCAGCAAAACTCTCTCTACCGTCACGAAAACGGCGATGCAACTCAAAAACCAAACTGTGATTGACAGGATATGCTGCCGAGGCGTACGTAACTAGTCTACATTAAGAACAATCTTGTTGTACTTAGTGTTCTCTAGTTCGTGGGAATATCGAATGGAAGTTTGATAAGAGTTGGGCGGGACCTTCTTAAAGTATCATTGGAGTGTTAATGACAAGTTATGGTAATGATCTGCCTACGCACTAATGATATGAGGCGTCCCGCGAGAAAAACCAACAGTGTGGACTCTGTTTCAGGAATTATTACTCTATACCTCTATCCCACTGAGACGGAATGTGTCGGCCCGGATCAGTCTGCGCGGACAGCGCAGGCTGATCTGGTCGATACATTACGCAGATGCCATAATGTTTTCTCCTCCAGTGGATTTTCTGTTTCAGGAATCATTACTCTATACCTCTATTCCCCTGAGACGGAATGTGTCGGCCCGGATCAGTCTGCGTGGACAGCGCAGGCTGATCTGGTCGATACATTACGCAGATGCCATAACGTTTTCTTCTCCAGTGGATTTTGTTTTCAGGAATCATTACTCTATACCTCTATCCCACTGAGACGGAATGTGTCGACCCGGATTAGCCTACGGGGACTGTGCAGGCTGATCTGGGTCGATACATCACGCAGAGGCGATACTGTTGGTTTTCTCGCGAGTACTCAGAAATAATACAGTACTTACTGGAGTACTTAACCCCAGTACTCGACCGATCTCTGATGTAAAATCAGATCAAAACATGTGGGAGTGCATGTTGTTTATACTCTATCAACACTGATTATAAATGCAATGAAATTTGTGTTTTTGGAAGGTGATTATTATGTAATAATATCTTCTTCCTATGGGATTGCACAGGCTGATGGAATATGCCCAACAACACACATCCTCTCTATAAACTATATGATCTTTTCATACATACGCTACTCAATATAGTTCGCAAAAATCAATGTAAACTCATACTTAAAGTGTTTTCATTTACAACCAGTTTGATGTAGACACTGTTTTTTTTTTTAAATAAATTTTATTTTGAGAAATACAAATGATTCTGCAGTAAACAGTATCTTATGAATATTCCTACGCCGCACGCTTTCTTTTGTAAACAACACCGATACGCAGTAAACGAACTAGGTCAATTCGAGGACTGACCTATCGTCGAATTATTACACCCAATGAATGAAATCAAAACGTAATATAATTCCAATGTGGACTAGATTGTTTTCAATATGTACAAATACTTTTTATTTAATTGAATAGTATAACACTGTAGAATTGACACGAACTTACTTTTAACAACGCTTCATAACATCATATGGTAGCCAGTGATTTCGACCCCAAATATTTTAGACCCCAGTGTCGTAAGTGATTTCGACCCCACTTTTATTTTACCCTATTAACAGTCATGTTTAAATAATAAAAAATTTGATTGGCTATTTAATTATCTTTAAATAATGATTAAATAAACGATCTTGATGTGTTATAAATAGTTGAGGATGACTTTGAAAAACTAATCAGATACCACACCAATTATTCTATGAATTTAAAACATTGGGGTAAAACAAGTATTCACGAATATTAATTCTAAAAACATATCAAATAAAAGTGATTCTTCAATGAAGTAGAAAACATTGGGGAAAAACAAGGCATTGATCATCCCTTTTCCACCTTTTTTTCAAACATGTGCTGCAGATTAAAAAACAAAGTATACAATAAAAACATGATACGACTTTGAAAAACTTATCAGAAATCACAACAATTATTCAGTGAAGTTGAAAACATCGGGCAAAACGATCTTGATGTGTTATAAATAGTTGAGGATGACTTTGAAAAACTAATCAGATACCACACCAATTATTCTATGAATTTAAAATATTGGGGTAAAACAAGTAATCACGAATATTAATTCTAAAAACATATCAAATAAAAGTGATTCTTCAATGAAGTAGAAAACATTGGGGAAAAACAAGGCATTGATCATCCCTTTTCCACTTAAGTAGGACACTTTTTAATAGAAAATAATTTCTTGAGTATTCGACGTTTTGCTGAACGTTTAGTAAGTTCAGATGTTTAATACACATTAAGAGAGTAACTTATGGGATTTCATATCGGTGAAGTATTTGTCTTAATGTCTAGTATTTATTATCATGTTATATTGTGTAACCCCAGGCTAAGAAAAGCTCCATTTATGGAATACCCCTGACATTTTCATTCATATTAGAAAGTTATTCTTATTTGTAATTCACATTGTCTAGTGAAGTTGTTGCTTTTCTTGAAGTCCTTCTTGATCAAAGACAGTTAAACGTTTTAACCAGTGGCCAGATTTTTGTATATATTTATTGTTGTTTTTTTAAAACATTTTTGTATTGTTAGCATGTGGTTAAAAGAACAAGCATTAGCTATGGACAATGAATGAATGTATATTGTTTTATGGCGCATCGAGAGCTAAGGTCATTTAGAGCGCTTGATTATTATTCATGATCCCTGGGTAATCAACCCAGTACTAGGCTATAAAATGTGCCTTGCCCAAGAACACTCCACCATGACCGTAGTGCCTCAACCGGGGATCGAACCCGGGACCCGCATTTTTAAGATTTAATTTCTTTGTTTCATTTATTCCCCTTTCGTTCCTATCCACACATCGTAGCCATGATATGTGCGTAACTTGCATAAATTTCATTATCCCATCTGCACCTGGTTGACATAATCTTAAATCACCTTCCATCAGTACTTTCAGTACTTTGATTGTATATCAAAAGGCTCATGTGTTTATGTTATATACAAAAATGTTTAATGCTTGTGTTTGATTGATAGTTAATGGCACGTTTATAGCGTTTCGTCGGCTTGAAATAATAACAACCCATTTTAACTGTTCTACGAAAAAAGAAAACATTGTAGACTCTGCGTAAAGTATCGATCCGGATCAGCCAAAGCATGCCGCGCAGGCTAACACGGATAGACACTTTTTGCCTCATGTGGATTTTCTGTTTCTTGAATCATTACTCTATACCTCTATCCCTCAGAGGCGAAATGTGTCGGCCTGGATTAGCCTGCGCGGACTGCGCAGGCTGATCTGGGTCGATACATTACGCAAAGTCCGTAATGTTGGTTTTCTCGTGGAACGGCTCATATGTTTGAATTTAGTTCAAGAGAGCGAAGACAATGGTTGCGAAGGATTATCTTAAGAGCATATATAAGATCCATACAACTGACGAGAATGACATTTAAGCAAGAACCGCAATTTAGCCACCAAACCAATCTGTCTCAAAGAACAATACAACTATCGAGATAAACATGATATGGCCACGAAAACTGTCTATCAACAATGACCATTACGGACAAGGTTGACCTATTTCTTAAAGCATTGGCATTGCCAGCGATTATTCTAAAGACAGTCTCAGATTTCATTTATATGTAAACATGTTACCTTAGTCATGTTAAATGACAGTTCTTTGGCAGAAGCGACATTTTGCGACACTTCTACAAGTAAAGCTCTTTGACCGACCGCCTGCGAAAAGCAACAACATAGTCATTATAAAAACCTGGTTAAACCTGTGTTGATAATCTGGTTAAATAAACTCACATAGTCTACAGATGCGGCTGGTATGCTTTCAGTTTTCCCACACACTTAAATCCCCAAAACAGAACAAAGTGCATTTCTGGTGCAATTAAAAGAAATGATGGATTATAATCCCCCCCACCCCACCCCCCACTCACACACACACACAAATCCCACTTTTTAAAAATATGATAAGATCCGATGTGTGTTCCAGTGTATATACCATGACGAAGTATTTATTTATGCAATGATTTGCACTCAAAGTTTATATGAGTCTTAAAAGCTCGATGAAAACAAACTTCCCCAAACGTCATTTGCAGATAATGTTGTGTCAAATCAGCTTGTGCATCTACAGTTTATAACATGGACTTGGACTGTTCGCCAATTTGTCACAGAAAGATCCACGAAATTTCTGACAAACATTTTCGTATTCGATCTGATAGCATTGATAGGCAGAAAGACATTAATGCACAATCAATAGTTCCGAGAGCTACAATACATGTATATACCTCCCATGGTGGCCATATTTGATAGGCCTGATTAAAGATAGAATATTAAATAGAATACCACTACATAAACAAAAATAGTAATATCGGATGAAACGAAATCTTCAAGGTTGGCTGCTTTCTTTGGGCACCGCTGCCCCATGTTTACAGTTTAAAACGGTCATTTACAGAGGCCCACGGGGAAAACTGGGTATGCCCAACTGTGCAACCTCAGAAAATACAGTCTTTATTATTTTTTATTTTTTGTTATTATTATTATTATTATTATTATTATTACTTTGTATAAAAGTAGTGTTGCTGGCACGTGATTGAAAATAGTAGGTCGGTGAACACACTATTTTATTATGTAAATTGAAATTTATTTTATTCAACATGCCATAAGTAATATATTAATTCATTAACCCTTTTCCCCATAAAGGAATTCTGCAGCAGACGACTTTGAATGTATTTTGTCAAAATATAGAAAATCTCCATAATTGAATGGATAACCTATGACAAAAAGTGGAAAACATTGTGACAAAAGGAGAAATTGCACGTTTTGTGCAATTTCTTCTTTTGTCACTATGTTTTCAAAAAGCCATCTGCTGCAAAGGCGTCAGAAAGCGTCTATATGAGGGAAAGGGTTAAGCAGTCAACGTTAAAAGCAGTTAAAAGTGTTCTCGCGCCATTCATATGTCTATAGAAATGTCAGGAGAGACGAACTCTTTTTTGCTGAGCCGTGAAAAACGATTTCCAATTTTACGTGGCTTTTTTTTATGTAAAAGAAATTAATGCTGTTGCAATTAATACATAATAAACATGATTAAAGCATTTAGTATACATTGAACAAAATACGTGTGATGCATAAATATGAGCCGCTCCACGAGAATACCAACATTGCCGCGCAGGTTAACCCGAACAGACACTTTTCACCTCCTGTGAATTTTCTGTTTCGAGAATCATAACTCGGATAAGCATGGGCGGACTGCGCCGGCTGATCTAAGTCTATACATTACATGTACGCAGAGTCCATAATGTTTGTTTTCTCGTGGAACGGCTCATATCTCGTTTTTGATTGCGAGCTATATCCTTTTTATTCCAGAGATGCTTTGCTAACCAGCGGTGTAAACTGTGCCACGAGTTTATTGGCAGGATTTGCAGTGTTCTCAGTGCTCGGTCACATGGCCTACACCCAAAATACGAACGTGGAAAACGTCGCGAGAGACGGTAATCACGATGACTTGCGCTTTTATGCATGTTAATATTTATCCTAATTTGTAAACGTTCATTTTCTTTTGCCATACAGTGTTTTTCTAGATGTCTCATTCTTTCTAGTACTGGTTTGTTTAACCAGGTTTCATGTAAAAGTGAACTGTCGCCATGATATAACACAAATAATGTTGAAAATGACGTCAAAACCCAAAATGAAACAGAAAACATTATTGTTAAAGTTGTGAATATGAATTTCTTTTGAAAACAATATGTTTATATTATTCATATTTATTTTGCCCCGAGCCTCGGTAGCTCAGTTGGTAGCGACCCGGGGTCTCAATCCAGGGGATGTGATTACCAATCCTAGCACGGCAAACACTATTTCGACAATATTACAAAACATAATGCGACAAGCGTCAGTCGTCTTCCACCTATGAGCTTATAGTCTCTGTGGGAAAGCAGCCAGTTGCTTGAAAAATACTGTTGTGCGTAGAAGTTGTCTGAGCCAGTCGGGAAACGTATGACATTGTGTCAGTGAACTGGCCGTGATATTACTGAAAAAACAACAACGTTATTACGGCGTTGAATCCAAGTTACCGAGCCCCGGTAGCTCAGTCGGTAGCGACTCGGGCTGTCAATCCAGGGGTTGTGAGTTCGAATCCCGGCTTGACCAACTTTCTTTCCGACGATTGACAAAAGTCAATGCGACATGCGTAATTCGTCTTCTATCAATGGGCTAAGTCTATGTGGAAAAGCAGCCAGTTGCTTGGGAAGATTGTTGTGTGGAGTACTGGTGTGAGAAAACTAGGAAATGCATGAGTAGGTGAACTGGTCGCCGTGATATAACTGAGAAATTGTTAAAAACGGCGTTAAACCCAAATCAATCAATCAATCAATTGAATCCGAGTTAATAAATTAATTAACCTGTGTGTTTTATATTACGTATTTGTCCTTTCATTCAGATGTTGGTTTGATATTCATCGTTTATCCAGAAGCCATTTCGAACCTGGATTTCTCGACTTTGTGGGCAATCATATTCTTTTTCATGCTTATAACCCTCGGACTTGATACAACGGTAAGTAGTTATTCCCGCGATTCACTGGGGCTTTATGCACTCACAATATGATAATGTTAATAGACGTGCAAGTTTACTCGATGAACTATAAAAACACTCAACATGTGTTCTCTTTAATGTCATAAATATTATGATATTGACGTGTGAAAGTGATAAACGGTACACTTTTAACTTATGTATACAATTGTAGCGTAGTATCTAACCCGTTCAGAAGAAACGTAGGTGCCATCAAATTCATTATTCTAAAAATAGACAAATGTAACCCTTTCCTACATACCGACGCTTTCTGACGCCTCTTTAGCAGACGATTTTGAAAACATTGTGGCAAAAGGAGAAATTGCTTAAAGCGAGCAATTTTTCCATTTGCCACAATGTTTTCAACTTTTTGCAGCAAGTTTACCTTCATTTATAGAGGTTTTCCAGATCTTGAGTAAATGTTTTCAAAGTCGTCTGCTGCAGATTTGTTGTATGTGGAAAAGGGTTAACATAAAGACACTTCTTTTACTCATCAAACTCAACGTCACAACGTGTCGGTACCCGTCATGTAGTTATGCTAAGTTATGGTGTTTTTTACTTAATAGAACTTGTACCCGTCATGTAGTTATGCTAAGTTATGGTGTTTTTTACTTGATAGAACTTGTACCCGTCATGTAGTTATGCTTAGTTATGGTGTGTTTTACTTGATATAACTTGTACCCGTCATGTAGTAATACTAAATTATGGTGTTTTTTACTTAATAGAACGTGTACCCGTCATGTAGTTATGCTTAGTTATGGTGTGTTTTACTTGATATAACTTGTACCCGTCATGTAGTAATACTAAATTATGGTGTTTTTTACTTAATAGAACGTGTACCCGTCATGTAGTTATGCTAAGTTATGGTGTATTTTTACTTAATAGAACTTGTACCCGTCATGAAGTTATGCTAAGTTATGGTGTTTTTTACGTAATAGAACTTGTACCCGTCATGTAGTTATGCTAAATTATAGTGTTTTTTACTTGATAGAACTTGTACCTGTCATGTAGTTATGCTAAAGTATGGTGGTTTGTACCTGATAGAACTTGTACCCGTCATGTAGTAATGCTAAGTTATGGTGTTTTTCACTTGATCGTACTTTTACAACATATCATAATTGGATGTGAAATACCTTTCTTTATAAATACTATATATCAACTGTCATTTGATATGCCAATATATAGACGTTTTTTGCAACCTTTGCAGCAGACGGATTTAATAATTTTGATAAAATTGTTACAAAAGGAGGAATTGCTCAGAACGAACAATTTGCCGCCAATGGTTTCATTTCGATTAACATTTTTACTTTCATTAAAAGAGAGTTTCCACTTGTTGCAACCTTGTTTTCAAATGCAGATTTACTGTATATGTGATATGGTTAACACAATATATGACTCTTTTTTTCACAGTTCGGCGGGTTAGAAGCCATTGCGACAGGGATCTTAGACGAATGGCCTCATCTGCGTAAAAGACGAGAACTGTTTATTTTGGCTCTCATGGGCTATTGCTTTCTGGGCGGATTGGCCACTACGACGAAGGTTATTATTATGTTCTATTATTTAAATCAGTGATTGCCTTGGGTGAAACACTATTCTCAGAGTTACTCGACATTTACTTATGGAGATATGAGCCATCCCACGAGAAAACCAACATTGTGAACTCTTCGTAAAGTATCGATTCGGATCAGCCTAAGCATGCCGCGCAGGCTAACCCAGACAGACACTTTTCGCCTACTGTGAATGTTCTGTTTCAGGAATCACTTCTATATACCTATATCCCCCTGAGACGAAATGTGTCGGCCCGGATTAGCCTTCGAGAAATATGACTCTAACTGAGTCACCTAACCAACAAAATCAAACAAATTGATACTGTTGCTATCAGTTTAGTACACCAGTACTGTGTAAGGCAGAATTCGCGGACTATTATGTGATACACGACAAGCGTTTGGTGTTGTTTCAGAATCACCCGAAGCTTTATATCTGTGAATGTTCATGCATTTCTTAAAGAGAATCCTAGGCTTATTTTTGATACGAATTCGCACAGCTTGATCGGGATCTGCATAATGATCCAACCATTTGAAGTGGGTTCAAGAAACTTCTGAAAGTAGCATCCAGTTTGGATCCATAAGCATGGTAGTGCCCGGCAGATTGCTATCAATATGCGTTTGATAATTACGGTAAGGAGGATTCTCCTGGCGCATCACGTATTTGTGACCCTGAAACAAGGAAGCCAGTCTATAGATGTTATTCTGTTTCTTTTGTTGTACTTCTACTTGGTTATATATAAGGTAGGTTTTCCTAGGTTTCCGCTCAGTTATAAACCTAAGAAAACGGAAACCAATCTATTTACCTCGTCTATATCCGGTAACTCTGCTAGGGACGTTTTGTTGTAGCTTTCTAATTGTGTTGTCGTTTAATTTCAGGGGGGTATCTACCTGGTGCAGTTATTGGACACTTATGCCGCTCCATATTCTATTCTGTTCATTGTATTCTTGGAAGCCGTTGCAATATCGTGGATTTACGGTTTGTATTTCCAAACAATTGTTATCTGATAATGTGCTTTAACGTTTTGGCAAAAGAAGTAATTGCTCAAAACGACCAGTTTCTCCTTCTGCCACAATATTTTCAACTCTATTCAATACTTAAGCTTTCATATTTTCCCACAGATTATTTCAAAGTCGTCTGCTGCAGATTTGTTGTATATTTGGTAAAGGGTTAAGCAATTCTATACTAGTCTATGACGCTTGCGGAAGGCAAGTGTACAGAAAAGAGCGTCGGTCTCCACGCGAACGTCGGGTCTACTGTTTACTGTCTACAAAAAGACGATCTCGAGAGTGATTAACAGAAGCTGAAAGCTGGTTTCGAAATTAATGAAGTATAATGCAGCATAATGAAGTATAATGAAGTATAAATATGTTTAAACGTTATACGCCACGCGTCTGATAAATTTGGATCTCATTGCATTATGTGGTCGGACAGTGAAGGCTAAGGCGAGCATTCACACAGTCTCACCAGAGTCATCACAGTTCGTATTAATGTAATATAATTCTTAAGACATTTTCTGACAAATGAATTGAAAGCATACCACCACTTATTTCAAGTCAATATGCAATATAACAACTTGTTTTTTTGGAAAAGAGGAATTTCTTCGAAATAGTAACTTGTATTATTCTCGAATCGTTTTCGACTTGGTATCAAACGTAAACTTTGAGTTTCCTAGAGGCCACATTTTTTTCACCCAACAATATTTAAGCAGACAAATAACACAGCAGGTAAACGGGTTAAGAATGCATTGCACTACTATTTAAGTCAAAACATAGTTTTCAGAAAACAAAATCTCGTAAAGCATATTCGCCAACATTTCCTTCTTATTCTACGCACTATTTAGTAAGCCAATTCGGGAAAATATAATATGTCTATTCCTTTAGAAAGAGAGCCATGAAAAATATGGTTAAATGAAATGGCCGCCGTGATCTCAAGGCACCATCTCGCAAATCTCCAATCAACCTATGTACAATATCGTTACAGGGGCGGAAAGATTCAGCCGGGACATTGAGGAGATGTTAGGCCGACAGTCGAGATGGTACTGGAATTTTTGGCATGCCTGTTGGAAATTCATCTCACCCACAGTTCTTCTTGTAAGTGAATGGATACGTAACTGACACGCTGGGGTCAGGATAAATGGACCGGTTATACTGTTAACTTAGCCAAGAAACGCCGTCTGATGACTGAAACATTGTTAATGGCGGCATAACACGACACTAAAACAAACAAGCAACTGATAACTGGTTACCTTGTCATTTGTTTGATGGTGAAAGGGAAGTATTTTCATTGAAATCAGACCATAATGCTCGGCACAAAGGTCGACTCGAATAGATCCTTTACATTTAAAAAAATAATACAATAAGCGCTCGATTCTGTTATCAAAATGAGCCGTTCCACGAGAAAACTAACATTATGGACCGACACATTCCGGTCTCAGGGGATAGAGGTATAGTGTTATGAATCATGAAACAGAAAATTTACAAGAGGTGAAAAGTGTCTGTCCTGGTTAGCCTGCGCGGCATGCTTGGGCTGATCCGCGTCGATACTTTACACACAGTCCATAATGTTGGTTTTCTCGTGGACGGCTCAAATGGCTAATATTCAATCAGAACACTCGGCCATCACCGGTACGTAATCTCGTTCATCTGTACAGGTTATCTCCCTTGTATATACCTAACGATTTCGATTGACTGACGCAATATGTATTCTGAAACGACCTGTAATTGGTAGTCATGAAATATTTACGTGCCATCGCTACTTTATAGAAGCTTATGCCAGGTTTTAATTAGATCTTACGGGAAGGTAACGTTACCCCGTATCCTGTAGTTTGCTTTAGAAAAGTCGATCTGGTGTATGGTATATGTGCAATTGATGTTTATTTTTTAGACGGTATTTTCCATACACGCAGGGACCATTGTAAAGGTTTTTACTATAACATCTTAAATAATTCGTTTTATATGCTTCTGATATGCCAGGTTTATTTGTCGGAGTAAAATATATCATAATTGAGCTAGTGCACGAGAAAAAGAACTCGTTGGCTTTTGTCCAAATCAGTCTGTGCATCCGCACAGTCGGATCAAGATCACCCTTGTTCATATATTATTTACAAAAGCGTGTTAGAATCTTCTGTTAACGTGAAGATTCTAATGAGGCGAAGGAGCTCCAAACCCACATTGTTCAGAAACGCCAAGGTGTACCTGTTACCATACGATGACTCATATGTTGTTTGTTTTCAGTTTGTATTCATCATGACGATGGTGTTGCAGCCAGAGCCCCAGTATGGTAATTACAAGTATCCCAGCTGGTCTAAAGCAGTTGGCTGGCTTATAGTATTCTCCTCATTGAGTTGCGTTCCACTTTATGCATGTTACAAATTCCTCATCACACCAGGATCAATCATAGAGGTAGGCATTAAACAAATTGTTACTTTTCGACATTTCGTATATGGATAAGCGTTGGATATTTGGTAAAAACATGCGTGACGGGTTTAATATCTGCTCGTTGCGGTCATTATTGCCTGTCTTTTGACAAGCACTCAGGTGGTAAAATTCTAGCTGAGCACTGGTTTGTCATTCATGGGCCGAGTCCCGGTAGCTCAGTCGGTAACGACGCAGGCTGTCAATCCAGGGGTTGTGAGTTCGAATCTCGGCTCGGCCAACTTTCTTCCCGACGTTTGACAAAAGTCATTGCGACATGCGTCATTCGTCTTCCACCAATGGGCTAGGTCTATGTGGAAAAGCGGCCAGTTGCTTGGGAAGATTGTTGTGTGGAGTACTGGTGTGAGAAAACCAGGAAACACATGAGTAGGAGAACTGGCCGCCGTGATATGACTGAGAAATTGTTAAAAACGGCGTTAAACCCCAATCAATCTTTCAATCAATTGTCATTCATGGATTGGATTATGATTAAGTGCATTTTGACAAAACGGCGCCAGAGTTTCACTCTCAGAGGGCGATATTCTAGTTTAGCATTGATTTGTCATCCATCGATTGGATCATGATTGAGGCTTCTGTTATCATGAAATAACTAGTTCTTTTCTTGCAAACGGCGTTAATCCAGAGTTGAGCAATAATCGGTGATTGTCATTTCTGTCATGGGGTTGAGGATTGCACCGTTCAGATAAACGTATATATGAGCCGTCCCACAAGAAAGCCAACAGTATGGACTCTGCGTAAAATATCAAACCGGACCAGCCTACCTTGGTTGTCTTTGTTTATAGATGCAACATACAGATATAGAAGATAATAGAGCACTAAATGCCTAAGGAGCTATGGAAATAAAGCTCGCTCTAGCATATAAACAAATGCTTGTTTTATATATGATTTTGTAAAATTAATTAAGCTTTTTAACTTCTCGACCAGGTAACTGAAAAGTGTTCAATTCCTTCACAATACTTACAAGTCACGTACTTTAAGCATTGTTCCTTGTCATTTTGGAATCGTTGTCATCCTAAAGACCCAAAGTGTGATTATTGAACACAGGAATAAAGAACTTTACTATACTCTACATTCCTATTAGAAATGTTCAATGTGCAGGCGATTAAATTGCTCAGGGGAGAGAACTGAGTTAATTCAATCTTGGGATATATAGTTATCCCATAGTTGACACATGAGTCGATCCGACGTGATTTTTCTTCTAACACTTTTCTGAACGATCTGCTAGGCTTTGTGTTAGGGTAACAATGATGCTAACTGGTCTCCGCCGAATGGAGACCATCTTTCGTCTCGTACAAACATGGGAAAACTCGAATGCAAATATATCGTTTGACTTGAAATGTTTTCTGGAAACAAACCTGGCTTTTAAAAACAGCCTAGCAGCCGTTCTGATTGATCGAAAGTTCAATCATACATGCTGACGCGGATTTGCATTGATTTGCATTTACCTCTCGCTCGTTGTTCACAATAAACACGTGTGTATGATTGAATTACGAAGCTGACAATACATACATACGTTTAGTATTATGGGTCCCTCTCGAGTTCAAGTTAACGCAATTGCATTGTTATTGTAAATATGAGTGTTGAGTATATACTGGTACCTTAACAAGTCTTTTATTTTGTTAATATGAATATTTCGGGTAAACAAACACATCTGAATGGTGATGGCGGTTATCATGATCTCATCGAGTGATTTACAAAAAGAAATATGAACATAAATTAAAGATCATTATCTGTTTAACCCTTTCCCTCATACGACAATTCTGCAGCAGACGACTTTGAACATATTTTGTCAAAATATGGATAAGTCTCTATAATTGAATGGATAACCTATGACTAAAAGTGGAAAACATTGTGGCAAAAGGAGAAATTGCTCGTTTTGAGCAATATCTTATTTTGTCGCTATGTTTTCAAAAAGCCGTCTGCTGCAGAGACGTCAGAAAGCGTCTATATTAGGGAAAGGGCACATATATAGCACTTTAAAATATGTCCAAGATATCAAATCCATGAAATAATGATGACAGGTACAAACAATAATCGACTTGCCCTTCATAAAGCTCCATAATTTACGGAACTACAGTTGTGATGAGTCAAAACTATCATTTCCTATCATTTCTGTCGTTTTTCTTCATCATTTGCGTTACGATACTACAATGACGTCACCATAATAGGAATTTGGATTGGTTAACATCATGTTAGTTAAAAAACCATTACTAGTTATATTTGAACTCATTTCAAAAATAGAAAACGAGTGTAAATACATGCAAATTATCACATATCAGATTCCCTGTTTTCATTCCTTTATCGGGTAGGTATTATCTTATGTAATTCTTTCCGCTAGAAGTATTTTTAGTTTTGAAATTTACTTTTCATCCAATAAAACGTAGGAATATTCTGATATTTTGGATGCATGGATAAGCAAAGTTCATACACATTACCTATGGACGGGAAAAAATTGCCGGCTACGGCCTCGATTTGTTTAACCGTATTATACTCAAAGCCTGTCAGGTTTTAACGGTATTATACGCTTTCAACATGATTTTTGTTATCAAAGGCATTATGCTAATGAGGGAACCTGTTATTTCCATTTTAAATTAATTGTTATGACATGACCGGGTTCGAACCCTGGTATCCCACTCTCAAGGCGGTTCAACAAACTACTTTACCAAGAAAACGTTTTCAAAACTCAGTAAGAATAAGTAGCACATGCTATGGTAGCCAAACACACATTCAACACTATGTTAGGTACATCTAAATACACCCCAGTAACGGGCAAACAATTTAAGACAAATGTGAAACGTTTCGTTTTCAGCTCATGCTAAACTCGGACACTATTCTTATTTCAGAGATTTCGAACAATCACAATTCCTGAAGAATCTCCAAATCACAGTGTCAATGGCGAACCGGTGTGCGTGTAAACAGCATGAGGCATGACAAACAAACCGTGAGGCAAAGCAATCATTTATAAATAATATGGTTGAGATGTTAAACATTGTATAGCAAAGGGTCGTTTATAACTTTATATAAATATATGTTGATGTTTATTGTTAAAAAACAAGAATTTTATTTGTTTCAATTATTCTTCAAAAGATAATTGAGAGACGCTCCAAGAAACCCATCCTCGGTACCCAGGCTATTCATAATATATATATTATGAATAGCCTGGGTACCGAGGATGCAAGAAACCCGACCTAGGAGGATTTGGGACCATTGACTAAACACATTAAAAAGCGATACAGCGCTACTTGATCTGGCACTGTTCGGCAAGCATTCATTGAAGGTAACGAGAAACTGCAGAAAATAGTACTTGGTCATACTATTAGCGTAAAGGTCGGTTTCCCTGGAGCATCGCTCATTTCGTTCGGCTTAAATGGACCGTTCTTATCTAAGATATTCTAATATCACAAAGTATCATTTAGATACTTTCGATTTAGAAATGTCTACCAAGTAGATATGGTATCTTAAGTGTACACAAGTATTTATATATTCACAATTAGCAATGGAAGTGCAATCCACATTTCAACTACATGTATATATGATAATGTGTAAGCTTTTTTGAAACTCAATAACATATTAGGTTTTTTTTATTTGTCTTTCCTTCGTTATCAGTGCTTTCTTATATGTAAAAGGGGGGTAATTCACACGTTGTTATATAATTTATAATATGAGTTACCCATCTTGGGCAGTTCCTGACACTTTGAGCGATCGCATCCAGTTTTATAACGCGTTTTTGTTTAAATGCACATACGTTCTTTTTATGTAAAAATGAGATAAACGCGGACATGTGGATCCATCAATGGGACTATTTCACTGGTAAAAAGGAAGCTACAGTATAGTGCATTTTACATCTATAAAAACTAACGTGTTGCAATATAACGTTTAAATGCATTAATATATTTAGACACACATTGGGGTATCATATTCTTTCACTAAAACCACGGAGAAAGTATGTTTTGTACAAAAGTTTAACTTCATTTTAATGCACCTGTCTATTAAACCAAATGCTAGTTTTCTACAGTTTTGATGGCTGTCAATCCAGGGGTTGTGAGTTCGAATCCCAGCTCGGCCAACTTTCCTTCCGTCGTTTGACAAACGTCATTGCGACATGCGTCATTCGTCTTCCACCAATGGGCTAAGTCTGTGTGGAAAAGCAGCCAGTTGCTTGGGAATATTGTTGTGTGGAGTAGTGATGTGCGAAAACCAGGAAACACATGAGTAGGTGAACTGGCCGCTGTGATATGACTGAGAAATTGTTAAAAACGGCGTTAAACCCCAATCAATCAATCTACAGTTTTGATCATACGAACGGCCGCGTAACCTAGAAGTACGGAACAGCGAGAAACATGTTAGAATAACAATGACAATGATGGGGTATACTTATGGAGAAAAGCATGCATCTCATGAATAAGCGAATACTGCATTAACCCTTTCCTTCATGCAGACAGGTTTTGACTGACTCTTATGAAGAGTTAACAATAAAAGGGCTGTGGTTAAACCCTTTCCCTCATATAGACACTATCTGACGCCTCTGCAGCTGACGGATTTTTGAAAACATAGTGACAAAAGAAGAAATTGCTCAAAACGAGCAATTTCTTCTTTTGCCACAATGTTTCCCACTTTTAGTCATAGGTTATTCATTCAATTAAAGAGATACTCTATTTTCTGACAATATATGTTCAAAGTCGTCTGCTGCATGATTGTTGTATGAGGGAAAGGGTTAAATCTGTGTCATTTGTTGAGAATCATGTCGCTCACCAAGATTAAAATAGACAAAGTCATTAAACTGCATTTGTAAAATGTTACAAACATCATATTCTCCGTGGTTGTGATAAAGTTATAATATATCCAAAATAAAATTGTGTTTAAATCTACTGAAGCAGCCAGTTGCTTGGGAAGATTGTTGTGTGGAGTACTGGAGTGAGAAAACCAGGAAACACATGAGTAGGCGAACTGGCCGCCGTGATATGACTGAGAAATTGTTAAAAACGGTGTTAACATTTGAATGTTTTTGGGTAAAACCTGAGTTTTTATAAATGAAAAATGTAATGCGCTATATCTTCATGAATGTTCTTATATTCAAGTCACCGTATGTACACCCACCGATCACTACTCACACATGTATATTTTCTACATATTTCCAAGCTCGCTGATCCAAATAATAGATTCACCGAATCCCGGAAGCTCAGTCGGTTGCGACGCTGCCAATCCAGCTCGGCCAACATGCTTACCGATATTTAATACAAGTCACTGTGACAAACGGCATTCGTCTTCCACCAATGGGGTTAACCGTCTATGTGAAAAGGCAACCAGTTGCTTGGAAAGTATGGTGTGTCGAGTACTGGTGTGAGAAAGCCACGAAACACATGAGTAGGTGAACGGCCGCCTCGATATGACTAAGGAATTGTTGAAAACTGCTTTATACCCAAATCAATCAAACAAACAAAATGATAGATGCACGAGTCCACAGTCAATTGATTTTTAAACAAAGCATGTCGCATGCAATGGCCTCGCAATAGCTCAAACATGTACTAATTCGAATATATCCTTTAACTCGAACCAATTCCGTAAAGGATCTGCAATTTGAAAACAGCGACCTCCCTTACACGAGGCTAATTGTCTATTTAGCAAAAGCTACCAGTTGCGTAGGAATAACTGTTTTATGTAGTACTGATGTTGGAAAGCCAGGAAACACATACATGTAGCTAGGTGAACTGGCCTACGTGATATGACTAAATTGTTCTTTATTCAATTCATTCGAATTAACTCTTTTTCGCTGACAAAGGCAAGTAAAGGCTTTTGCAAACAATGCATATTTATGTCAGACAGCTCATAACGAGCTGACCGTCCTGAAATCTGCATTGTTCCCACTAATATATTACATTTTACCAAAGTTCATGTTGGACGAAAAATGGAATGGTCCAACAATGGAAGATTCGACTTGGTGAAATTCGGCAGTAAAAGAGTTAAGTCATACTGAAACGGAGGGGCTATAATATCCCATTAAGCCGTTCCAAGAGAAAACCAACAGTATGGCTTCTGGGTAATGTATCGACCCAGATCAGCATGCGCAGTCCGCGCATGTTAATCCGAGCCGACACATTCCCTCTCAGGGGAAAAGAGGTATAGAGTAAAGTTGAATCAATATACACTTTTTGAGCCGTCCTGGGAGAAAACCAACATTATGGCATCTGCGTAATGTATCGACCCAGATCAGACTGCGCTGTCCGCGCAGACTGATCCGGGCCGAAACATTCCGTCTCAGGTGGATAGAGGTTTAGAGTAAAGATTTCTGAAACAGGAAATCCACAGGAGGCGAAGAGTGTCTATCCGGGTTAACCTGTGCGGCATGCTTAGGCTGATCATGGTCGACACATTCCGTCTCAGGAGAAAAGAGGTATAAAGATGACAGAAATTAGGGCATCTGCGTAATGTATCGACCAGATCAGCCTGCGCTGTCCGCGCATACTGGTCCGGGCCGACACATTCCGGCTCAGGGGGATAGATATATAGAGTAGTAATTCCTGAAACAAAAAATCCACAGGAGGTGAAAAGTGCCTATCCGGGTAAGCCTGCGCGGCATGCTTAGACAGATCACGGTCGATACTATACGCAGAGTAAATAATGCGTGTTTTCTCGTGGGACGTATCATTACGGATTGACGAGACTTGGATATACTATTGTTTTCTCTATTTATAGTAATTACAGTTTGGGATTGAGAATAATATACAAGGTCATTGCTATTTCCGAAAAGGCACTCCCATATGAAAAAAATTCTTGTATAGACAACTATGGGTGAAAAATCTCGGATACGTATGAAAATCTATTATCTAATATAATAATATAGTTTATAATATATAGTAATTGATCTAATATAAAGATATAGTTATAATCCATAACAGTTTATCTTATCTAATAATGTGATATATAATAATTGATCATATAAATTTCACACACCTCAGTTGTCAAGCAGCCTGACGACCTTCGACAGGAATTTGATTTTACCTTTCTGTTTTTATTCAACTAAATAACGAAATCAATTATAAAATGGAGTTGAAAATATCATGGCAAATGCAGACATCACTCATGGTGGGCTAATTACCCTTTTGACACAATGTTTTCAACTGTAGTCTGTTGTTTGTGTGTCAGAGGGCCCCCCGCATGTGGTTACGTTCATTAACATTATTTGACCTTCACCCTTCCCCACACGTAGACGCACATGGTGACGTCATCTCTGCAGCAGACGACTTTTTAAAACATTCATGCGAATACATGGACAATCTCTGTAAATGAAAGTATGATTACTGACAAAAAGTGCAAAACATAGTGGCAAAAGGTGAAATTGCTCGTTTTGAGCAATTTCTCCTTTTGTCACAATGTTTTCAAAAGTCGTCTGCTGCAGAGGCGTCACAAAGCGTCTATATGTGGGAATAATTAAAGAAAACATCCAACAATTTAGTATAAAAATGAGGCCCTATAAAAATGAAATAACTTTTCCGACATTTGACATACTCCTGCAGGAGTCGACTTTAAAAACATCTTTGGGAAAATATGGAAGATCTCTATTTAATTGAAAGTGTAAAGATTGATCGTAGTTGAACATGTTTTGACGTCATCTCTGCAGCAGACGACTTTTGAAAACATTGTGACAAAATGCTAAAATGCTCATAAGGAACAATTTCTCACTTTACCACAACATTTTCAACCCTTTTCATTAAATAAAATTGCATTATAAAAAAAAATCCATAATTTTACCTATATGTTTTCAAATGTCGTCTGCTGTTGATTTGTTTATGGATAAGGGTTTAATCTGTCAATGTTGACGTCAGCTTTGTGTTGCATAATGTACTGATCTCGGGCAGAATCTGCATAGAATAAATTGTCCAACTTTTCTATTCTTGTAAGTAATCAGCTAACCTAATCACGGCACTACAGTCTGTGATATTTAAATGTCAACGTTCAGCCGTCTTGGGTCATTATTGGGTTGAACCTTTCCCCAATTACAACAAATCTGCATGCAGACGACCTTGAAAACATTAATGCAGAAACATGGACAATCTCTGTAAATGAAAGTATAATTATTGACAAAAGTTGAAAACATAGTGGCAAAAGGTGAAATTGCTCGTTTTGAGCAATTTCTCCTTTTGTCACAATGTATTTAAAAGTTGTCTGCTGCAGAGGCGTCAGAAAGCGTATATATGGGGGGAAGGGTTAAACAAACATCCAACACTTCTTCTTACGTGCAGACTTCTCTAGCCAGTATTTAGTATCAAAATAAAATGACCGTTCACAAACTAGACACACACCTGCAGGAGACGAATTTCAAAACATCTTGGGGGGGAAACAGTGAAGATCTCTATATAATTGAAAGTGTAAAGATTGATCGTAGATGAACACGTTTTGATTAACGGGAGAAACTTGCTCATCATGAGCGATTTGTACTTTTATCAAATCTTTTCCAAAATCTCGTGTTATCTATGCGTTAAAATGCGTTTGCTTGTTCGAAAATGTTATTAAAATCGTTTACTTTAATATGTCTGATTAATGTAAACAAGAAGATAAAAAAGGAAAAAAAATCTGTATTATTGCGTGAGGAGTAAAAACAAATATGTTGTTGTTCAAATATTACATACTTTTGATAATTGCTCTCTCTCTCTCTCTCTCGCTCTCTCTCTCTCTCTCTCTCTCTCTCTCTCTCTCTCTCTCTCTCTCTCTCTCTCTCTCTCTCTCTCTCTCTCTCTCTCTCTCTCTCTCTCTCTCTCTCTCTCTCTCTCTCTCTCTCTCTCTCTCTCTCTCTCTCTCTCTCTCTCTCTCTCTCTCTCTCTCTCTCTCTCTCCTCCCCCCCCCCCTCTCACTCACTCACTTACTCACTCACTTCTTTTCTCTGTCTGTCTCTCTGTGTGTCTCTCTCGCTTGACCTATCCCTTTCTCTAGTTTTATCTATTTATATCGTTCATCCTCTCTCACTATTTTATCTCTGTCATCAGTGAAACACATTGCATCTCCCTGTGGAACAGTCAACGCGTAATAAATCAAGATGTGAATGTGACAAAAAAATACGTTACACAATAAGAAGTGCGGAGAAGCAATCAAAAAAATATTATGCGAAGAATACCGATGTGACATATGGGAGCAGTTTTATATCATTGTGTTCATCTTCTGCTGTTCACATTTCTTTTAGGTTTTTATAGCAATTACTACATAGAAGTAGGTAAGGAACTCGTTGTCAGGGCTTGTCTCACGATTGTTTGGTGACGATGTTCAAATAACCTTTTGTAATTATCTAAGATCAAATCTTGGTGAGATTATAACAGTTGTAAATATATTTTTAAGAAGTATTTACTAGTGACTTAATTCTAAAGAAATGCTTGGTTAGTTTGATAAACTATTCTAAATATGTCTAATATTTAATGAATTACTCCTTAACCCTTTCCCTCATATAGACGCTTTCTGACGCCTCTGCAGCAGACGACTTTTTAAAAACATAGTAACAAAAAAAGAAATTGCACAAAACGTGCAATTTCTCCTTTTGCCACAATGTTTTCCACTTTTAGTCATAGGTTATCCATTCAATTATGGAGCAGACGACATTCAAATGCACTTTATCAATATTGGAGAACTAGCTCACCAAGCTTATTCTCCTTATATCAGGATGCTTTCAAGTTTCAACACTAATCAATCAATAATTTCATTTATAAATATTCCATATATGCGACATTATATTCTCAAATTCGCCTGCTTCAGTTTTAATTATAATATCGGAAAAGAGTATACATGTGTGGATACATGCTAAAACGTCGACATGGTTACTCACTGTTTAACATCAGTTTCTTAAAACATTATTTCATTAGTTGACGAACGGTGCAGTGTCAGTTCAATATGCGGGGATGCCAATTCTATTCGGTTTTATCCGGCCAATTCGACAGGATGCGGTTCATTATTATACGGCCGTAATGTAATATTATAACACGATGCAATTACATCTGTTTTGAATTAATCTGGCGATTATTAAAGGTACAGTGTCATGGCACAGATAATAATAAATCCACTCCTTAAGGATATTACTAATATTGGAATCTGTACAGTGCTTGTTTGTTTAATTGTTGTTTTAACCGGCCGGGTAGCTCAATTGGTAGCGTATCTGACTCGTGATCTGGAGGTCACGGGTTCGATACCCGGTTGCGGCGACATTCTTTCGGGCGATGTTTTCCTCTCACCTCTGACCTATGTGAGAAAGTAGTCAGTGGCTTCGAAAGAATGTTGTGTAAGTACTGGTGTGGGAAAGCCAGGAAAACATGGGTAGATGCACTGACCGCCGTGATATGACCAAAGCTGTTGAAAGCGGCGTTAAACTCCAAACAAACAAAATTAATTGTTGTTTAACGCCGCATTCAAAATATCTCATTTATATCATTGCATTTTCGGGGTAAGTTACCAGTACTACTGGTCCTTTTAATCTGACTCCAGCGAGTCGGTCGTAATTATAACCAAACAACCCTCTGCACAAAGGAAGGAAAGCCATTCCTTCTATTTTTAAAGTCTTTCATATGACCCGGTCCGGGATCTGAACATTGCCATGGGGATCTGACATTTATATAAGTAAATACATAAGTTCTACTCGTACGTTCAAAGAAGCGTAGAAAATAGTCTAACTAAGTTAGTCCGAGCCGTCTCGCGATAAAACCAACATTGTGGACTCTGCGTAAAAGTGTCGACCCGGATCAGCCTCAGCAGGTCGCACAGGCTAACCCGGACATATTCTTTTCGCCTGCTCAGGAATTATTACTCTATACCTCTATCTCCTTGAGACGGAATGTGTCGGCCCGGATCAGTCTGCGCGGACTGCGCAGGCTGATCTGGGTCGATACATTACGCAGAGGCCATAATGTTGGTTTTCTCGCGGGACGGCTCTAATTTGTTTACGGAAAATAACACTTATTTACGTTAGTTTTCAAAAATCTGTTTAACTTAAAGAGTTAGTGTATGAAATTAGATAAATATATTTACGTAAAAGAACGATCTATGCTTATTTTGAATGGGGGAAAAAATGAATTCGCGATCGCGGAACAATACCTCTAATGTTCAACATATGACATCCAGACATTTCCAAGAAGTAGTGCGTTGTTGCCAGAGTTAATTATGACGTTTACTAATTTATTCGACATCTTTAGCTCATTATCCCATTTACCAACAATTACTGACAATCCCCGCCGCTGTCCGCGTTATTGCAATGTATTGTATAACCATCATTCTTATTACGATTCGTTAAGTCCTCCTGGACCTAGAATGTTGGTATAGCCCTTTCCCCTCATATAGACGCTTTCTGACGCCTTTGCAGCAGACGGCTGTTTGTTGAAAACATAGTGACAAAAGAAGAAATTGCACAAAACGTGCAATTTCTTCTTTGGCCACAATGTTTTTCACTTTTTGTCATTCATTTATGGAGATTTTTCTATATTTTCAAAGTCGTCTGCTGCAGAATTGCCGTATGAGGGAAAATGATAAGCTTTCTAAACCTATGGGGAAAACCATAAATCGGGAATATATTTTTCACAGATATTCTTCACCTTTTGCGAGTAATAACACAGTTTTGTTTTCTCGTAATGATGTGGGGTTTGTTCTCGTTACAACGTGTTTTGAAATTGCGCTAGTACGTTTTTCTGGCTAAGAATGTGCTTCAGTACATCTGCATCGATGATGCAATTCCGTAATTTTGATTTATATCGTGTTTTTGGCGTTACTACGAGTTTATTTGCAAATGTGGTTTCTTTCTAGCCGGTCGTAAAATAATAATTATGTTAAGCGTTTTTTCTATTAATAGGCTTAGGCAATTTCAACACAGATAAAAGAAATCAGACTATTCCGTTAGCATTATAGAGTATTTTTCCTTTATACATTTAATGCAAATTGTGAAGCACGCGGATCATGAGTGTGGCATGTATTCGTTAAGCGTGAAATCCCAACAACGGCGTAGTTGTACTATGCATCTGGTACATTTCTTATAATACACTTAACGAGTTATGGGTGTCTCGCGTGGTTGAACAATGCTATTCGATTCCAACTAATTATAGGAACCTTTCTTAAAAGACACGGACCCTTTCTTGAACTCTTTCAGCGCCGATAACAATATTGAGGTTTTTGCAAACAATACTGATTCAGGTGAGACAGCTCGTGACGAGCTGTCTCACCTGAAGTCAGCATTGTTTGTCTTTTCGTTATCAAAATATTCCATAACTCTTATTAAATGATAAATGGAGACGCCCGATTTTGAACTCGGAAGAGTCTACTTTTACCGATTTGGCGCTGAAATAGTTAACCTATTGGCTAATGTTTTAAAGGGCGTTGTTGTTGTTGTTATTTTTATAAATTGATTCATATTGTAGACTAGCAGACTTTATTACATCATGAGCCAAATGTTCTGACAAAGAAGTGTCTTTACTTGCGTATAACAGGGAAAGGCTTCACCAACTATACTTGTGATTCGAACCGTCCCACGAGACAACCAACATTGTGGACTCTGCGTAAAGTATCGACCTTGATCAGCCTAAGCAGGCCGAGCAGGCTAACCTGAACAGACACTTTTCACATCCTGTGGATTTTCTGTTTCAGGAATCATTACTCTATCCCTCTATCTTCCAGCGACGGAATTTGTCGGCCCGGATTAGCCTGCGCGAACTAGGCAGGCTTATCCCGCATGGAACGGATCATTTATTGATCGGATTCGGAAACATATGTTGCATTTATTCTACCCAACATGTAGGTACCTGCAGCAGTCAACTTTTGAAAACATCGTGTTAAGTCATTTCTACTTGTATCACTATGTTTACATCTCTTTGTAATAACTGTACTTGCACATAGCTGTTGTATGAAGAAAATGGCTAACCTGTATGTACCAATCAATTATTGCACTATTTCTTACACGAAATAAAATAAATAACACTTGATGACAATTAACGTCTTTCTCGCAACGCTTTCGCCAGGTAAAACGCGAGGTTTGACATTATCAAGAAATGCACGCCATATGCATGTGTAATTACTGCAATGAAGATATTTTCTTTTTTTGCAAAGACGCGAATACCAGCTGGAACGAAACTGACATAATCTATACTCCGGACTCTATACTTTGGCTGTTCGTTACTGGATAAACAGACACACGTTATTTGTGTTGGTAGTTGTTAATCTCTTCAGATTTTTAATAACTATGTTACTTAGGGCGATATCACTCTTCATATGTTCCGCTCTTTTTACGCGTAGTTTTAACCATGTGTCATGCATAAATTTATCTTGTAGATTATTTATGTTGATAGAACTGTTACAAACGCCATTATGTTGTGGTTGCCTTATACAAGAAGGATTGTTTGTCGATCGGAGGTGTTGTAATTACATACCTAATGGTTGGATGTTTACAGCGTTACAGAGGATATAAAAACAAACTGTCTCACCTACACAATACCTCTAATTAATGTCATTTGTCATTTTGCCACATGCAATAACATTTTGCCGCATATGCATCAGATGACATTTGAAAGTATTTTGGCAAACAAACAAAACAAACGAAATTGCTCATTACGAGCATATTCTCCTTTTGACACAAATCATTCAGCTGAAATTAATAATCATTCTTACATTCATAAATACAGATGGTCTGTATGTTTGCCTAATTGATTCAGAGTCGTCTACTGTACATTGGTTGTGTGTGGGAAAGGGTTAAGCAGAGTATGTACACACGGACACGTCATGGGAAAAGAGACCTTCGGGACGTAAACGTATGTGACAAATGCTATCAATTTACTTGCTTGTATACAATAGTTGCCCATATTTGTTGATACGCGTAGCTGTTCTCCAGATTCGTAATGGATGCCACAAACACGTCTAAAAACGAGAACATTGACCTGATCGCATTTCGCGGCTGATCTGCATATTCACCGGTCTCACAATCCGACAGATCGTCTTTAGTGATTCGTAAGTCGTATGCCCTGTATTATGAGAGAAACTAGAAGATAAACAATGTGTATATGTGTAAATAAAATCTGAGCCAAAGTCCTCCATACAGATGAATACGAATTAACAGGATATTTTTATGATTGCTACTTAGTCTATGTTAAGACCCTGTGAGTTAGGTGGTAGCGATGCGAGCTCTTCATTCGTATTCCACCAAAGGGATATCAATATTTCTTAGAAAATCAGCCAGTCGCTCGGAAATACTATTTTATGGAGTACGGGTTTTAGAATCCCTGGAAGCACATAGATATGCGAACTGACTGCCGTACTTTGACTGAACTATTGTTGATACCGGTGTTAAAATTGAATCGATATACACTATTTGAGCAGACTGATCCGGGCCGACACATTCCGTATCAGGGGGATAGAGGTATAGATTAATGATTCCTGAAACAGAAAATCCACAGGAGGCGAAACGTGTCTGTCCGGGTTAGGCTGCGCGGCATGCTTAGTCTGATCAGAGTCGACACATAACGCAGAGTCCATAATGTTGGTTTTCTCGCGAGACGGCTCATTTAGCCTTAACATATGAACACCGTACGATGGAAACGGGCTGTATTGTCTTTGTGTGCGAGAAGACTCAGGCGAACATGTCGTACACACAGAGCCTTCACTCTCCGCCTTCAATGCCTATATTCATATATATAGCTTCGTAGTGTAGGGGGTGAGAGCGTCCGCCTCGCGAACGGGATATCAGGGTTCGATCCCAGGTCTAGTCATACCAAATAAGTTTAGAAATGATCGTAATAAGTTCCCTCATTGGTACCCCAGGGTTGTTCGAATATCATTACTGTTGATGCACCGGTGCAAGGATACCAGTAGTAGTTATAACTTACTGAGGGAACGACGTGATAGTGACTGTTGAAAATAGGTTGGAAGCGGCGTAAAACACTATACAAAAAAACACGAAAACAAATTGTCGGTTGCAATTAGGATTAACAATCTGTTGTTCGGTCCTTCGTCACTAGAACGAGAAGGTTTACCAGTAAATGACACAATGTGTTTACGCAAAGAAGGCCTAGTGTACACACGAGCTTTGATTATTAGTGTCATTGTACGGAACTACATCCCAACTACATATATCTGTCATGTGTGTTATGTTATTACTTAAAACTGCAATTGTGAGCCATTTTCAACATTTTTTTCATTCAGTCAAATCACGGCGGCCAGTTCACATGTTAATGTGTTTCAAGGCTTTCTCACACCAGTACTCCACACAACATACTTTCCAAGCAACTGACTGCTTTTCCACATAGACTGTTAGCCCCATTTGTGGAAGACGAATGACTCTAGTCATAGTGACTTTTGTCAAACGTCAGACAGAATGTTGGCCGAGCTGGGGCTCGAACTCACAACCCCTGGATTGACAGCCCGCATCGCTACCGACTGAGCTACCGGGGCTCGGCATATATAAACATGCAAGTTCGTGCCGTCTAATCTTGTTCTGTAGTGATCTCTACTCATGTATCAATATTCAGGAAAGATTAGCACAGAAATGTTAAAGCAAGTAGCTCAGTTGTTAGCGAGTTGGACTGTCAATCCAGGCGTTGTGAGTTCGAACGCTAACTCGGCGTAATATGACTAAAAATAGCTGCAAACGGCGTAAAGCCCCAATCACCAATCAATTAATCGATGTTAAAACTTGTCAAAACAACGGTTGTACGAATTTAACGGGATTAAAGGGTTAATATTATAGGATAACAAGGTGTTAGTTATTTTGTTTTGGTGTAACATATAACTGAGTCGGGTCACGTGATAACACATCTTCGCAAAATGATGTCAATTCCGATCGTTTTACGCACCTGTGTGGACTCTTCGTGATCGTCTCAGTTCTCTAGAAGTTTTTATTCCGATCGTTTTACGCACCTGTGTAGTATCTTCGTGATCGTTTCAGTTCTCTAGAAGTTTTTATTCCGATCGTATTACACACCTGTGTAGTATCTTCGTGATTGTTTCAGTTCTCTAGAAGTTTTTATTCCGATCGTTTTACACACCTGTGTAGTATCTTCGTGATCGTTTCAGTTCTCTAGAAGTTTTTATTTCGATCGTTTTACACACCTGTGTAGTATCTTCGTGATCGTTTCAGTTCTCTAGAAGTTTTTATTTCGATCGTTTTACACACCTGTGTAGTATCTTCGTGATCGTTTCAGTTCTCTAGAAGTTTTCATTTCGATCGTATTACACACCTGTGTAGACTCTTCGTGATCGTTTCAGTTCTCTAGAAGTTTTCATTTCGATCGTATTACACACCTGTGTAGTATATTCGTGATCGTTTCAGTTCTCTAGAAGTTTTCATTTCGATCGTATTACACACCTGTGTAGTATCTTCGTGATCGTTTCAGTTCTCTAGAAGTTTTCATTTCGATCGTATTACACACCTGTGTAGTATCTTCGTGATCGTTTCAGTTCTCTAGAAGTTTTCATTTCGATCGTATTACACACCTGTGTAGACTCTTCGTGATCGTTTCAGTTCTCTAGAAGTTTTTATTCCGATCGTTTTACACACCTGTGTATAGTATCTTCGTGATCGTTTCAGTTCTCTAGAAGTTTTCATTTCGATCGTATTACACACCTGTGTAGTATCTTCGTGATCGTTTCAGTTCTCTAGAAGTTTTCATTTCGATCGTATTACACACCTGTGTAGTATCTTCGTGATCGTCTCAGTTCTCTAGAAGTTTTCATTTCGATCGTATTACACACCTGTGTAGTATCTTCGTGATCGTTTCAGTTCTCTAGAAGTTTTCATTTCGATCGTATTACACACCTGTGTAGTATCTTCGTGATCGTTTCAGTTCTCTAGAAGTTTTCATTCCGATCGCATTTTGCACCTGTGTAGTATCTTCGTGATCGTTTCAGTTCTCTAGAAGTTTTCATTCCGATCGCATTTTGCACCTGTGTAGACTCTTCGTGAGTGATCGTTTCAGTTCTCTAGAAGTTTTCCGGGATGCTTGTTTAGCATTAGATTATTAGCTTGCGAACTGTGAAGATCCTGATCACACTGTTCGGAGGCGCAGACTGATCTGCATCTTCGCATCTCCAAGAATTCACGTAGGTCGATTATTGCATGACTTGGCCCCCACATATTGTCTTATATCGTCAGAGCGTGGACAGAAAGTTGGCGTTAAGATATAGGGCATCTTCTTGTATCTACATTCAACAACTAATCGGTGTCTACTACGCTGCAAGGCATAAAGCAAGTCTGGTAGATGGGATATGCTATACTTAGAAGTATGGCTGATTGATTAGGTTCCCATCTGCAGCAGACGACTATAACAAAATGAATGTATTATTTTTAATTTTACTTAACTTTAACCATTTTCCTCATACGGCATTTCTGCAGCAGACGACTTTGAACACATTTTGTCACAAAATAGAAAATCTCTATAATTGAATGGATAACCTATGACTAAAAGTGGAAAACATGGTGTCAAAAGTAGAAATTGCTCGTTTTGAGCAATTTCTTCTTTTGTCACAAGGTTTTCAAAAAGCCGTCTGCTGTAGAGGCGTCAGAAAGCGTCTATATGAGGGAAAGGGTTAATAGTGTCGTTCCATGTATCATTGTGGCAAAAGGAGAAATTCCTCAATTGTAAGCAATTTCCCCTTTTGCTACAATGTTTTCACAAGTCGTCTGCCTCAGAAACGTCAAAATGCGTCTGCATGTGGGAAAGGGTTAACTGACCCTACGACAGCGGATATGTCGCCCGACCAGAAAATGTACCATGCAGATAAGGGTGCAGGACAGTTGTTCCAAGTACGACCTATATGTGAAAGTAATTTTTGTAAACATTGACTTTTTTATTAACACGTTTTAATAGTTGTATATAATTAAGTTTGTTAAGTTTGCAGTGTAATCTAATACCTATACACATGCATTATTGTTATTTATTGTGTTAATGTGTCGCGGGAATCGATGATGATTTGGGGTTAGAAACGAATGACCTTGTCCGGTTGTGGTAAACACATTGACCATACGTTTTGACCGGTAGAGGGCTTTCATATTAGGCAATGTGTTTACCTTGTGATAAGCCATACATACCCTTAATCTACTTAACTATTCGGTTAATTGACCTTGACATTGATATTTGACCTACATGTATATGTTTACCAAAATATGAACATTGTCCATGACGTTTAGACATGAGTTTATTATTTGCAGCAAGCCCTCTTTCATTATACCGACAGTATTAGTCTTGTTACCTTGGTATTGACGATTCCAAAAATGATTCCAATGATATTTTCGATATCGTATAGGAATGCTGATGTCATTTACGTTTAACTGCACTTACGTTAAATCCATATTTATCTATGTTTATAGCAAGACCGGATTATGAATCATGTATATTCAAATTACCATAATAGGATTCTTTTGTGGTACAGGCGTATTCATTAACTGGAATACAAAATAGTGTCCACATGTTTACATACATCATAATTTAGATCGAGAATAAGTCTGGACGGAAGTTGATATTCCCTCTATTTGTGAATCAAAATGACCGACACAAGTATTATGTTTTTAAGTTCAGATTAACTTTAGGTTTGAACTGAATTTTCATTGTATTGATATTGATACATGTACTGAATAAATGTGCTCTATCTCGAGCCTTCAACTCGGGCATTCACATGTTTTATTATTATTTTTATTATTTTTATTTTTGTTATAACTATTATGTTTATCCGATTGTTTTATGAACAATATCTACGATAATTCATGTTGATAGAATTGTTACTAAAATACATTTTTTCGCATCTAAAATATTTACCTCCCCTGACGACCATTTCGATAAACATTATTCTTGTTTGTTGAAGAGAGAAAGATAAAATGTAAAATTATTAAACAACTAAATGCATCAATGATCTGTTTGATTGAATAATTAAACAGGTGCATGTACATGCTGTTGCCAGAATAAAGTTTTTTCGTGGCATACATACTTTTAAATATACCCTTTCGATGCTTATCATATTAAACCTATCAAGATGGGCGTAAAGGGAGGAGGAGATGAATGCTATATACGTGAACACTATGCATTGTATGTGCTTAACTCTTTCAGCGCCGAATTGATTAAAGTACACTCTTCCATGTTCAAAATCGGGTGTGTCCATAGACAGCTCGTTACGAGCTGACTCACCTGAATTTGCGTTGTTTGCAAAAAACACTCAATATTGCGTGTGGCGCTGAAAGAGATAACAAAACAATAAAACAAGCATTAAACTACGGGTATGTACTCGTATAAACATTTTCATTAAACTATAAAGTAAGCCAATAGTTGATAATCAAGCAGTCAAATTACTGCTACTGTTTAATAGCGAGATTGGCGAACTTGCTGCTTTTAGCTAACCGGAACATTTGACGCAACGCACTGTTGCTTAAATGTTGAACGCATTGGTGGCGTAGGTTTACAGGGTTTTCAAGTTAGCGTCATTATTTATATACCTCTGCAAATGGTTCATTAATCTGTTATGTGCATCAATTGTTGCTATTCAAGCAGTCAACTTACTGCTACTGTTTAATAGCTGTTGAACGTAGTCATGGCGTAGGTTTACAGGGTTTTCAAGTTAGCTTTATTATTTATATACCTCTGCAAATGGTTCATTAAACTATTATGTAAATCAATAGTTGCTAATCAAGCAATCACATTACTGCTACTGTTTAATAGCAGTAATGAAATTGGCGAATTTGCTGCTATTAGCTTACCGGAACATATGATGCAACGTGCTGTTGCTGTTATGTTGATCGTATTGATGCCATAGGTTTACAGGGTTGTTAAGTAAGCTTCTACCTAGGAGACAAAACAAGTGCATAGGGACGGTTCTTAATGAGATTCTTAACCTCGTTTTTAAATTTAACAAGGACAGGGTGGAATCCTAATAACTTATTAGTAAGTAACTTATATGATAAGTAAACGTTGCTCGCCAAACAGTTAACTCTTCACGGCGAAGGTAAATATAATCAGTTAATGTCATAAACAAACGTTACTTTTCCAGTGTCAGCCAAGGAAAAGGCACGACAAACTTCTCGCTTGTTGATAATATCCTTATGAATATTCATGTATTATTGAAAATGAGGCTACAGTAGGGCACTATCATTCTTTGAGAATAAATAATAGGTACGTTCATTGTAATATAATCGGAACGTTTATTATCTGTTATTAAGCTATTGTTGGCGAATGTATTTGGTTTCGTTGTTACATACAGTTAAACGTGTACGCACACATCGAGGGCTTGGTGCGAAACAGTTGTAACTAAAATTGGTATTTTTACCAAGGTTAATCACCTCGCCATAAAGTCCTTATAAGCGTGAAATCATTTTTCTTGGTAAACAATGGAAATGTAGGTGCCATTGCTTGTTCTGAGCAATGGCAGCTAAATTTGCATTGTTTACAAAGGGGTCAAAATAGGTTTTTAGTTACAACCGTTTCACGCCAAACCCTCGACATATACTCAACATTCTTGTTTCATACGGTTAGTAAAGTTGTTAAATTTGATAAGTATCTATATATATATCTAAAGCTACCAAATCTGTGCTACAGTATTTAATCCTTTGTACAATGTATATTCACATTATTCGATATACTATAGATATTATTAATAACAGGTTATTGTACATATAAATTGGTAAAATAAAAATGTAGAGTAGTATCTTGTTATCTCCCTTTGTTATTGTTACTCCAATTTTTTTATTGTCGTGTTTCAATCTCCCTATATACGAGATATAATTCAGAACAATTAAATGTTTGTGACAGGAGCCTGTATATTCTAATCATTGCTACTTGCTTCTGTATACGAGCATGTAGCTATGAGTATTTTATACAGTCGCCTTTCACAAACTATTAATTGTACTCAGAGACATATAAACACATGTTTTTATATATCTCTGCTTTACTCAACTTGCGCTACTGTGGTAAACAAGACCTCGGGCTGAGGGTGTCTCGCCCTTCTAGAAAATTTGACCTAGTGACCTAGTGTTTGACCTACCCCATAACTCAGTTTTAAACTTGACCAAGAGGTGATCTAATAACTTTTCATGAAGATTAAATAAAATGAGTCTTCACAAGGTTATTTTAACATTTGACATAGTGACCTAGTTTTTGACCCCTCGTGACCTATTTGTAAACTTGACCTAGATTTGATGAAAACAAATCTAGTGGTTACATTTCGTGAAGATTGAATGAAGAAAGAGACTTCTAGAGTGATCAGAAGATTATGCCAAATTATGACCTTGAATGATGTTGCATGACCCAACAATACATCTGACATAGTTTCAGAAAAATTACAGCAGGGGTTGCTGAGATATAACCAAGGTTAAGTGTTGAGGTTAAGTTACCTAACATCGCTCAAGCTCTGCCAAAGTATGACCTTGACCTTGACGATTTTGACGTTGAATGATGTCCCATGACCAAACAATACATCTGACATAGTTTCAGACAAATTCCCTCCGGGGTTGCTGAGATATAACCAATGTTAAGTGTTGAGGTCTTGTTACCTAACCAAGTTCAAGTTATGCCAACATATGACATTGACCTTAATCATTTTGACCTTGAATGATGTTCCATGACCAAATAATACATCTGACAGTTTCAGAAAGATTACAGCAGGGGTTGCTGAGATATTTGATGAAAACAATCTAGTGGTTAAAGTTCGTGAAGATTTAATGAAGAAAGAGACTTCTAGAGTGTTTAGAAGATTATTCCAAATTATGACCTTGACCTTGATAATTTTGACGTTGAATGATGTCCGATGACCAAACAATACATCTGACATAGTTTCAGAAAGATTCCATCCGGGGTTGCTGAGATATAACCAAGGATAAGTTTTGAGGTCATGTTACCTAACCAAGTTCAAGTTATGCAAAATATGACCTTGACCTTAATCATTTTGACTTTGAATGATGTTCCATGCCCAAATAATACATCCGACATAGTTTCAGATAAATTATAGCAGGGTTTGCTGAGATATAACCATGGTTAAGTTACCTAACGACGTTCAAGTTCTGCCAAATTATGACCTTGACCTTGAACATGTTGACGTTGAATAATGTCCCATGACTAAACAATACATCTTACATAGTTTCAGAAATGTTCCAGCAGGGGTTGCTGAGATAACCAAGGTTAAGTTTTGAGGTTAAGTTACCAAACCAATTACAAATTCGGCCAAAATATTACCTTGACCTTGAACATTTTGACGTGATATAACTAAGGTTAAGTTTCAAGGTTAAGTTATCTAACCAAGTTCAAGTCCTGCCAAAATATTACCTTCACCTTGACAATTTTGACGTTGAATGATGTCCCATGACCATACAATACATCTGACAAAGTTTCAGATATAGTGATTTGTAAAAGTGGCCGCCGCCGTCGACGGAAAAGTGACTGCTATGTCTCACTTCACTATCGTGGGCGAGACAAAAAGGAATGCAATGACATTTAAAAAGAGATAAAATGAGTTGCGATTCGTTGCATATGCCAACAAATATGCCTCTTTAGTAGACTGACCAGTCCACGTTGGTGTACACACAGGTACCCGGCATGTCATTTCCCCCCCACTATCGTACACTATACATAATATATTAAAGGTATACACTAGCCTTATTCACCAAGGCCGTATGTTAAATAACGTCCGTTCGATTGTCAAAATATGTATATAACATAATGCCTATATTAGGTCCAGACTTAGCTATCGCTAAATACAGCGAGTCAGTAAACTTGCAAATTATTTTTCTCCAGTTAAATACCATGTATGCAAAACATCTATACTTTTAACAAGAGAAAGTTGATACAACGCATCAATGTTGCCGGAAGTCCATACTGCAGTTATGCATAACACTTACATTATAGTAGTTGGAAAAACAGTTATCAACTGCGGGGCATATTGGAACACCAGGGGCGGGTTCAAGACGAAATGAATCATTATTTGCATAGTTTTGTCAACGAAGTGAATGTCCTTCATTGAAATATAATTGAAGCATTTCATTGTTTATGACCAATCTCCATTCTAAGGTAAGTTGACGACACACACAGCAAACTAATTATTGATCATAAACAGTTATGGAAAAGAGTAATCTTGCCAATCATTAGTCATACAGTGCTTTCATCAAAGCATAATTATAAGATTTGTGAATTCCACATACACTTTTCAAGATGTTTGTCAGGATATTTTAACTTTATTATTTATCAATAAAACCACAAAACAGACAATTTAGGATTTGCATGCAATTGCACGTCATTTTACCTTTCCCCTGTTAAAGTCAACATTGGACACCTTTGCTGCAATCTACTTTTAAAACAATGAGAAAAAGGTTAAATTGCTTGGCATCCTAATATAGTAAATAGTCCAATATATTTACAAAGTAGACCACCCTCGAAATATAATATCAGCTAAACAGTTAAATTTCATTGAGATTGTTGTATAATTTCAAACTTAATTTCGAACATAAACCGAACCCTACATGCTATTTTATTGTAATTCATTCCTTCCTTTTTTATAATGAAAATAACAAACTACTCATGTTTTAAATTTGTATTATAATGAGCTCCCTTGTGTCAATGATGCATAACAACATGCAGAACGCAAACAAAATACCTGTAGGGAATCTAATGACACATTTAAAAGTGTCAATGACGACATAATTGTGGTCGAAAGACCCGATTGGTAAACCACTCTTCTTCGCAGAGTTGTCATTCTTTACACTTTCTTTAAAGGTAGAGGGTGTTCATGAAAAATCATATTCCTATTAAAATCAGTTTGATCTCAGTTTGTTCTTTTCTACATTTGTTTCGAACCAAATAAACATCTTAAATCACCTATAATTTAATATTTTAGGGCGTGTACAATAACATCTTTTGAAGTTTTTCCAAGTGTGTCAATTTCTTTCCTTTGTAGCGTAGCAAGTCTAACAGGGACTCTTTTGACTTCGTAGATAAGACAAAAAAGCATAAATGCGATTCAAAATAAAGAAACTGCAAATACTTAAAACATCGGATTATTTATTTCATTTTAGATGTGTCATAACTTAGTGTTTTTAAACAAACACAATTGTAATATGTTCAAGACATTTAAATTTGTTTTTTTCTAATAATAACTCCCATGTCATTAAAGCTATTAAAAATATAAGTCGCGGGCTTCTGCCCAACGACTATTAATTAATATATTTGTTATATTTGTCGAGAGCATCGCTCTTATCTGCTGATGCCGAGCCCCAGTCGCTCAGTCGGTAGCGATGCGGTCTGTCAATCCAGGGGTTGTCAGTTCGATACCCAGCTCGGCCAACATTCTTTCTGACGTTTGACAAAAGTCACTGTGACAAGCGTCATTTATCTTTCACCAATGGGCAAAATGTCTATGTGGAAAAGCAGCCAGTTGCTTGGAAAGTATGTTGTGTGCAGTACTGGTGCGAGAAAACCAGGAAACACATGAGTAGATTAATTTGCCGCAGTGATATGACTGAACAATTGTTGAAAACGGCTTTTAACACCAATCAATCAACTTATTCGCTGAATAGTTATTGAGAAGATGAAACGGACGAAACGAATGAAAAGATGAATAAATCATATGACCCATCCCACGGGAAAACCAACATTGTGCGTAAAGTATCGACTCGGATCAGCCTAAGCATGCCGTGCAGGCTAATCCGGGCAGACACTGTTCGCCTCCTGTGGATTTTCTGTTTCAGGAATCATTACTCTATATCTCTATCCCCCTGAGATGGAATTTGTCTACCCGGATCTGATCTGCTTCGATACATTACGCAGAGTCCATAATGTTGGTTTTCTATCGGAACTTCTCATATAAAACATGTCACATATATAGATGATACTTCCCTGTCCCGCTAACAAAACACAGCTTTTATTCTTTCATTAATTCACATCTGTTGAACATCATAAAAAAGGGATCGCGGTCTGTAACATCTGTTTCTCGTTAGATGTGTTCAGTTATATATATAGCGATCTAAGCTACATTATGTGGAATGGCACTCCCGTCCTATGTTAATTTACATTCTGGAAGTAATGGCTTTCACTCCTTTAGCGTTCAGGGTTGTGAGGTGAGCATTACTATGTGAAAAAGCAGCAGGTTGCTACGAAAAAGTGTTGTTTCGTGTACTGATGTAATAAAGCTAGCAAATACATTAATACATGGGTACGTGAACTGGTTGGCCGCCGTTATATCACTTATCAGTTGTTGAAAACGGCTTTAAACCCCAATCAATCAACCTGGTTTCTTTTTCTGACAGTACACTGGCTGCTTTTTCACATAGACTGTCATCCATTTGATGGAAATCGAAATATGGAAAGAATATTGGCCACTTTGGGGTTTGGACTCACATCCCTCTATTTACTGACTGAGATGGTGAAAGGAACAAACAGATTACCAGTACTGGCATCGATTTCCTTATATTAACCCATTTCCACATACAACAAATCTGCAGCAGACGACTTTGAAAACATACCGCACTAAATTTAGAAGCTCCATGAAGGTACTATAATTGAATAGAGTTGAAAACATGGTGACAAAAAGAGAAATTGCTTTTTTTGTCGATATGTTTTCAAAAAGCCGTCTGCTGCAGAGGCGTCAGAAAGCATCTATATGAGGAGAAAAGGGTTAAAGATACTTTATTGTAAATCAATTTACTTTAATTCTTTCCGACATACAACAAATCTGCTGCAGGCGATATTGACGACATTAAGTAAAACATATTGAAACTTTCTCTTTAGGAAGATCACTTATTGAATAAAGTTGAAAACATTGTGGTAAAAGAAGACATTGCTAACTATGAACAATTTCTCCTTTTACCACAATGCTATCATAAATCGATTGAAAATGAAGCGTCAGAAACCGTCTGCATGTGGAATATGGCTAAAGAGATGGACGAAACATTCTGTGCAAGGGTTACACGTAAAACAGCATTTCCGAGGCTTTAAATTGTATGATAATAACAGTCATATTGCAAGCTGAATGTGTTCAAAACTGCTCTTTAGAAACGTCAAACATGCTTGTATAATTAAATACCTGACATGGATTGTTTGATTGATTGATATATTGATATATTGATTGATTGATATATTGATTGATTGATTTATATAATGATTGATTGATATATATATATTGATTTATTTATTTATCAATCGATCGATTGATTGGATGATTGATTGATTGATTGATTGATTGATTGGTTGGTTGGTTGATTGATTGGTTGATTGGATGATTGATTGATTGGTTGGTTGGTTGATTGGTTGATTAATTGATTGATTGATTGATTGATTGATTGATTGATTCTATGATTGATTGATTGATTGGTGTTTTACGCCCCTTACAATTATACGCAAGGGAGGGCAGCCATTACTAACATTTTGAAAGTCTTTGGTGTGACACGGTCGGGGATCGAACCAGCACCAAAGACTCTACCACTCTACCACTTCACCACCGAGGCGGCCATCTAACTGGGAAAAAAGCTTCTGATCAGACTGTGATGCGCCGTCTTAACTGATCAAAAAACCTCGAAGGTCGGTTTTCGTGTAACCTTGTCCATATAAGAGGCAGTGGTGGAAGGTAGAAATGGCTTTTGTTAACAATGCATACCCATATCAGTGTGAGCATCCGTATAGTCTGATCAATATTTATATTGGTCACGTTTAACTTACAGACGTTTGTAAGAAGGCTCTGTCAACATTTGTAGATTCTGATCAATTAAGCAGCGGATCTGAGCCTACACTATTCTTAAACACCGACGTATATCTTTTGTCAGGTACTGGCTCAACTATTATCCCTTTCATTCACAGAACAACTTGCGATATCTTGAAACAATCCATTCAATTGTATAAAGTGCCTAAAACAAGTGATTTACCCATACACATTGTCGTTCAAACAACTGTACACCGCCTCGGTAGTATAGTGGTAGAGCCACCGCCTCGGGTGCGGAAATTCGTGGGTTCAATCCCCAGTCGTGTCACACCAAATACTTTAAAAATTGTAGTAATGGCTGCCCTCCTTGGCGCTCTGGGTCGCGGGGTTTGCATTTACGACTGACTGGCTGGTGTCAGGATAAATGGACCACAGTAGTTATAATAACTTACCAAGGACCGTGACATAACTACAAGATTGTGGAAAGCGGAGTTTTAAAAACATACAATCTATCAATCAGTCAGTCAGTCCAGTCAACTTCAGATTCCGTTCTTGTCGAGAATAGTTCATCAGAAGAGATATCATATACAGGGGTAATTACTAAATCAATCGTACGCTCTAGTAAACTCTTAAGTGTTGTGCCCATAAACACCCTGACTCAACACTTATCATATATAGGACATTGGACATTGGATGATGTCCGTAAATGAGGACATAACTTCACGATTGGTTGATTGATTGATCCTATGAGCCATCCCACGAGAAAACCAACATTATGGCATCTGCGTAATGTATCGACCCAGATCAGCCTGCGCAGTCCGCGCAGGCTAATTCGGACCGACACATTCCGTGTCAGGGGGATAGAGGTATAGAGTAATGATTCCTAACACAGAAAATCCACAGAAGGCGAAAAGTGTCTGTTCGTGTTAGCCTGCGCGGCATGCTTAGGTTGATCCGGGTCGATTCTTTACGCAGAGTCCATAATGTTGGTTAACAGGATGAGGATGATACTACTAATAAGAAGAACATGCAGATGCTTTTAAAGTAAACTAGAATACAAAGTGTATCAACCTTGTATAAAAAAAACACATTTAATTGTATTGTTGATATAAGACAAGTTACCTACATATACTGTGAAACAAAAGGTAAGCAATATTTCAACGTGTCTACCGTTAAATGCATGCATTGCTATACAAGACAAGACCCGTATTGCAGAAAACCAAATAGTCGGGTGTTTGGGACCAGTGTAGAACCAGATCATGTTGCGCCTCGGCGTATTCTGATATGGATCTGCACCATTCAGTCTCAATATCTCCATCAAATATTTATTTATTCCTGTATCCAAGCTAAGGATATCCCATTCACAGCAATCACAACACAATTCGAATTGCATGGTGTTTACACAATTGTCAACAATGTTTCAGTCATACCACGGCGTTTAATTGGGGAAGTTACTTATACTACTGGTCCATGTCAGCGGGTTGTCGTCATGCTAACACCACCGTTATGGGCACCAAAGGAGCGTAGGAGCGTAGGCCATTACTACACTTTTCTGAATATTGGATATGACCCTGCTTTGTATCGAAACCGCAACCTCCAACTACCGTGACGACTACAGGTCCATGTCAGCGGGTTGTCGTCATACTAACACCACCATTATGGGCGCCATGGAGGGTAGGCCATTACTACAATGTTCTGAATCATAGATATGAACCCGCTTGGTATCGAAACCACAACCTCTCACTACCGAGACGACTACTCGTACATTTATCCCGACACCGATGTATCAGTCGTAATGCTATCCCAGCAACCCTGAGGGCCAAAGAGGAAAATCACTACTTCCCATTTTAAAGTCTGGGGAACGAACTCTGGTTCTTTTCTTTTGAAGGGAACCTTCTATCTACAACACAACCGATGCAGTGACCGGATTAGTCTAAGGCTGTTATTAGAACTACTGTTTTCATGGTTAGAATCTTTCCTACACTTTTGCTTTTCAAAGTTCTATACCGAGCGGACTCACCTGAAACCAGCATTGTTTGCAAAAACCTCAATATTGCCTGTGGCGCTGAAAGAGTTAAGACAATATGTATTGTTTTCGTGTGCGTGTTTTGTATGTAAATTGTTCTACAGAACCCCGCTTTAACAGAATTTCATTTAAACAATTGCGTTCGCAAGGGTCCATCTCTGTTGTGTAGCGGTAGAGAGTCCGACACTGTCCTGGAGGTCTCGGTAGCTAATGTCAGGATAAATGGACCAGTAGTACAGGTCCCTTACTCGGGAGACGCCGTGATATAATTATAAAAAAAATGTTTTAAGTATTGTTAAAATCATACAACCAAAATGTCGATTCCAATGTACTTTACCATATCTGCTGGTAATTATTATCCCGATGCCTGCATATCAGTCATAATTTACGCAATTGTATAACCCAAAGGGTTAATCGGTCTGCGTACGATTCGTATCGGGGCCGATAAAACTACTTTCACAAGGTGATAGAACGCTGCAGGAGGCCGGTAATCAACTAATCGATGAGGAATAATTCTTAGTGATTAACGCATTCTCTCCGCTACCCATTTACCATTCGCATTGACGAAGGTCTTTCTGGGATATGTCTAGCGGTTTAGGAAAAGTGAACTGGTATTTTCCATACAGTATCTCTTTACCATACGTTGTGGGTACACGAAAATAACGTCTCGGTGGGACAATTGGTTAAGTGGTTAGATAATGAATTTACATCATGGTAAACGCATGTATTCTTGAGCTCGGTCCGAACCCTTTCCGAGATACAGACGTTTTTTGACGCCTCTTTGGCAGACGACGTTTGCAAACAATAGGAGCGGTCCCGCGAGAAAACCCAACATTGTGGACTCTGCGTAAAGTATCGACCCGGATCAGCTTAAGCATGCTGCGCAGGCTGATCCAAGCCGACACTTTTCGCCTCTTGTGGATTTTCTGTTTAAGGAATCCTTACTCTATACAACTATCCCCCTGAGACGGAATGTGTCGGCCCGGATCAGTCTGCGCGGCAGCGCAGGCTGATTTGGTCGATACATTACGCAGACGCCATAATGTTTTCTCCTCCTGTGGATTTTCTGTTTCAGGAATCATTACTCTACACCTCTATCCTTCTGAGACGGAATGTGTCGGCCCGGATCAGAGTGCACGGACAGCGCAGGCTGATCTGGGTCGATACATTACGCAGATGCCATAATGTTGGTTTTCTCACTTGAAGGCTCAATTATGAGAAACGTTATGAGTCGATGCTGATAACGAGCAATTTTACCTTTGGTCATGACATGTAAGCGTTCAACTCTATTCAGTAAGTATTCTTTCATCTATAGAGATTTTCTATAGTTTGCCAAGATGTTGTCATGGTCGCCGATTTATTGTATTTGTGAAAGGGTTAACTTCTTAAACTGTCTATCAACTGAGAGGCAAATCAATTCTTGGAATTGTCTACTATATGTAAATTAGGTCAGTTTTATTTGATAGCTACCGATTTATTGTATTTGTGAAAGGGTTAACTTCTTAAACTGTCTATCAACTGAGAGGCAAATCAATTCTTGGAATTGTCTACTTTATATAAATTAGGTCAGTTTTATTGAATAGCAAAGCCTTTTACGAAAATTGTTACTGTTTCTAACATATTATATTGTAATGTTTTATTAAGGTTAACGAGAACAGAATTCATGAATTGTATAATGTTATTGGTTAAGAACAAATAATGGAAGGAGAAACATATTAAGCATTGTGTCTCTGTCATATCCATGTGGTTTTTTTCTTGCATTATTGTAACGTAACGCCCATGCTATTTTATACGTGTATACCATTTGTTGTTGTTTTTTGTTTTTTTCTTGTTTTGTGGTCCATGATATTGTAAGTGAAACACTTTCCCACATACAACAAGTTTACAGAAAACGACTTTGAAAATATCCGGGCAAGATTATGTTATATCTTTATAAAGGAAAGTTTAAGCTTTAAAAGGAGTTGAAAACATTGTGGCAAAAGGAGAAATTGCTCGTACTGAGCATTTTTTCTTTTGTAACAGTGTTTTCAAAAGTCGTTTGCTGCAGAGGCGTCATAAAGCGTCTGTATGTGGCAAAGGGTTAACTGTGAATTATATGTATTTTGACTACGAGCGTATGTGTTCAAATGTTTTTTCGAATAAAGTTATGTTCTATTCTGTTATGGTATAAATTATCATTCCTCTTGGTATAAAGCTTGAAGTAAAATTTGATCCACGCGTGCTTGACACACGTGTTGCTTGGGAAGATTGTTGTGTGGAGTATTGGTGTGAGAAAACCAGGAAACACATGAGTAGGTGAACTGGCCGCCGTGATATGACTGAGAAATTGGTAAAAACAGCGTTTAACCCCAATTCATCAATCAATTGACACACGTGACCATTGTGTGCGATCTAGATTCGTTGTTAATCCTTTCCTATATCGGATCACGATAGTTTGTGTGTGTGTATATATACGAGGGGTGATCCAGGACTTTTGTTATTATTTAGACAAAAATCAAACTTGTTGGAGATAAACCTGATTTTATCAAAAGTCCACATATGGCTAACATACATGAGAAATATTTAAATAATTGGTTGAAAATAAAACAGATTGTGAGATTATGAAAATTGTAAGTACCATGGGAGCAGGCCACGGTAATAAAGTCAATCTGACATCGCCGTTTGAAGCGAAACAAGTTGGTTGGAAAAACGTGTATAAATATTTTAAAAACAGTTATATCAACACACTGTCTGCATCAATTTCCCCAGTACATTGAGTAGCCATTGCTTATATACATTGCATAACCACTGTTCACCGAAATGCGTAACATAGGATGTGTAACAAATGACAATTCCTTTGGTGAAAAAGTACACTGACGCTGTTTCTTTTAACGTTAGAACTTGCTCATTTGCAAGCGACATGAGCTTCCCACTGAGTTCTCCTCTACAGCCATGAATAAAAGTGTATGTTTATATCGTTAGTAACTGCTTCGCTCCTGATGAACACCGATGTACAATAGTGTATGTTTATATCGTTTGTAACTGCTTCACTCCTGATAAACACCACTGTACAATAGTGTATGTTTATATCGTTAGTAACTGCTTCACTCCTGATGAACACCGCTGTAAAATAGTGTATGTTTATATCGTTAGTAACTGCTTCGCTCCTGATGAACACCGCTGTACAATAGTGTATGTTTATATTGTTAGTAACTGCTTCACTCCTGATGAACACCGCTGTAAAATAGTGTATGTTTATATCGTTAGTAACTGCTTCGCTCCTGATGAACACCGCTGTACAATAGTGTATGTTTATATTGTTAGTAACTGCTTCACTCCTGATGAACACCGCTGTACAATAGTGCATGCTTATATCGTTAGTAACTGCTTTACTCCTGGTGAACACAACTGTACAATAGTGTATGTTTATATCGTTAGTAACTGCTTCACTCCTGATGAACACCGCTGTACAATAGTGTATGTTTATATCGTTAGTAACTGCTTCACTCCTGATGAACACCACTGTACAATAGTGTATGTTTATATCGTTAGTAACTGCTTCACTTGCGGATGTACACTACTGTACAATAGTGTATGTTTATATCGTTAGTAACTGCTTCACTCCTGATGAACACCACTGTACAATAGTGTATATTTATATCGTTAGTAACTGCTTCACTCCTGATGAACACCACTGTACAATAGTGTATGTTTATATCGTTAGTAACTGCTTCACTCCTGATGAACACCACTGTACTATAGTGTATGTTTATATCGTTAGTAACTGCTTCACTTCTGATGAACACCATTGCACAAGAGTGTATGTTTATATCGTTAGTAACTGCTTCACTCCTGATGAACACCGCTGTACAATAGTGTATGTTTATATCGTTAGTAACTGCTTCACTCCTAATGAACACCACTGTACAATAGTGTATGTTTATATCGTATGTTTATATCGTTACATGTAGTAACTGCTTCACTCCTGATGAACACCACTGTACAATAGTGTATGTTTATATCGTTAGTAACTGCTTCAATCCTGATGAACACCACTGTACAATAGTGTATGTTTATATTGTTAGTAACTGCTTCACTCCTGATGAACACCACTGTACAATAGTGTATGTTTATATCGTTAGTAACTGCTTCACTCCTGATGAACACCACTGTACAATAGTGTGTGTTTATATCGTTAGTAACTGCTTGACTCCTGGTGAACACTACTGTACAATAGTGTATGTTTATATCGTTAGTAACTGCTTCACTCCTGATGAACACCATTGTACAGTCGTGTATGTTTATATCGTTAGTAACTGCTTCACTCCTGATGAACACCATTGTACAATAGTGTATGTTTATATCGTTAGTAACTGCTTCACTCCTGATGAACACCATTGTACACTAGTGTATGTGTATATCGTTAGTAACTGCTTCACTCTTGATGAACACCATTGTACAATAGTGTATGTTTATATCGTTAGTAACTGCTTCACTCCTGATGAACACAACTGTACAACAGTGTATGTTTATATCGTTAGTAACTGATTCACTCCTGATGAACACCACTGTACAATAGTGTGTGTTTATATCGTTAGTAACTGCTTGACTCCTGGTGAACACCACTGTACAATAGTGTATGATTATATCGTTAGTAACTTCTTCACTCCTGATGAACACCGCTGTACAATAGTGTATGTTTATATCGTTAGTAACTGCTTCACTCCTGGTGAACACAACTGTACAATAGTGTATGTTTATATCGTTAGTAACTTCTTCACTCCTGATGAACACCGCTGTACAATAGTGTATGTTTATATCGTTAGTAACTGCTTCACTCCTGATGAACACAACTGTACAATAGTGTATGTTTATATGGTTAGTAACTTCTTCACTCCTGGTGAACACCACTGTACAATAGTGTATGTTTATATCGTTAGTAACTGCTTCACTCCTGGTGAACACCCCTGTACAATAGTGTATGTTTATATCGTTAGTAACTTCTTCACTCCTGATGAACAACACTGTACAATAGTGTATGTTTATATCGTTAGTAACTGCTTCACTCCTGATGAACACAACTGTACAATAGTGTATGTTTATATGGTTAGTAACTTCTTCACTCCTGGTGAACACCTCTGTACAATAGTGTATGTTTATATCGTTAGTAACTGCTTCACTCCGGATGAACACCACAGTACAATAGTTTATGTTTATATCGTTAGTAACTGCTTCACTTGCGGAAAAAAGGGGTGACCTCCACAATCGCCATTGGCATTTTGAAATTAAATTTATTTCTTACACCTATATTTCTTTCACCTTTATTCGACATTTATTTATTTCACGTTCATTTATAGATGGGATCAAGATTAAACCATTAAAGGTCCAAGAGATATTAATTGATTTATTTTACCATTAATTTATTTACCTTTATCTCACAATCCCTTAATTGGACAACTAAATACATGAAGGTCAAATACGTTTATAAAATGGTGACCCAACCTTTGCAATTAACAAGTTTATGAAATGGTGACCTCACTGTTACAATTGAAAAGCATTGCACCACACCATCACTGTACCATTGGCCACTGTCATGGCACCGACCCGGCTTCTCCGTTGTAGTAGTGCTTTAGATACAGTCTCTGTCTCTTCGCCGCCCTGCTGGTGTTGTTGCTGTACAGTCGCCTCTACAAATCACCCATAACAGCATCAGTTATCCACGAGTCGGGGCTGAGGTTGTGCTGCTTGTTCTCACGGTCGCCAAAATAACAATCATCTGTGCAGGCCGTCCTCAGCATACTCCAGCACCATAGTCTCTACGTTATTCGGCTCATGTCGGAGGGCAGTGAGCAGGTAGCCCCAGCGGTTGGCCAGTATAAAAAAGGCATTATCGACACATTGTCTTGCACGAGAATGCGATAGTTGCGTCTTCCCCGATGATAAAAAACGGCATCCGGTGTTGGAGATGACCGCATCTCGCAGAGCCGACTCGTTCCACAGCTGGCCATCAGATGCTAACCCTGGGACACCGACTTGGGCCCACATGGACCCGTTGTCCCCGATGATATGCGGCATATGAGGGTCGTGGACAGGCAGAGGTTCAGGTTAGGGGATGCCGATGGTGTAGGAGATGACCGCATCTCGCAGAGCTGACTCGTTCTACAGATGGGCATTAGATATTGCCCCTAGGGCACCGACTTAGGCCCACATGAACCTGTAGTTCGAATAAACGAGGGCTAGTAGCACAATGGAGTGGTACCTCTTGTAGCTGTAGAACGAGGTGCCTGAGTATGATGGCCACGTTCAGTCAAACTTCTTGTTAGTCTCTCAAACATGTGTCTTTCTTCTGCTTGAGTCGCTCCAGCACGTCTCGTAACATCTCGGGGTGAGTCTGGTGGAGTCGCGGAACTCCACCACATCCTCGTTCCTCAAGAGCAGCATGAGGTTACCAGATGCTCCTTGTTCCAGCCTGAAAGTGATCCAATGGCGGATCCACCACTTCCTCTCCCGACGGTGTGCCATCCATATGCGCAAGAGCTGTGCATAGATGAGTGTGAGGTACATGTTAGTCTGGCTGTGTCTCAGCAAGTGCATTCGTTATCCATGGCTGTGAAACTAGGAATACACCAATGGTTATGTCAGAAGACCATCCAGTATATATAAATCGAGAAACCTCCCCAGAATTATGTTGTTGCCAAAGTGGTAGAGATCGTCGCACAAGAGGTTATTGGAACACAGGAGCGAGCTCGTAAATATCCCCATTTATCCATATCTGAAATTAGCTATTCGCAAGTGTCCGTAATCATCCCCACAAATAGGTATCTGTCAGTATTGGAACGCAAGCTATCCGTATTGAAACGTTTCTGTAGGTAACATTCCTTAACAATACACAGAACGAGACCCGTAATTAACCGCAACTAAAGGTAACGATCCGCATGAAACCGTATCAATCCACAACTTGGGGAAGTCCGCGGAATGATAGGTTTAGATACGGCTTAGATACGGATGAATGCCTTCAGTAAGCTTCAGTTACAGATCATTACGGTTTACTCGTCCGCGCCTGAATTTTGAAACTTTTCAAAATTTGGACGCGGATCCTGTTGACCCTGCGGATACGATACGGACAGTTACGGAATCTGCGGATGCGATAGGGACCATTACGGATAGAAGGGACCGTAGCATCCGCATAATCCGTATGTGTGTGTATGACTAGGACATAAGTGACAAGGCGAGGAGTCATTACTACCTACGTTTTTTATGATCCGACCGAGGATCGAACCTTGGTCCCCGACTCCAACTCCCGCATTAACCACTACACCAAACGCTTTTAAAATATACTAGGCTACACTATCGAAAATGTCTATAAACAAAGGCATGTTTATAGAATATTGTTTATATGATAACATAGGAGGAAACTGCTTATTATAACCAACTAAACCAAGTTTTCATTTTGCCACAACGTTTTAATAAGTCGTCTGCGGTGGGTGCGTCAAATTGCTTCTGTGTGAGGGAAAGGTTTACTCAATTACTTGACATGATATATATAGCTTCATCTCCTGGTCAAATGAAAAGTTTGAAATGTGATTTTAACATAATAATTGAAACAAATATAAATAAATAAAGGGAGAATAATATTTGGCATAACTTATTTATTCAATTTTATTTCAAATGGCGTCTGCTGCATACTACAATACAAAACGTATATATATGAGCCGTTCCACGAAAAACCAACATTATGGACACATTCCGTATCAGTGGGACAGAGGTATAGAGTTATGATTCCTGAAACAGAAAATCAATAGGAGGCGAAAAGTGTATGTCCGGATTAACCTGCGCGGCATGCTTAGGCTGATCCGGATCGATACTTTACTCAGAGTTCGCAATGTTGCTTTTTTTTAGCAACTGCTCATATATGTATATCATTTAATTAAGTAAAATGCACTCTAATGAAAGGCAACGTTCGACATATAAACAAATCAAAGGTGTACCCAGGTCATTGGCCACAGATCATTATATATCGTATTCTGTCTCATTAGATATTCTCGGTAGATATCATATTCAGTCTCATTAGATTCAATATTCACTGAGTGAACCTCAAAACTATACTTTTCACAAATGACAGATCAAGATAAGACTTTTGTAGTTCACCAGTGGATCGTCAAGAGATATACTCATTAGATGTCGCGATTCCCTATCGGCTCGCGTAGCAAGTGACCAGAATAATTAAGAAAGCATTGCTGCCTATTATATTTTTAACATACGCTATGAATATTACATAAGCAAACCAGGATGACTGGCGTCTAGAGTAATTCAAAATCGACCTAAGCATTCACGTCTTATCTTGTATTGTGACCAAACCGTAGGAAAACGGATAATCGAAACTTAACTACCCCAAAGGACTCGGATCAGCCTGCCGAGTTGCGCAACCTGGTCGGGGTTTTCCCTTTTTGCAATATCGTCATGCAAGCATCATGCTTTTAAACGAATTTCCATGACCACACAATGTCATTAGCCCTTCCCCACAAAAAGACTCCATCTGATGCCTCTGCATCAAATGCCATTTGAAAACATTGTGGAAAAAAATGAAATTGTTCATCATGAGCAATTTCTCCATTTGCCAATATGATTTCTCCTCCTTTCAATAATTACACTTTCTTTCATATATATTTTCAATATGTTTTCTCCTCCTTTCAATAATTACACTTTCTTTCATATAAATTTTCAATATGTTTTCTCCTCCTTTCAATAATTACACTTTCTTTCATATATATTTTCAATATGTTTTCTCCTCCTTTCAATAATTACACTTTCTTTCATATATATTTTCAATATGTTTTCTCCTCCTTTCAATAATTACACTTTCTTTCATATATATTTTCAATATGTTTTCTCCTCCTTTCAATAATTACACTTTCTTTCATATATATAATATTTTCCATATGTTTTCTCCTCCTTTCAATAATTACACTTTCTTTCATATATATTTTCCATATGTTTTCTCCTCCTTTCAATAATTACACTTTCTTTCATATATATTTTCCATATGTGTTTTCACGTGTTTGCAAAGTCGTCTGATGAAGATTAGCTGTATGTGGGAAAGATTTAAACATGAATAATGTGATCATAACCATTGACGCTAAACCCTTTGACTGCTGGAATTATCATTGTAGACCCAGTGTCACCAGGTCAGCCGGATCGACCTCGCCGTTTGTCCAGGCTTTATACTGTTGACAGCCCAACTCAAAATATTCCTAGAATTGGCTATGGATTGCCCTGTATGAAAAAAGCTTGTCAATCCCTTTTTAAGACAAAAGCTTTATTTTAATATCAGATTGTTTTATTGACAATTTTCGAGTGACTTGATTCCAACCGAGAAAGCATGCATACATACATAGATATCCTCAATTCATATACCATTCAGCTGGATTAGCAACATTTATTTATGAGCCGTTCCAAGAAAAAACCAACAGTGTGGACTCTGCGTAAAGTATCGACCCGAATCAGCCTGGGCATGCCGCGCAGGCTAACTCGAACAAACACTTTTCGCCTCCTGTGGATTTTCTGTTACAGGAATCATTACTCTATACCTCTATACCGCTGAGAAGGAATGTATCGGGCCGGATTAGCATGCGCGGACTGAGCAGGCTGATCTGGATCGATACATTACGCAGAGTCCATGATGTTCTATTTCTCGTCTCATATGTTTTTATTAGCATTGACGTTTAATTAGCTTCATACACAAACAAATGCAATTTATTCAATTTATCAAAAAAATGCTTTTCTCATAAATCAATTAATTAATCATGCTGAGAAAGTGAACAATCAATCGAATTGATCGGTGTCAAACTTTAGCTGGTAGATTTACCTCCCGTATATTATCAAAAATAAATAACTAGAAGGGACACGTGTAACTTCTATTTGTGGACAATTGAATACAAAACAATACAATAGTTTATTTGCGTAATTAAGACTCCGGCTCATAATGCAGACATATGATATCATACAACTTACTATGTAATAATATTTCTTCCCAAAGCAAAAGGACTTTTTCTTTTTATTAACTCCTGCAATTTGAAGAATACCATCAAAACTCTGTAAGCTGGGTAAAGCATTAAACCATGAACGAGTACATGTACATGTTTTATATAAACATTTATTATATTCTTACTTTTCACAAATAAAATAAACATGACACAATCACCAAGACATCTTTTTGCACAAAACAATATACACAAAGTTATGTTCTCTTTGAAATTTAAAATGACATTACAGTTAGATATAATAAAATTGGCTGTAATTTGACCTCTGCTGATCTTAATGCACAGATTGTTGTGGATTTCTTGCTCTAGATTTGAATATTGTGTTTACTGTCCTCAATAACAAGGTAGTAGTACACATTCACAATAAACATTTCTGGTTAATACTATTTTGGGCTAATACGACCGGAACCGATTCACTCTTCAATGGTTTACCGGTGAATGTTTTGTCCTCAAAATAGTTCCTCGAAGACAGTACTCGTTGGTAGTCTCTCCTACCAAAGGTTCATGGTTCGAATCCCGGGAGGAACGGGATCTACCTTTTGGACTTTTTTCCACACAAACAGATTGAGTATTTGTAAGGTGAACATGATGCAGATATCTAGAGCGTGGAGTATTTTAGTTGAAAGACTGTTCCGCAATCTATGTACAATAAATACAAATCAAGAAATAGTCAGTAAAAAACGGAACAACCCTTTCCCATATACAGCTTTCTGACGCCGCTAAAGCAGCCCACGTTTGAAAACGAGGATGCAATTTCCCCTTTTGCCACTATGTTTTCAAATTTATTCAATAATGTTGTTTTCCTTTACAGAGATATCCCCTATATTAGATGCATATTTGCTGTAAGAGAATTTTCAGAATAATCTCGGTCATCGACGTTGAACTTTATAGTTCATGTGGTCTTTGTCGACATGTTCCCGTACTTGTACACCGGAATAGGACATCGTTCTCTACGGAGTTAATAAACTTCTCCCACACACAAACAAATCTGCGCTAGACGACTTTTATAACATCAAGGCAAAACAAATCTGGAAAAACATCTATGACTAAAAGTAAAATTATATTTAATAAAATATATACAGTTTTTGGCAAAAGGAGAATTTGCTCATCAAGAGTAATATCTACTTATGCCATAATGTTTTAAAACGTCATCTTTTGAAAACGCGTCAGAACGTCTACAGACAGTAAAATGTTAAAATCAATTTAATCCTAGATAGAAATAAATAAATGTATAAGCCGCGACACGCGAAATGCGACCTTCAGAGGTTTTTAAAACAGTTGCAAAAACCATTTATTAGCACATTCCCTCATACATGTACAGACGCATGTTGTTGTCACTCTAGCAAAAAAAAAGACTGTGTGAAGATTTTCTCCATTTGTCACAATGTTTTTTCAATTATCATACATTTATTTACAGATAGGGTTTATGTTTTATCCAAGATATTGTCAAGATCGTCTGCTGCAGATATGTTGTATATGGTAAAGGGTTACAGTTTATACACTATATAGTCAGCTTTCTCATCATAATCCTTTTCTACATACTTCGAGGAGGTTTGCATGACTAAATCATGAACATGGAAAATATGAGCAGTCCCGCGAGAAAACCAACAGTATGACATCTGCGTAATATATCGACCCAGATCAGCCTGCGCTGTCCGCGCAGACTGATCAGGGCCGACATATTCCGTCTCAGGAAGATAGGGGTATAGAGTAATGCTTCCTGAAACAGAAAATCCACAGGAGGCGAAACGTGTCCGTCCGGGTTAGCCTGCGCGGCATGCTTAGGCTAATCCGGATCGACACTTTACGTAAATGTTGGTTTTCTCGCGAGACGTCTCATATGTTGATCGGATGCGCAAACCGATCCGGGTTCTCGCCCTGGTGTCGACAAATCTAGAAAGGCGATTTTCGCACGAGGTTCCTCATACATTGTCCATAAATAGTAAGCGAGACATGACCTCAAAATTCAATTAGACCCCCGTTAATTAATATTTTCCTCTGTGTAATTATTTAGAGTTATGATGTTAGGCATAGTTAACTAAGGGCATAGTCGTTCCCCAAAGGTTTGAAGGAATGGCGACCAGGGTAGATCTTGACCAGTTGTAATGTTGTTTTCCGCTGCTTTCAACCGTTATACAATTGTTTCACGGCGTTTCCTGGGTCAGTTACAAGCACAGGTCCATTATACCTGCAGACACCAGCGAGTCAGGCGAAATGTTACCACAATCCTGATCGCAAAGTAAGAAAAGCCATTATTACCATTGTAATATACAATATTTTGATATGATCCCAGACCGAGGATCGAAACCGCGACATCTCGCAGCCGAGGCAGTCGCTTAACCACTACACCAATGAAGCGGTTTAAGATCTTGATCAGACTGTGTTGAGGACGTGCAGCAGGGTCTTACTATGGGTTCATCGCAAGTTCCTCAAGGTTGGTTTTAGTGTGACGTCTCCCCAATGAACTAGTTGATAAACCACCGATTGTAAATAATTCTTTTTTTAAAAGGTTGCTTTTTTTAAAAGCCACAACCACGCAGTTTTCGCAGTATTATCTTTCTCGTTTCATTGTGAAGTTTCAT
>JASEVX010000003.1:35261598-35307923 GCA_031761405.1 Serripes groenlandicus | reverse complement strand
ACATTTTTATTCAATGTTTGATTTATAGATTATGGCCAAGATTGTGCCTGGATGTCTTGAAATACGTCTGTTGCAGAATTGATGTATGTGGAAAAAACTGGTTAATGACCTAATTCACATACAATATATTGACTATAAGAAATCTGCGAATCGTGATTGGATTATTGTGTTTTTTTTTTCTTTTCTTAGAAGCTCTGTGGGGGAGCAAATGAATTGACAGGTCCCTTGATATTCAACCATGTCCCACATACAACAAATATACAGTAAATGACGTTGAAAACATTGAGATAAAATATAGAAACTCTCTATAAAATATGTAATTAACTATTGAAACAAATTGAAATATTGTGGCAAATCGATAAACAGCTCACTTCGGGCAATGTCTGTACGGGCCACAATGTTTTCAAGTTTTAAAAAGTCATCTGCTGATGTGTCCTGCCCAGAGGAAAGGTTTAAACGTCCCTTAGCTCCTTTATAGAGCTGACAAACAAATATGATAACCATTTAGCGGACATGGCTGTTGGAAATTCTGATGATTCAGAGGTACACGAGAGATATATAAAATGTTTTGAAAATTGTGAAGTATATAACTTGAATGAGATTAAACTGTTGTGTTTTTGTATACTCTAGACAATCAAAGCTTAAAGAGTGAATTTATACCTGGGGACACATCCAAAACCTCAGACAAATGCGGTATAGGCCTATCAATATGAAGGGGGTCATACCAAAGACTTTAAACATGGTAGTATTGCTGCCCCTAACTAGCGCTTGTAAAGTACCACACAATCAACCAATATGTTTAGATTGTTGTATTGTATCATTTAAAGGCACATTGTTTTTTATCTGGCATATTTGACACATGCTAGAACAAAAAGACTGAATATATGCCCAAATAATAGACAGAATCGTATACGTATAAGCTGTATCTGTGATTTGTTTGCAGTCGCTTTCTTGATAGTCGAACACAGGACCAAAAGGTCTGTTGAACGTACTTGTATTCCATAAATGAATACCACTACAATAGCTGTAATGTAAACACAGCATTCCATTTAAAATAATAAGTGTTGGGAAAGGTCACCATTGTTAATTCCGCGTGATAGCTACGTTGGAATACCAAACGAGTACATCCAAGCGAGTTTAATAGTTGATGGTAACTTCTGAAGAGTAGGTTTTCCGCACCATTGCATGAAAATAACCATTGCAAATCGCAATATGAGCCGTCTCGCGAAAAAACAACATTGTAGACTATGCGTAAGGTATCGACCCGGATCAGCATGTTGCGCAGGCTGACCGGGTAGACACTGTTCGCCTCCTGTGGATTTTCTGTTTCAGAAATCATTATTCTATACCTCTATCCCCCCTGAGACGGAATGTGTCGGTCCGGATCAGTCTGCGCGGACAGCGCAGGCTGATCGGGGTCGATACATTACGCAGAGGCCATAATGTTGGATTTCTCGCGGGACTCATATCAGCAACAATAAGACTGTCGAAACTAGCGTAAAATATCACTTATTACAAGAAAGTAAAGACCTTATACCAATAACATTTTAATTCAATAACCTGTTGAAAGTCAATGTGTATCTGCTTATAAGGATCCCACCGTGGTCGACTGGTTAGCGTCGGGTATTTGAAAATGGCGTCCCGATTCGATCCCCCAGTCGCGGCAATACGGTATAGGTGAAGTGCCCTTTGGCAAGGCACATTTTCTAGTCTAGTACTGGTTTTGTTTACCCAGGGATCGTGAATAAGTGAACTGTCGCCGGGATATAACTGAAATAATGTTGAAAAGCGGCGTAAAACTTCAATAAATAAATAAATCTGCTTAAAAGCAAACATAAATGTTCAACTGTGTCTGCCTTCAGTTAACAATATCATTTTGTAATTTTCACTTTGTCATAATATTCGGATTGTTTTACATATGTTTATACATACATTTACATTTGTTTTGTATTTCTTATAATGATCAATTCATCATTTCTTCTTCTCATCTATCATGCACCATATTATGTACAATGTAATTTATATTTGAAGGCCACATGGCACATAAGTTATATGCAATTCTTTTTTTATATTATTCAATGTCTAACCTAAAGATTTTATCATTACTATTAGTAGTATTATGTCATTGCTCGTAAGTGGTGTTATATTGATTTTAAACTTATCTTTATTTAAATGATTGCGAAATATGCTTTCAGCTGGTTTATCACGCTTGATGTCTGCTTCCGGGAGACATAACAGGTACTTTATCACATTTGATGTCTGCTTCCGGGAGACACAACAAATACTAGCGTCGTTTCTGTGAGACGTTTCCAAAGGCGAAACGCGCTCATCCGGGAGTCGAGCCTGGGGTCTACGATACGAGATACCGACGCTTTATCATTTCAGAACTATATTCCCCAAGTAATATTTATTTGATAGCACGTAGCTGTGATTATTGTGCCTCGTGGTATTTTGATCGCCTTGGTGTTGAAATGGTAGATCGTTCACCTCTAATGTGAGAGGTCTCGCATTCCATCCCCGACCGGGTCATACTAAAGACTTGAATACTGGTAATAATGGTTTCCCCTCCTTGGAACCAAGGATAGTGGGGTTATCATTAAGACTAGCTCGTTGGTTTCAGGATAGTGGGGTTATCATTACGACTAGCTCGTTGGTTTCAGGAAAGTGGGGTTATCATTACGACTAGCTCGTTGGTTTCAGGAAAGTGGGGTCATCATTACGACTAGCTCGTTGGTTTCAGGATAGTGGGGTTATCATTACGACTAGCTCGTTGGTTTCAGGAAAGTGGGGTTATCATTACGACTAGCTCGTTGGTTTCAGGAAAGTGTGGTTATCATTATGACTAGCGCGTTGGTTTCAGGATAGTGGGGTTATCATTATGACTAGCTCGTTGGTTTCAGGATATTGGGGTTATTATTACGACTAGCTCGTTGGTTTAAGGATAATGGGGTTATCATTATGACTAGCTCGTTGTTTTCAGGATAGATGGGTTATCATTACGACTAGCTCGTGGTTTCAGGATAGTGGGGTTATCATTACGACTAGTTCGTTGGTTTTAGGATAGTTGGGTTATCATTACGACTAGTTCGTTGGTTTCAGAATAGTGGTGTTATCATTACGACTAGTTTGTTGTTTTCAGGATAGATGGGTTATCATTACGACTAGCTCCTGGTTTCAGGATAGATGGGTTATCATTACGACTAGTTTGTGGTTTCAGGATAGTGGGGTTATCATTACGACTAGTTCATTGGTTTTAGGATAGTTGGGTTATCATTACGACTAGTTCGTTCGTTTCAGGATAGTGGGGATAATCATTACGACTAGTTCGTTCGTTTCAGGATAGTGGGGTTATCATTACGACTAGTTCGTTCGTTTCAGGATAGTGGGGTTATCATTACGACTAGCTCGTTGGTTTCAGAATAGTGGGGTTATCATTACGACTAGCTCGTTGGTTTCAGAATAGTGGGGTTATCATGTTGACGAGCTCGTTGGTTTCAGGATAGTGGGGTTATCATTACGACTAGCTCGTTGATTTCAGGGTAGTGTCGTTATCATTAGGACTAGTTCGTTGGTTTCAGGATAGTGGGGTTATCATTACGACTAGTTCGTTGGTTTCAGGATAGTGGGGTTATCATTAAGACTAGTTCGTTGATTTCAGGATAGTGGGGTTATCATTACGACTAGCTCGTTGGTTTCAGAATAGTGGGGTTATCATGTTGACGAGCTCGTTGGTTTCAGGATAGTGGGGTTATCATTACGACTAGCTCGTTGATTTCAGGGTAGTGTCGTTATCATTAGGACTAGTTCGTTGGTTTCAGGATAGTGGGGTTATCATTACGACTAGTTCGTTGGTTTCAGGATAGTGGGGTTATCATTAAGACTAGTTCGTTGATTTCAGGATAGCGGGGTTATCATTAAGACTAGTTTGTTGGTTTCAGGATAGTGGGGTTATCATTACGACTAGTTTGTTGGTTTCAGTATAGTGGGGTTATCATTACGACTAGTTCGTTGGTTTCAGGATAGTGGGGTTATCATTACGACTAGTTCGTTGGTTTCAGGATAGTGGGGTTATCATTACGACTAGTTCGTTGGTTTCAGGATAGTGGGGTTATCATTACGACTAGTTAGTTGGTTTCAGGATAGTGGGGTTATCATTAAGATTATCTCGTTGGTTTCGGGATAGTGGTGTTATCATTACGACTAGTTCGTTGGTTTCAGGATAGTGGGGTTATTATGACGACTAGTCCTTTGGTTTCAGGACAGTGGGTTTATCATTACGACTATTCCTTCGGTTTTAGGATAGTGGGGTTATCATTATGACTAGCTCGTTGGTTTCAGGATAGTGGGGTTATCATTAAACTAGTTTGTTGGTTTTGGGATAGTGGGGTTATCATTAAACTAGTTCGTTGATTTCAGGATAGTGGGGTTATCATTACGACAATTTAGTTGGTTTAAGGATAGTGTGGTTATCATTACGACTAGCTCATTTGTTTCAGGATAGTGGGGTTATCTTTAAGACTAGCTCGTTGGTTTCAGGATAGTTGGGTTATCATTAAACTAGTTTGTTGGTTTCAGGATAGTGTGGTTATCATTACGACTAGTTCGTTGGTTTCAGGATAGTGTGGTTATCATAAAGACTAGTTCGTTGGTTTCAGGATAGTAGGGTTATCATTACGACTAGTTGGTTGGTTTAAGGATAGTGGGGTTATTATTAAGACTATCTCGTTGGTTTTAGGATAGTGGGGTTATCATTACGACTAGTTCGTTGGTTTCAGGATAGTTGGGTTATCATTAAGACTAGTTCGTTGGTTTCAGGATAATAGGGTTATCATTATGACTAGCTCGTTGGTTTCAGGATAGTGGTGTTATCATTAAGACTAGTTCGTTGGTTTCGGGATAGTGGGGTTATCATTATGACTAGCTCGTTGGTTTCAGGATAGTGTGGTTATCATGACGACTAGTTCGTTGGTTTCAGGATAGTGTGGTTATCATTACGACTAGCTCGTTGGTCTCAGGATAGTGTTGTTATCATTGAGACTAGTTTGTTGGTTTCAGGATAGCGGGGTTATCTTTAAGACTGTCTCGTTGGTTTCAGGATAGCGTGGTTATCATTACGACTAGCTCGTTGATTTGAGGATAGTGTGGTTATCATTAAGACTAGTTCGTTGGTTTCAGGATATTGGGGTTATCATTACGACTAGCTCGTTGATTTCAAGATAGTGGGGTTATCATTACGACTAGATCGTTGATTTCAGGATAGTGTGGTTATCATTACGACTAGATCGTTGATTTCAGGATAGTGTGGTTATCATTAAGACTAACTCGTTGGTTTCAGGATAGTGTGGTTATCATTACGACTAGCTCGTTGGTTTCAGGATAGTGTGATTATCATTAAGACTAGCTGGTTGGTTTCAGGATAGTGGAGTTATCATTAAGACTAGCTCGTTGGTTTGAGGATAGTGTGGTTATCATAAAGACTAGCTCGTTGGTTGCAGAATAGTGGGGTTATCATAACGACCATTTAGTTTGTTTAAGGATAGTGGGGTTATCATTATGACTAGCTCGTTGGTTTCAGGATAGTGAGGTTATCATTACGACTAGTTCGTTGATTTCAGGATAGTTTCGTTATCATTAAGACTAGTTCGTTGGTTTCAGGATAGTGGGGTTATCATTACGACTAGTTCGTTGGTTTCAGGATAGTGGGGTTATCATTAAGATTATCTCGTTGGTTTCGGGATAGTGGTGTTATCATTACGACTAGTTCGTTGGTTTCAGGATAGTGGGGTTATTATTACGACTAGTCCTTTGGTTTCAGGACAGTGGGGTTATCATTACGACTATTCCTTTGATTTCAGGATAGTGGGGTTATCATTAAACTAGTTTGTTGATTTTAGGATAGTGGGGTTATCATTAAACTAGTTCGTTGATTTCAGGATAGTGGGGTTATCATTACGCCTATTGAGTTGGTTTAAGGATAGTGTGGTTATCATTCCGACTAGCTCATTGGTTTCAGGATAGTGGGGTTATCATTAAGACTAGCTCGTTGGTTTCAGGATAGTTGGGTTATCATTAAACTAGTTTGTTGGTTTCAGGATAGTGTGGTTATCATTACGACTAGATCGTTGGTTTCAGGATAGTGTGGTTATCATTTAGACTAGTTCGTTGGTTTCAGGATAGTGGGGTTATCATTATGACTAGCTCGTTGGTTTCAGGATAGTGGTGTTATCATTAAGACTAGTTCGTTGGTTTCAGGATAGTGTGGTTATCATTATGACTAGTTCGTTCGTTTCAGGATAGTGGGGTTATCATTAAGACTAGCTCGTTGGTTTAAGGATAGTGGTGTTATCATTACGACTAGTTCGTTGGTTTCAGAATAGTAGAGTTATCATTACGACTAGTCCTTTGGTTTCAGGACAGTGGGGTTATCATTACGACTAGTCCTTTGGTTTCAGGATAGTGGGGTCATCATTATGACTAGCTCGGTGGTTTCAGGATAGTGGCGTTATCATTAAACTAGTTTGTTGGTTGCAGGATAGTAGGGTTATCATTAAACTAATTCGTTGGTTTCAGGATAGTGGGGTTATCATTACGACTATTTAGTTGGTTTAAGGATAGTGGGGTTATCATTACGACTAGCTCGTTGGTTTCAGAATAGTGGGGTTATCATTTTGACGAGCTTGTTGGTTTCAGGATAGTGGGGTTATCATTAAGAATAGCTCGTTGGTTAAAGGATAGTGGGGTCATCATTATGACTAGCTCGTTGGTTTCATGATAGTGGGGTTATCATTACGACTAGTTCGTTGGTCTCAGGATAGTGGGGTTATCATTATGACTACCTCGTTGGTTTAAGGATAGTGGGGTTATCATTATGACTAGCTCGTTGGTTTCAAGACAGTGTGGTTATCATTACGACTAGTTTGTTGGTTTCAGGATAGTGTGGTTATCATTACGACTAGCTCGTTGGTTTCAGGATAGTGTGGTTATCATTGAGACTAGTTTGTTGGTTTCAGGATAGCGGGGTTATCTTTAAGACTATCTCGTTGGTTTCAGGATAGTGTGGTTATCATTAAGACTGGCTCGTTGGTTTCAGGATAGTGTGGTTATCATTACGACTAGCTCGTTGATTTGAGCATAGTGTGGTTATCATTAAGACTAGCTGGTTGGTTTCATGATTTTGGGGTTATCATTAAGACTAGCTCGTTGGTTTCAGGATAGTGTGGTTATCATTAAGACTAGCTCGTTGATTGCAGGATAGTGGGGTTATCATTACGACTATTTAGTTGGTTTAAGGATAGTGGGGTTATCATTATGACTAGCTCGTTGGTTTCAGGATAGTGTGGTTATCATTACGACTAGTTCGTTGATTTTAGGATAGTGGGGTTATCATTACGACTAGTTCGTTGGTTTCGGGATAGTGGGGTTATCATTACGACTAGTCCTTTGGTTTCGGGACAGTGGGGTTATCATTACGACTAGTCCTTTGATTTCAGGATAGTGGGGTTATCATTATGACTAGCTCGTTGGTTTCAGGATAGTGGGGTTATCATTAAACAAGTTTGTTGGTTTCAGGATAGTGGGGTTATCATTAAACTAGATCGTTGGTTTCAGGATAGTGGGGTTATGGTTACGACTATTTAGTTGGTTTAAGGAAAGTGTGGTTATCATTACGACTACCTCATTGGTTTCAGGATAGTGGGGCTATCATTAAACCTAGCTCGTTGGTTTCAGGATAGTTGGGTTATCATTACGACTAGTTTGTTGGTTTCAGGATAGTGTGGTTATCATTACGACTAGTTCGTTGGTTTCAGGATAGTGTGGTTATCATTAAGACTAGTTCGTTGGTTTCAGGATAGTGGGGTTATCATTACGACTAGTTCGTTGGTTTCAGGATAGTGGGGTTATCATTAAGACTATCTTGTTGGTTTCAGGATAGTGGTGTTATCATTACGACTAGTTCGTTGGTTTCAGGATAGTTGGGTTATCATTAAGACTAGTTCGTTGGTTTCAGGATAGTGGGGTTATCATTATGACTAGCTCGTTGGTTTCAGGATAGTGGTGTTATCATTAAGACTAGTTCGTTGGTTTCAGGATAGTGTGGTTATCATTATGACTAGTTCGTTCGTTTCAGGATAGTGGGGTTATCATTAAGACTAGCTCGTTGGTTTCAGGATAGTGGTGTTATCATTACGACTAGTTCGTTGGTTTCAGGATAGTAGAGTTATCATTACGACTAGTCCTTTGGTTTCAGGACAGTGGGGTTATCATTAAACTAGTTTGTTGGTTTCAGGATAGTGTGGTTATCATTACGACTAGTTCGTTGGTTTCAGGACAGTGGGGTTATCATTACGACTAGTTTGTTGGTTTCAGGACAGTGGGGTTATCATTACGACTAGTCCTTTGTTTCAGGATAGTGGGGTCATCATTATGACTAGCTCGGTGGTTTCAGGATAGTGGCGTTATCATTAAACTAGTTTGTTGGTTTCAGGATAGTGGGGTTATCATTAAACTAGTTCTTTGGTTTCACGATAGTGGGGTTATCATTACGATAATTAAGTTCGTTTCAGGATAGTGGGATTATCATTATGACTAGCTCGTTCGTTTCAGGATAGTGGGGTTATCATTTAGACTAGTTCGTTGGTCTCAGGATAGTGGGGTTATCATTATGACTAGCTCGTTGGTTTAAGGATAGTGGGGTTATCATTATGACTAGCTCGTTGGTTTCAAGACAGAGTGGTTATCATTACGACTAGTTTGTTGGTTTCAGGATAGTGTGGTTATCATTACGACTAGCTCGTTGGTTTCAGGATAGTGTGGTTATCATTTAGACTAGTTTGTTGGTTTCAGGATAGCGGGGTTATCTTTAAGACTATCTCGTTGGTTTCAGGATAGTGTGGTTATCATTAAGACTGGCTCGTTGGTTTCAGGATAGTGTGGTTATCATTACGACTAGCGGGTTGGTTTCATGATAGTGGGGTTATCATTAAGACTAGCTCGTTGGTTTCAGGATAGTGTGGTTATCATTAAGACTAGCTCGTTGATTGCAGGATAGTGGGGTTATCATTACGACTATTTAGTTGGTTTAAGGATAGTGGGGTTATCATTATGACTAGCTCGTTGGTTTCAGGATAGTGTGGTTATCATTACGACTAGTTTGTTGATTTCAGGATAGTGGGGTTATCATTACGACTAGTTCGTTGGTTTCGGGATAGTGGGGTTATCATTACGACTAGTTCGTTGGTTTCAGGATAGTGGGGTTATTATTACGACTAGTCCTTTGGTTTCAGGACAGTGGGGTTATCATTACGACTAGTCCTTTGATTTCAGGATAGTGGGGTTATCATTATGACTAGCTCGTTGGTTTCAGGATAGTGGGGTTATCATTAAACTAGATCGTTGGTTTCAGGATAGTGGGGTTATCGTTACGACTATTTAGTTGGTTTAAGGAAAGTGTGGTTATCATTACGACTAGCTCATTGGTTTCAGGATAGTGGGGTTATCATTAAGACTAGCTCGATGGTTTCAGGATAGTTGGGTTATCATTAAACTAGTTTGTTGGTTTCGGGATAGTGTGGTTATCATTACGACTAGTTCGTTGGTTTCAGGATAGTGTGGTTATCATTAAGACTAGTTCGTTGGTTTCAGGATAGTGGGGTTATCATTAAACTAGTTTGTTGGTTTCAGGATAGTAGGGTTATCATTAAGACTAGCTCGTTGATTGCAGGATAGTGGGGTTATCATTACGACTATTTAGTTGGTTTAAGGATAGTGGGGTTATCATTATGACTAGCTGGTTGGTTTCAGGATAGTGTGGTTATCATTACGACTAGTTCGTTGATTTCAGGATAGTGGGGTTATCATTACGACTAGTTCGTTGGTTTCGGGATAGTGGGGTTATCATTACGACTAGTCCTTTGGTTTCAGGACAGTGGGGTTATCATTACGACTAGTCCTTTGATTTCAGGATAGTTGGGTTATCATTATGATTAGCTCGTTGGTTTCAGGATAGTGGGGTTATCATTAAACAGGTTTGTTGGTTTCAGGATAGTGGGGTTATCATTAAACTAGATCGTTGGTTTCAGGATAGTGGGGTTATGGTTACGACTATTTAGTTGGTTTAAGGAAAGTGTGGTTATCATTACGACTACCTCATTGGTTTCAGGATAGTGGGGTTATCATTAAGCCTAGCTCGTTAGTTTCAGGATAGTTTGGTTATCATTAAACTAGTTTGTTGGTTTCAGGATAGTGTGGTTATCATTACGACTAGTTCGTTGGTTTCAGGATAGTGTGGTTATCATTAAGACTAGTTCGTTGGTTTCAGGATAGTGGGGTTATCATTACGACTAGTTCGTTGGTTTCAGGATAGTGGGGTTATCATTAAGACTATCTTGTTGGTTTCAGGATAGTGGTGTTATTATTACGACTAGTTCGTTGGTTTCAGGATAGTTGGGTTATCATTAAGACTAGTTCGTTGGTTTCAGGATAGTGGGGTTATCATTATGACTAGCTCGTTGGTTTCAGGATAGTGGTGTTATCATTAAGACTAGTTCGTTGGTTTCAGGATAGTGTGGTTATCATTATGACTAGTTCGTTCGTTTCAGGATAGCGGGGTTATCATTAAGACTAGTTTGTTGGTTTCAGGATAGTGCTGTTATCATTACGACTAGTTCGTTGGTTTCAGGATAGTAGAGTTATCATTACGACTAGTCCTTTGGTTTCAGGACAGTGGGGTTATCATTAAACTAGTTTGTTGGTTTCAGGATAGTGTGATTATCATTACGACTAGTTTGTTGGTTTCAGGACAGTGGGGTTATCATTACGACTAGTCCTTTGTTTCAGGATAGTGGGGTCATCATTATGACTAGCTCGGTGGTTTCAGGATAGTGGCGTTATCATTAAACTAGTTTGTTGGTTTCAGGATAGTGGGGTTATCATTAAACTAGTTCGTTGGTTTCACGATAGTGGGGTTATCATTACGATAATTAAGTTCGTTTCAGGATAGTGGGATTATCATTATGACTAGCTCGTTCGTTTCAGGATAGTGGGGTTATCATTACGACTAGTTCGTTGGTCTCAGGATAGTGGGGTTATCATTATGACTAGCTCGTTGGTTTAAGGATAGTGGGGTTATCATTATGACTAGCTCGTAGGTTTCAAGACAGTGTGGTTATCATTACGACTAGTTTGTTGGTTTCAGGATAGTGTGGTTATCATTACGACTAGCTCGTTGGTTTCAGGATAGTGTGGTTATCATTGAGACTAGTTTGTTGGTTTCAGGATAGCGGGGTTATCTTTAAGACTATCTCGTTGGTTTCAGGATAGTGTGGTTAGCATTAAGACTGGCTCGTTGGTTTCAGGATAGTGTGGTTATCATTACGACTAGCGGGTTGGTTTCATGATAGTGGGGTTATCATTAAGACTAGCTCGTTGGTTTCAGGATAGTGGTGTTATCATTACGACTAGTTCGTTGGTTTCAGGATAGTAGAGTTATCATTACGACTAGTCCTTTGGTTTCAGGACAGTGGGGTTATCATTAAACTGGTTTGTTGGTTTCAGGATAGTGTGGTTATCATTACGACTAGTTCGTTGGTTTCAGGACAGTGGGGTTATCATTACGACTAGTTTGTTGGTTTCAGGATAGTGTGGTTATCATTACGACTAGTTCGTTGGTTTCAGGACAGTGGGGTTATCATTACGACTAGTTTGTTGATTTTAGGATAGTGGGGTTATCATTACGACTAGTTTGTTGGTTTCAGGACAGTGGGGTTATCATTACGACTAGTCCTTTGTTTCAGGATAGTGGGGTCATCATTATGACTAGCTCGGTGGTTTCAGGATAGTGGGGTTATCATTAAACTAGTTCGTTGGTTTCAGGATAGTGGGGTTATCATTACGACTATTTAGTTGGTTTAAGGATAGTGGGGTTATCATTACGACTAGCTCGTTGGTTTCAGGATAGTGTGGTTATCATTAAGACTAGCTCGTTGGTTTCAGGATAGTGGGGTTATCATTAAACTAGTTTGTTGGTTTCAGGATAGTGGGGTTATCATTAAACTAGTTCGTTGGTTTCAGGATAGTGGGGTTATCATTACGACTATTTAGTTGGTTTCAGGATAGTGGGATTATCATTATGACTAGCTCGTTCGTTTCAGGATAGTGGGGTTATCATTTAGACTAGTTCGTTGGTCTCAGGATAGTGGGGTTATCATTATGACTAGCTCGTTGGTTGTAGGATAGTGGGGTTATCATTACGACTAGTTTGTTGGTTTCAGGATAGTGGGGTTATCATTACGACTAGTTCGTTGGTTTCAGGATAGTGGGGTTATCATTACGACTAGTTCGTTGGTTTCAGGATAGTGGGGTTATTATTACGACTAGTTCGTTGGTTTCAGGATAGTGGTGTTATCATTACGACTAGTTCGTTGGTTTCAGGATAGTGGCAAGATAGTGGTGTTATCATTACGACTAGTTCGTTGATTTCAGGATAGTGGGGTTATCATTACGACTAGTTCGTTGGTTTCAGGATAGTGGTGTTATCATTACGACTAGTTAGTTGATTTTAGGATAGTGGGGTTATCATTACGACTAGTTCGTTGGTTTCAGGATAGTGGTGTTATCATTACGACTAGTTCGTTGATTTCAGGATAGTGGGGTTATCATTACGACTAGTTCGTTGGTTTCAGGATAGTGGGGTTATCATTAAACAAGTTTGTTAGTTTCAGGATAGTGGTGTTATCATTACGACTAGTTCGTTGGTTTCAGGATAGTGGTGTTATCATTACGACTAGTTCGTTGGTTTCAGGATAGCGGGTTTATCATTAAACTAGTTCGTTGGTTTCAGGATAGTGGGGTTATCAATACGACTATTTAGTTAGTATAAGGATAGTGGGGTTATCATTATGACTAGCTCGTTGGTTTCAGGATAGTGGGGTTATCATTAAACTAGTTCGTTGGTTTCTGTTCAGGATAGATTCATCAGTAGTACTGGCTACTTACCCTTGAAACACCGTACGTATACATTATGTGGGTCCTTTTATTTTACTATTTGGTGGTACATATCTTTTCCACCAAAGTGTAAGTAACGCCTTTATAGAACACTGTATAAATCACGCTGTTTATTATATTATTGATCAAGTTTGATTACGATTTCCGCCTAATTAAGACACCAGTCATTTAAAACACTTCATAGAACGCCAATACGCGTCAGCGCACCACTACAGACTCATAAATATTTCCCTAACTTGCACCAAAAATAGTTGATGGGCTTGTTCACAAGTTTAAACTTATTTATTCAGAAGCTTTAATTAACCCGTTTCCACTTACGATAAATGTTGACGAATCTGAAGAAGACAACTTTTAAAAAAACTAGGTAGCAACAGGATAAATTGTTCATAAGGAGCAATCTCACCGTTTGTCATATGTTTTAAAACTCTGTCTAATGACTAAATAATCATACTTACATTTATAGAGACATGTTATAGGTTTCCATATATATTTTCAGTGTTGTCTGCTGTAGATATGTTGAAAGTGGAAATGGGTGAAACAGTCTACAGTTCCCGTTTACACTCATTTAGAAGCGCTGAATATTCATATACAACATAACATATGAGCCGAATTACGCGAAAACCAACATTACCGACTCTGCGTAAAGTATCGAGCCTAACCATGCCGCGCAGGTTGACCCGGACAGACACTTTTCACCTCCTGTGGATTTTCTGTTTCAGGAATCATTACTCTATACCTCTATGGTATGTGTCGGCCCGGATTAGCCTGCGCGGACTGCACAGGCTGATCTGGGTCGATTCTTTACGCAGATTCCATAATATTCGTTTTTTCGTGGAACGGCTCAATTATGTAAATTGCTGTGGACGAGGTGTGAAAGTAGTCTGGTCTTTTGACGTCAATATTTCACACAGAAGTCGGCTTGAAACTGGTGTTAAAGGTGCTGAACTCCAGAAAATAGATATTATAGTCAAAGTTTTAAACATATTCAAAAGTTTCTTGAAATTTAGAATCATTTCTGTCATAGAATTAGAGAAATAATTTCATTTTCCAGTACTATAAACATCTAAATAGTGATTGTTTATCCTTCATTGTTACTGGGTTGACATACCCAGTAAGGCAAATGTTGTACATTTTCATGACTTTCAATCGACAGTTTTTCAACATTTACATGTACTGCCAAAATAGTTTTGAACTACTTATTTCTTACTTTGCTGTCGCTATTAACAATATTTGCAGACATTTCAACATTTCGATATTTTGATCTTCATCTGGAATTCAGCACCTTTAAATATACAGAAAGCCTAGTTTACAAGGCTAAGGTCATCAGTATAATTTAACTACGGCAACACGAACCAGACCTTTGAAGGTTAGTTCCTTTTTCGTTTCCGCCAACTCTAAATAACGCCCTTATAAAACACCGTATAAATCACGCTGTGTATTCTATTATTTAATAACACATCTTGAATTGTGATCACCGCCAAATTAAGACTTCGCCAATTTAAAACACTTCAAAATACGGTTAAACGGGTCATCCCACATTTAAAGGTACGTACAGTGTTTTACCCTGACTTGTACCAAAAATAGAGATTAACATCAAACTGAAGATGTTCTTGCTAAACCAGTTTCAACTAAATTATTCCGATTCTTTAATTAACCATTTCTCACTTGCAGACATTTTTTGTCAAAATCTGCAGCAGACAACTTTTAAAAACATTGTGCCAAGCGTGAAAATAGCTCATTGCCACAATATTTCAACTCTGTTCAATAACTGAATAACCATACTTTCATTCATACAAATATTCCATTATTTTACCTGGATGTTTTTAAAGTCGACTGCTGCAGATACAGTGTATGTGGTAAAGTGTTTAACAGCTTACAATTCCCGTTTACACCCATTTAGAAGTGCCTAATGTCCATCAAGATATGTTAATTGATATGGACAAAGTATAAAACTAGTCTGGTTTTATGACGTCAATGTATTACACAGAAGTCGGTTTTAAAGGATAATTATACAGAAAGCCTAATGTACAAGGCCAAGGTAAAAGGTCACTACTGTAATTTAATCACGTCAACAAAAACAGACCTGTGGATGCTTTGTAAATTATGTAAAATACGATAAATTTGCGTACTTGTTTGGTAAGGTGTCGTTTTAACCCATTTCCACATACAACACATCTTCAGCAGACGATTTTGAAAACATCTTGGTAAGAATATGAAAACGATATATACTTTAATATATAGGATCTGACATGACTTGTCATTTCATATAAAGTTTTATTAAACGAGTTCAAGAAATGTGTTATTAGCGAGCCTCTGGCCAGCTTAATAACACATTTCTTGGACTTTTTTAATAAAACTTTAATAAATGACAACGAATGTCAGATTCGGTGTATCACATGACGAAACAGAAAAAGAAAATCGGGTTTTCGCTGTCAGGAAATAGTCCCATTTTTGGGACCGATAATGGTCCCTTTACCTCGTCTATCAATCGTGACGTCTGTGTTTACCGGGTACACGTTCTCAGCCATGTTGTAAACATTTGCGGATAAATTCAAAAATAGTTATTCGGTCATGTTATATTACACGTGTGACATATTATACAATTATGGACTTTTCAGCTGTTATACATGATGTGATATGCACCAAAAAAATCATTATTGACTGAGGCGATAGCCGAGGTCAATAATGATTTTTTGGTACTTATCAATCACAGGTAATTCTAGTTTGGGGGGAAATCAAATTTGAAATGAATTTACGTTATAGGTGACTTAACCCATGGATATCACTCTACAATAATTACTTGACCTCAATCTTTGTGAACAATGTATATAATTAACCCTTTCACTGCCCAATTACACAAAGTCGACTATTCCATGCTGAAAATAGGACCACACCACTGTCCGTCCAACAGGAAATTTTGTGAAATTTAATGCATAAGTGGCAAACAATGCAGAATTCAGGAGAGACAGCTCGTTACGAGCTGTATCTCCTGAATCTGCATTGTTTGCAAAAGCCTCTTATTGGCGAAAGGGTTAAAAAGAACTAGACAAGGCGGAGTAAAATGGTCTTTCCCCCACAATATTTATCTTATAACTCAATCAAAACCTATATTATTGGTACCACGATTGTTTTCACTGAGACGATTCTTTTGAGTACCCACAACATATGTTTTGAGAGTTAAATAAGGAGTTTAGAACATGACCATTACCCCGTATCTAGAACTCTGTTAAACTATGAAGTTGGTTTTCGTTTGAAAAAACAAAGTGTGTATCATTGAGGAATTGTTATACAACATAGAAATTCGATAAAAATGCACGTTCGTCATAATTATAATTATACATTGTCGCTTAACGGTTAGGATCAGGTTATTATTGTCATGTTATACCCTCTTTGGTCACCTAGAGGAACGTCAATGTTAGAATAGCCTATTTCGCTTTGTTGTTTTATTATGTTTTAACGCAAATTACAACGATCCGTTTCAGTTATATCACGGTTCGTTAACCCTGAGCGTTAAACCAGGACTACATTAAAGAAAATTTGTATTGCCAAAGGGTACTCTAGCATGATCGCGGCGAGTTGGGATCGAACCAGGAACGACCGGTTCTAAATCTCCAACGCTGACCGCTCGGCCATGTGGGTTATTTAATAGCTGTTTTGATATTGCGAGTTAACACCGATAACAGAATAAGGGCCTTTGTCGTTTGCGTTTTGATCGCACATATATATTATATTCATTTATAAAACTATGCGAGAAAGCTGGTCGCGAGAAGCGGTTTCAGTTCTGTTATCGACAGTCGTTAATGTTAAGTATATAGCTCACCAATAAACATTAAAGTTTGACACACGAAAAGTATATACAAATTTATACATCGTGGAAAAGATTAAAAGGGTCTCTCCCGAAGCCCCTGCTGTCGACAGCATTTAATTGTATACTGGTAAACCTTTTTCTACATAGGACAAATATACAGCAGACGACATCTAAAACATATGTGCAAAAGAAAGGAAACTCTCTATAAATGAAAGTTTAATTATTAAATAGAGGTGAAAGCATGTTGGCGATTTTATCGTTATGAATCTACTGCAGCTGCTATGGAAGCGTATATATGTTTGTGAGCCGCTCCACGAGAAAACCAACATTATGGACTCTGTGCAATGTATCGATCCAGATCAGCCTCCGTAGTCCACTGTGCAACCGCTCCTTACATATGTACAATGGAGGGAAAGAAACGCAGCTTATTTAGATAGAAGTTGCTTTATCCCTTTTCGGCATATTACAAATCTGCAGCGAACCACTTTGAAATAATCTAGGCTAGAATATTGACAATCTCTATGGATTAAGATTGAATTATTGCATAAATGTGAAAACATTATGGCAAAAGGATAAATTGCTTACTATGAGCATTTTTTTTTACTTTTGCTACAATATTTTCAAAAGTCGTCTGATACAGATTCGTCTACAGGCGCGAAAGGATGATAGAGGTTAATCTTATCCTTCAGGTGACCTCATTCCATTTCCGAATATATGAATATCCATAAATTGTTCTCCAGATGTGAAAAAGAATTAAACTGGTGCTGTAAAAAAAAATTGTTCTTGTCAGCTTTCGCAAATGATTTCTTAAATTTCGTTTTTGAAGAGTATCAACTAACATATCTCACGTAAATTGTCTAAGACACGTACTCCGACGTTTGTTTTTGCGTTTGTAGTAACTTTACCCATTCACACTGACAATAAATCTGCAGCAGACGACTTTGCTAAAGTTTGTTAACGTTAAACATCTAGCTGAAAAAATGTGAAAAATATTTATAATTAAAAGTATTCTTATTTAGTTTATACATAAAGAAAATGAAAGCATAGTGGGAAAAGAAGATTTTCTATGGTTCATTGTTTTTTCACATGTCGTCTGCTGCAGATGCATCAAAGTACGTTTGCACTTTGGGGGATTGGCTTCAATGATGTCTGAGAATTAGCTCTGACGTAGTTACATTAAATGCTGATTCACGCGCGTTGGTGTTGATACAGTAGTTCCATTATCCGGTGGTTAGGTTTCACATAACTCTTTCAACGCCGAATTGTTTAAAGTAGACTCTTCCATGTTCAAAATTGGGCGTCTCCATTTTTCTTTTAATAGGGGTTTGGAATATTGTCCTACCTAAATGGCAAACAATGCTGATTTCAGGTGAGACAGCTCGTTACGAGCTGACTCACCTGAATCTGTATTGTTTGCAAAAACCGCAATATTGCCATTGGCGATGTAAGAGATAAACTAGCAAAGGTGAATGAATAACCGGCAGAACAAGTTTAACTTGTTGTATAACCGAATGATTGTTTTAATAAAACACGTCACGTCACATAAAAACCGACCTTCAGACTTGGCGAGCAAAAAGAAGCCATCAGAAAACGGTAATCGTGTGAATGTAATTGACACATTATCAATGGCTTTCGAGAAATGGGCTTTGTGAGGAAAAAAACGAAGATTCAAGTTATTCTTACTAAGACCGTTCTAGATTTATTGTATTTGATTCTTTAAGAAGTCCACTTACATTGTATACGTTGTAGTACGGTTATGACTAATTGCGGTTACATGTAGATTAATCATCAGACTTTATCTATTAGATATTCAAAAAAGAAAAAGAAAAGCACTGCAGTGCTGACGGCCTGGGGGCTGCTGGAAGGCTGGATTGTTCAACGCACGGGCCTTCCCCCCCCCCCCCTCCGGTTAATCCGCCACCGTATATTTCACGTGACTTCTTTCGTGGGGTGGGGGAGTCGGGCACGGGCCCTATGGGCACCCGCTAAATCCGCCACTACATTTGCCACGCTTTTTCTTTGTTTACCATTAATGTTTCGATGTACGGGCCCTACGCCCCCCCCCCACCCCCGGTTTATCCGCCACTGTATTTTTCACGTGACTTCTATCTTTGTTTCCGTTCCTCTTCGCGAATGTTAATAATGTTAACAAGCGCTCGGCGCATTAATTTCTAAAGTATTTCTTATATTGGAGAACTCACGCCTTAAGTGATGTTCCAACAACATTAAAATGATATTTATGGGGGAGATCCTAACCTTTTAAATGCAGTTTTGTTGAATCCATGATGAACTATTTTTCTCGCGCAGTTTCTCATGCGTTATTTGGTGCTAACAGCAATTGGCAGGCTGCCAACTCCGAAAAAAATGGTATTACTACTATGACCAGGTTTTACTACTATGACCAGGGGCTAAAGCCCCAGGCCAAAAACGAAGTAAATTACACGTTGAACGTAGATTTTGTTATTTGCGAATGCCTAATCGAATGTCTAATGTTTAAATAACCCTTAAGACATTCGTTTTTGACTGTCTAATGTTCAACGTGTATTTTGGAATCTATATCTTGTTATTTGCGAATGCGTTATCGAATATCCAATGTCTAAATGACCATTTAGAAATTCATGTTTTGAATGTCTACTATCAAAAGTCTAATGACAAACCAAATTTTGATTGTACAATGTTCAACGTGTAGTTTGGGCTCTAGATCTTGTTGTTTGCAAATGGGTTATCGAATGTCCAATGTCTAAATGACCATTCAGAAAAATCGTTTTGTGAATGTCTAGACTGTCTAAAGTTAATGATTATCCAACTTTTAAATGTACAATATTCAACGTGTAATTTGGGCTCTATATCTTGTTATTTGCGAATGTATAATCGAATGACCAATGTCTTAATGACCATTTATTCATTCTGTGTTTGAATGTACAATGTTCAACGTGTCATTTGGGCGCTAGATATTGTTATTTTTGAATAAGTAATCGAATGTCTAAATGACCATTTACACATTAGGTTTTCGAATGTCTACAATCTAATGATTAGCAAACTTCACACTCTCTTAAATCTATCTATACATATATGAAATGTGTCGCATTTTCGTATGAGGTTGGTTTTGACGTCAAAGACATTACAATATGTCTGATAAACGCACTTATTAATATAGTGCCACAATGTATTTGTAATACTACTACAACTTATTCCCTTCCGCATACATGTACAAAATATATGTTTTAAAAAAAGTGAATGCATCTATTAAAGTTAAAAACGTTGGGGTTAAATGAGAAATGAATCATTATGAGCAATTTCACATTTTGTCACAACGGTTTCGGTAAACGTCTGCTACAGATGCGTGAAAACGCGTCTAAAATTGGGAAAGGGTTAGTATAATGCAAGAAGATGTGGGTAAGTTTGCTGGGATAAAGCAAACGTTACATCGAGTCCAATGTGCATTTATTAAAAGGAAAGTTAAGCATACCGGCGACGATTTTTCGTTCCGACAATATTTGTGTATTATTTAACTTATACAGATGGCTATCTATGTCTCTACATCAAACAACCTTTAAATACCAACAACCATAAACGTCCATAATGCCCAACTTCTCTTTTTGCCATAGTGAGCAATTTCTCCTTTTGTCACACTATTCTGAACTCGATTCAATGATTATATTTATCTTTCATCAGGATATTTGTTCCTAGATACGTTCAAAGTCGTATGCAGCAGATTCTGTGAATATGGGTGTGGGTTAAATACAGACCGTTCAATAAATGACACTCCGGAAAAAATATGTTGTTTTGTTTGAAACCGGTTTTAACAGGGATTGTGTTCATCAATTAATATCTATCACGGCATTCCTGTAGTAAAATACCAGTACTGCGTGTAAATCTATTCCGAAAACAGCGCGTCATACGTTATGCTATGTCAACAATCATAGACGTGAAGAAACTATGCCACTTTTACCAATTAGAGAGTATTTGCTATGACCCGACAAGGTTTGATTGATTGGGGTTTAACGCCGTTTTCAACGCATTTTCAATTCACATAACGGCGGCCAGTTCACATACTCATGTGTTTCCTGGCTTTCTCACACCAGCACTCCACACAACATTATTTCCAAGCAACTGGCTGCTTTTCCACATGGGCTGTTAGCCCATTGGTGAAAGACAAATGACGCTTGTCACAATAATTGTTGTCAAAAACATTTTCTTTGGAAAGAATGTTGATCAAACTGGGGTTCAAATTCACAACCCGTTGATTAACAGCTCGCGTCGCTACCGACTGAGCGCTACCTTGGCTCAAGGAATCGAACCCTTGGTCACCCGCCCTTAAGGCGGAAGCCCGTAACACTACGACATCGAGTCGATTGAATCGTTCCTGGATGTAAGCCGTCCCGCGAGAAAACCAACAGTGTGGACTCTGCGTTAAGTAAAGACCCGGATCAGCATAAGCGTGCCGCGCAGGCTTACCCGGATAGACACTTCTCGTCTCCTGTTGATTTTATGTTTCATGAATCATTACTATCGCGGACTGCGCAGTCTGATCTGAATCGAGTTACGCAGCGGCCATAATGTTGGTTTTCTCGCGGGAACGGCTCATATAGTTTCGGTTTGTTGCACAATTTCGTTATACAAATCAGCAGATCTACTGATTAAGGGCATTTCTTTTGTTCTATTATCTATGTTTGACCTTCTTACACACTTCATTACACAGGGTACACATTGACTTTTTATGAACAGTTTATATCTTGATCTGTCTGTGCGGACTTTTGTGAACAGTGTAGATCTTGATCAGTCTGTGCGGACTTTTGTGAACAGTGTAGATCTTGATCAGTCTGTGCGGACTTTTGTGAACAGTGTAGATCTTGATCAGACTGTTTATCCCACCATATATAGACCCTTTACGTATAAACGAATACAGTATTTGATTTGTTACTTTGAAATTGTTAAATGGTTTAATCATTTCCAACTTACAATAAATGTGCAGCCGACGACTTTGAACACATTTAGTAAAAAATATGGCAATTCTCTATATAAGAAAGTTAAATTATTGAATAAAGTTGAAAACATTGTGACAAAAAGGAGAAATTCCTTTTGTCACACTGTTTTTAAATGTCGTCTGCTGCACAGGCGTGAAAATGCGTCTGTATGTGGGGAAGGGTTAACACATATGACCATAAATCAAAGGGTCCAAATGTAAGCTTGCAACATACAGCTAAATGTTCTTGTTGAAGGATCGTGCCTTTTGCCAGTATAATTCATTTCTCAACTAGTCTATGTACTTTAACCCTTTCTCTCATATAGACGCTTTCTGACGCTTCTGCGGCAGACGGCTTTTGGAAAACATGGTGACAAAATAAGAAATTGCACAAAACGTGCAATTTCTCCTTTTGCCACAATGTTTTCCACTTTCTGTCATAGGTTATCCATTCAATTATGGAGACTTTCTATGTTTTGACAAAATACGTTCAAAGTCGTCTGCTGCAGAAATATCGTATGAGGGAAAGGGTTAAGCATTACAAGTATTTAGGTCAAAGTCGTGAGAGAATCACTTTAACCGTTTACCTGTTGAACACTTGTTCGAAACGTCTGCTGCGAACGCATTCGAGTAAAATGCTGAAAAGGGTAAGTGTTATTTTAAGATAGAGTAGAACACATTGTCAGAAAATGTGATATTGCTCGATTTCTCGTTTTCTCACTATTATTTAAAAATTCGTCTGCTGCCGAGAGATTTAATTGTCGTCTGCTTATTTTTGGAAATGCCCTTCGGTAAACAAATCGGCCAAAAGTAAAGGGATTCGTCGAATTGACGGTCGAGTGATATTAAAGAAATGATTGATTTAAATCTATTTTAAAAACTAATAAATCACTCATGCTTCGATTATTGTTTTATTAGAAATAAATAAACCGAAATAATGTGATCTTTTTATATTTATGAATCGGAATTAGAAATGCGTTAGTTGTTAAGAGTTGTGGCATGTGGTTAGGACTCCAAAGAGACAAGGTTACGTATGCCATTGCACTTTTCGAGAATAATACTGGTTTGCTTACCCCGCCATCATGAATAAGTGAACTGCTGCCGTGACATGACTGAAAGCATGTTGAAAGCCACGTATCGGCACAACAGTGAGTGGCTAGAGTCGTGGAATTGGAACCGGGTGTCACGGGTTTGATCCTCAGTTAGGGCCTTCACGGCGAGCCATTGCACATTTAATAATGAATACTATTGATTATCTTGAATAAGTAAAACGCTGCCGTGATATGACTGAAACTATGTTGAAAGCCACGTATCATCCCAATGATGAGTGTGTAGCGTCGTGTGTAGCGTCGTGAAAGAATAGGAAGGAGAGGTCGAGGAGTGAAGACGAACAGCAACAACGCTGGAAAATCTGGATGAGAGAGTGCTCTACCTACACATTTTACTTACTCCCCGTGTCTCGATCACGTGCACTCGTGTATGGTCGGTAGGAAGCGAGTATCGATCGGAAAGTGCGGTCTGTAGCGGACTACAAATCAGGACAATAAATCGAACAGGGTGTAATGGGGCGTTATCACCGCCGATCTGAGTACATCGATCAAACTCGGTCATGCGGTCGTGACATGATCTACATCGGTCTGCAGCAGTCTACCTTGCTCGGTAGCGGTCGGGGTTTCGCTAGAGAAGCCAGGTGGTCTGGAAGCGGTCTGAAATACATACTGTAGCGCTCTGGTAAACTCGTGTATACTCGTGTACAAGGTCTAGTTCATCGGGAAGACATCTAGCCACATATGTTGCTGATTGTAAACTCGTGTATACTCATGTACAAGGTCTAGTTCAGCTGGAAGACATCTAGTCACATATTCTTCTGATTAATAACTTCCATGATGTTGCTTCTTCGAAAGTCTTTGGTCAGCTGAATACCGAACAAAATACTACAGTTTTATACCTAGTCTGCTGCTATCGTGCAGCGATCGTGCCCGAACGTACATGGTCGGGTATTAGTCGGGTAGAGGTCGGGTAAAGGTCGAAGAAAAGTCGTGCTGGTCGTGTTGATCTGGTAGACATCGGGGAGGGGTCGGGAAGGTCGAGTATAGGTCGAGTAGGAGTCGGGATGTGTGTCGGCAAGTGGTCTTGAAGTAGTCTGGAAGGGTCTTGAGTTGATCTAGTATGGTCCACTAAAGGTCTGGCAGAGGTCCCCTTCGGTTGTGTAGACCTCCGGCCAAACACCTGGTCGAGCTTGGTCGCGGAATTTGGCCGGTCGGGGAGATCGAGGTACTTAGATCGCCCCATTACGTAGGCCTTGAAGCGATCGGGTTTAACTCGAGTAGAAGTCGAAATGATCAGGTACTGAACTTTCATTTATTAGCTTTGCCAAGATGGTATCCCAGTCGTCTGCTGCATCTGTGTTGAAGATGTGTTGTACAGGTAAGAAAACGCAATGAGATCAATCGTTTTCAAACACATCACGGCGATCAGTTTATCTAAATGTACGTGGACGTATTCTTGTGAGTACCAATAGTATAGGGTTAGTGTCGGTGATAAGGGAAAGAGTATAAGGGAAAGACGAGTTAACTTATCCAGGCATCTGTATATTAAAACATTATTTGAGCCACGTTTAGTAAATTTGGGCTCCATTTTGCTCTCCGTGACGGGTTATACAAAGCCTAATTGGTGTAAAACTAATAGGGCTGCAGTTCTAGCGTTTGGTAAAAATATTCATGGGATACTTAATAAGATATGTACGGACAGTGAAGACTCTGGTTAGAGTGTGCGCCAGCCCAGGCTCGCCCGAATCGCTACTTAACGCAGATGCATTAAGACCCTTGAAAGCTAGACGCGGCTAATTTATAATGTGCAACTTCCTAATCCACATTACCTTTAATCCTCCGTAATATTAAGCAATTGAATCTCGGTTACATAAACAGTATTCAAACCACGTCAGAAGTAAACTAGGACTTGTGAAAACCAGTAAAGACAAACTCTTGGTAGGTTGGAAATCAATCAAGATCAAGAGGTTGTAGTTTGAAAACCAGTAAAGCTAAACAGTCGATAGTTTAGAAACCAGTCAAAATAAACAGTTGATATGTTGAAAACCAGTCAAGATAAACAATTGGTATGCTGAAAACCAGTCAGGATAAACAGTAAGTATGCTTGGAAACCAGTCAAGATAAACAGTTGGTGTGTTGAAAACCAGTCAATATAAACAGTTAGTATGCTGACAACCAGTCAAGATAAACAGTATGTATTTTGAAAACCAGTCAAGATAAACAGTTGGTATGTTAAACCAGTCAAGATAAACAGTTGATATGTTCGAAACCATTCAAAGATGAACAGTTGGTAGGTTGGAAACCAGTCAATATAAACAGTTGATATTTTCGAAACCAGTCAAAGATAAACAGTTGGTGTGTTGGAAACCAGTCAAGATAAACAGTTGATATTTTCGAAACCAGTCAAAGATAAACAGTTGGTAGGTAGGAAACCAGTCAAGATAAACAGTATGTATGTTGAAAACCAGTCAAGATCAACAGTATTTATGCTGAAAACCAGTCAAGAAAAACAGTTGGTATGTAGTAAACCAGTCAAGATAAACAGTTGATAGAACTAGTAGGTTAAAACCCAGTCATGATAAACAGTTGGTTTGTTGAAAAACAGTCAAAATAAACAGTATATATGTTGAAAACCAGTCAAGTTAAACCATTTGTGTGTTGAAATCCTGTCATGATAAACAATTGGTAGGTCAAAAACCAGCAATGATAAACAATTGACATGTTTAAAAATGAAAACCAGTCATGATGAACAATTGATATGTTGAAAACAAGTCGTGATAAACATTGGGTATGTTTAAAAACAAGCCAATATATACAATTGATAGGTTGAAAACTAGTCAAAATAAGCAGTAGTTATTTGGGAAACCAGTCAAAATAAACAATTTGTGTGTTGAAAACCAGTCATGATAAACAATTGGTAGGTTGAATACCAGTCAAGATAAACAGATTGTATATTGAACACCAGTCAAGATAAAAATGATTGCATGTTGAAAACCAGAACAGTATGTTGAAAACCAGTCAGAATAAACAGTTGGTAAGTTGAAAACCAGTCATAAAAAACAATTAGTAGATTTTAAACCAGTTATGAAAAACAATAGGTAGGTTGAAAAACAGTCAAAATAAACAGTGTTTGTGTTGAAAACGAGTCATGATAAACAGTCAATGTATGTTGAAAACCAGTCATGATAAACAATTTGTATTTCGAAAACCAGTCATGATAGACAATTGTTAGGTCGGATACAAGTCAAGATAAACCGTTGGTATGTTGAAAACCAGTCATGATAAACAATTGGTATTTCGAAAACCAGTCATGATAAACAATTGGTAGATTGAAAACCATTCATGATCAACAGTTGGTATTTTACAAACCAGTCATAATAAACAATTGGTATGTTGAAAACCAGTCATGATAAACAATTGGTATTTTGATACCCAGTCATGATAAACAATTGGTATTTTGATACCCAGTCATGATAAACAATTGGTATGTTGAAAACCAGTCATAATAAACAATTGGTATTTTGATACCCAGTCATGATAAACAATTGGTATTTTGATACCCAGTCATAATAAACAATTGGTATTTTGATACCCAGTCATGATAAACAATTGGTATTTTGATACCCAGTCATGATCAACAGTTGGTATTTTGATACCCAGTCATGATAAACAATTGGTATTTTGATACCCAGTCATAATAAACAATTGGTATGTTGAAAACCAGTCATGATAAACAATTGGTATTTTGATACCCAGTCATGATAAACAATTGGTATTTTGATACCCAGTCATAATAAACAATTGGTATTTTGATACCCAGTCATGATAAACAATTGGTATTTTGATACCCAGTCATGATCAACAATTGGTATGTTGAAAACCAGTCATAATAAACAATTGGTATGTTGAAAACCAGTCATGATAAACAGTTGGTATTTTGATACCCAGTCATGATAAACAATTGGTAATTTAAAAACTCGTGAAATTCAGCAGCGTGCCTCCTTGGATCTCGGGGATGAACGATTGAAGCATCGGTGTAAGGATAAATAGTTCTAGTAATTTACCCAGGACTCGTCGTGACATAGCTGAACTAGTGTTAGCATAAATAGTTCTAGTAATTTACCCAGGAATCGTCGTGAATAGCTGAACTAGTGTTAGGATAAATAGATCTAGTAATTTACCCAGGAATCGTCGTGAATAGCTGAACTAGTGTTAGGATAAATAGTTTTAGTAATTTACCCAGGACACCCCGCGACATAGCTGAACTAGTGTTAGGATAAATAGTTCTAGTAATTTACTAAGGACACGCCGCGACATACATTTGTAGCTGAACTAATGTTAAGATAAATAGTTTTATTAATTTACCCAGGAAACATCGTGACATAGCTGAACTAGTGTTAGGATAAAATAGTTCTAGTAATTTACCCAGGACACGCCGTGAAATAGCTGAACTAGTGTTAAGATAAATAGTTTTAGTAATTTACCCTGGACACGTCGTGACATAGCTGAACTAGTGTCAGCATAAATAGTTCTAGTAATTTACCCAGGAATCGACGTGAATAGCTGAACTAGTGTTAGGATAAATAGTTCTAGTAATTTACCCAGGACACGTCCTTTTACAGCTGAACTAGTGTTAGGATAAATAGTTTTAGTAATTTAACCAGGACACGTCGTGACATAGCTGAACTAGTGTTAGCATACATAGTTCTAGTAATTTACCCTGGAATCGTCGTGAATAGCTGAACTAGTGTTAGTATAAATAGTTCTAGTAATTTACCCAGGAAACGTCGTGAATAGCTGAACTAGTGTTAGGATAAATAGTTCTAGTAATTTACCCAGGAAACGTCGTGAATAGTTGAACTAGTGTTAGGATAAATAGTTCTAGTAATTTACCCACGAAACGTCGTTTTACAGCTGAACTAGTGTTAGGATAAATAGTTCTAGTACTTTACCCAGGACACGACGTTTTACAGCTGAACTAGTGTAAGGATAAATAGTTTTAGTAATTTTCCCAGGACACGTCCTTTTACAGCTGAACTAGTGTTAGGATAAATAGTTTTAGTAATTTACCCAGGACACGTCCTTTTACAGCTGAACTAGTGTTAGGATAAATAGTTCTACGGTACTTTACCCTGGACACGTCCTTTTACAGCTGAACTAGTGTTAGGATAAATAGTTCTAATAATTTACCCAGGGCACGTCGTGACATAGTTGAACTAGTGTTAGGATAAATAGTTCTAGTAATTTACCCAGGAATCGCCGTGAATAGTTGAACTAGTGTTAGGATAAATAGATCTAGTAATTTACCCAGGAATCGCCGTGAATAGCTGAACTAGTGTTAGCATAAATAGTTCTAGTAATTTACCCAGGAATCGCCGTGAATAGCTGAACTAGTGTTAGGATAAATAGTTCTACTAATTTACCCAGGAAACGTCGTGACATAGCTGAACTAGTGTTAGCATAAATAGTTCTAGTAATTTACCCAGGAATCGCCGTGAATAGCTGAACTAGTGTTAGGATAAATAGTTTTAGTAATATACCCAGGACACGTCGTTACATAGCTGAACTAGTGTTAGGATAAATAGTTTTAGTAATTTACCCACGAAACGCCGTGACATAGCTGAACTAGTGTTGGAAACAAACAAACAAATAATTGAACTAATGGATTTGTCTAGATCGCATTTAACTTTCAAATTTTTAATGTTGATTTTTATGTGGGAAGGCTTCGATAGATTTAATGAATGACCTACTGTTTCTTTAGCTATGAAAGGTTTTTAAATAACTGTGTGAGATGTTTGTAAAGCTTATATTAATCCTAAATAAATCACACCGATGTTAAAAAGGTTTAATCGCGCACTCTATACGGGATTTGAACCAGGAACCCTTAAATTAAGAGAATGATTCTCTGTGACTGTCTTAATTTGTTATATTGTAGCTTCTTATAAAAAAAATGATTAAAGCTATATCTATTTCCGCGATTGTGAAAAAAAACCAATGCAAAATGATATCTGAAATGAACATATATATATTATATATATATATATATATGAGCCGTTCCACGAGAAAACAATCATTATGAACTATATGCGTAATGTATCGATCCAGATTAGCCTGCGCAGTTCGCGCAGGCTAATACTGGCCGACACATTCCGTCTCAGGGGACAGAAGTACATGTATATAGTAATGATTCCTGAAACAGAAAATCAAAAGGAGGCAAAAAGTGTCGGTCCGGGTTAGCCTGCGCGGCATGCTTAGGCTGATCCGGGTCGATAATTTACGCAATGTCCACAATGTCAAAAATATTGGTTTTCTCACGTGACGGCTCTTATGTAAAAGTAATTATACTCGAAATTGATTTCTGAAAGATGCAAAGCATACTAATTCAAAATTGCCCTTTTAAAGATTTACCTCATATAATAGAAGATCGATTGCGCCTCGCGAATTTATTTGAAGGTCACACAATATTGTTTAGTTTGAATTCTCGCTGCTTTATTCAGATGATTTCCGTCGCAGTCTATTATATTGTGAGATGTATTCCAGTCCGTTAACTCTTTCAGCGCCGAATTGTTTAAAGTCGACTCTTCCATGTTCAAAATCGGGTATGTCCATTTCTCAATTTATGAAAGTCTTGGACTATTTTGGTAACTAAAAGGCAAACAATGCTGATTTCAGGTGAGACAGCTTGTTACAGCTGACTCGCCTGAATCTGCATTGTTTGCAAAAAGCTCAATATTGCCTGTGGCGCTGAAAGAGTTAAAGTAATTTTCACAATAAAAATTAGCTAATGGTGTCTTTTTCCGGGAATAAATGGAGTTTGAAATAGATGACGTCAAGAGGTGTGTCATACATTTAATCTTTTTATCGAACATTTTCTGATGACTGACTAAGCAAATAATTAGCAGGTGCCTTCAATTCGATAATGGGTTAGAATAGGAGGTAGGTTTCTCATTTAAAAGTAAATTATATTGCACAAGGAACATTGTACAGTCTGTCTGGTTATTTAGCAGAGTAGCAAAGATAATAATTACTTTGCAGCAAGTAATATCATCACCAACGCCCAAACACGACCTTTGAACGCTAATATAGGTGTTAGTTGTACAGTAACAATTACCTGGTGTGACTATAAGTATTGCTATCCATGTCTCAGTCGATATCAACCCTTTCCCCCACTTACAACAAATCGCCAATAGATAAGTTTTAAAGTATCTAGGCAAACAGTGAGAAAATATTATAAAACGTTGTGGAAAAAAGTGAGAAAATATTGTAAAACGTTGTGGCAAAAAGTGAGAAAATATTATAAAACGTTGTGACAAAAAGTGAGAAAATATTGTAAAACGTTGTGACAAAAAGTGAGAAAATATTATAAAACGTTGTGACAAAAAGTGAGAAAATATTGTAAAACGTTGTGACAAAAAGTGAGAAAATATTATAAAACGTTGTGACAAAAAGTGAGAAAATATTGTAAAACGTTGTGGAAAAAAGTGAGAAAATATTGTAAAACGTTGTGGCAAACAGTGAGAAAATATTGTAAAACGTTGTGGAAAAAAGTGAGAAAAAATTATAAAACGTTGTGGCAAAAAGAGAAAATTGCTCATTGTGGGCAATTTCTCCTTTTGCCTCCATGTGTTCACAATCCTGCTGCAGGGGTGTCACAATGTATCTATAAGTGGGAAATGGTAAACCACCTACCACACGTAATTAATTAGACTTATGGTTATCATCGTTTTTAAGAACAGCTGAGTAGACAAATGAAATACGTAGAAGGATGCCATCGATCCATATAGATCGAGATGTCGAATCCAGACTAGGCCATCATGTATTATTTCCGATGATTGTCAAAGGACACTGTGACTACTAGCATTAGTCGTCTTTCTCAATGGGCTTAACCCTTACCCTGATATAGACGCTTTCTGACACCTCTGCAGCAAACGGCTTTTTGAAAACATATAATTCATATATGCATATGAATAACATTCAGAATTGTCGTATGAGGGAAAGGGTTAATAGTATGTGTGTGTAGCCATTCCGATTTGAAAACACCAACAGGAAACACATAGTTAGATGAACTGGCCCGTGTGATTTAACTGCTATACTATTACTGGCCTGCGTGATTTAACTGCTATACTATTACTGGCCAGTGTGATTTAACTGCTATCGTGACTGTTACTGACCTGTGTGATTTAACTGCTATACTGTTACTGGCCTATCACTCTGTGATTTAACTGCTATACTGTTACTGGCCTGTGTGATTTAACTGCTATACTGTTTTAAAGGTGCCGAACTCAAGATAGAGATCAAACCTCCGCAAATAGTGCTTATAGTTAAAACAAAGTAATTAATAAAAGGTCCAAAGCAATTTTGGCAGTAAATATGGGTTTTTATCTAATTTTATCCCAGAATAAAGATTCAAATATTTCAAGACAACTTTTGAACAGTTTTAAAACATTGACTATACTATTTATACTCTGCAGTTCAGCACCTTTTAACTCAAACAAAGCAATGCTTGAGCACGTCTCAAAAGAAATGTATCGGCCAAGCATAGAGACTATGACAACACTAAGACCCTGATGGAGTTATTAGATACACAAGAGCTGTCGGAGCAGAGCACGCTCGACTATACGCCGCTTATTCACTTAAGCACTCTTGTTTCGTTATATTGAACTTAAGTAATTAAATTACATGAACATTTAAATATTATATAATTTAAAAAAAAAAAATTGTACAAAAATGTATGAACACTGATTAAAGTACTCCCTTCACCTACAAAAATAGCAAAACCTTAAGGTTTTCAAAATGTTTGACCCAAAAACCCGTTTGATATGTTGAAGAACTAAATTTGAGTAATGAGTGATCACAATTAGAAATGAATGTAACACAACGTTATTAATTTATCTCAAATTCTCGAATTTCACCAAAAGTCATAATTTTACTCTAAAAAAAGGGTCACACTCACCATCTTCAGCATACAATGTGAAGAAGGGTATTAGATATAACTATACTACAAATATGAAAGCCCTAGCACAAGTTCTTATTGAGAAAATGTAAAAAAATAAAATAAAATGCCAACTTGCCCTTATGCTTTAACCGGACGCCGACGGCGGGTCGAGTAGTAAAGCCCTCATTATTCTTCGAATAGTCGAGCTAAAAATGTCCTGTGGAATGTAAGGTGCACAACAAGAACATGATGTTATAGACGACGATTATCCTGTTTCCTTAAGAGGTAACAGTTTTGAACAGATAAGAGAAACACCTGTGGCTTGGAAAAAGAGTTGTTGTCTTCTAATACGATTTTAGAATTAAATAAAAAGTCACCGATCGATATATCAAGTTTCTTCGTACCTAATAAAAGCCATTGGAACTAAGTAAACTCTTAGAAGAAGAACTTTCCGAGTACCCACATGTCTGTATAAAGTAAAGGGTTAAATAGATATGTCTACATATATCTGTATTGGCATTATATTCTCAGTTCTATTAGGAAAAACACGCTTAATTAATAGGCCAATTGTCTTAAAACGTCCGAATATACTGACGAGCGTGCCATTCCACGTGACTATCCGTTAGATAAATCGATGTTCATTTGTATTATTGGCTCTTCTGCAACTGTTGCCATGAGACAGGTATCTGAACTATAAACTGCTCGTACGTACGAATAATCAACATTGCCGGTTGTGTAGTGGTAGAGCGTTCGCCTCGGGGTGCGGGAGGTTGCAGTTCTGATCCCCGATCGAGTCATACCACAGACGGTACGTCGCTTTAAAATCATTATAACAAGATTTGAACTTCAATTGTCCCTATTGATGGAAATAGCTTTTCTTAATTAGTTCTCAACGTTCCATTATCCCCCTTGGCCACGAATCCTGTATTTGACATTCAGCGCCGAATTGTTTAAAGTAGACTCTTCCATGTTCAAAATAGGGCGTGTCCATTCCCCATTTAATAAGTGTTTTGGAATATTTCGATAACTAAAATGCAAAAAATGCTGATTTCAGGTGAGACAGCTCGTTACGAATCTGTATTGTTTGCAAAAACCTCAATATTGCCTTTGGCGCTGAAAGAGTTAAAACAAATGAGTATATGAATTAGGTAGGATAGGAGTATGTGTTCTTTCTCCTAAATAACATTGGGGCTAATTGGGGTTTTACGCCGTTTTCAAAATCAAACGTATTTCAGTTATATCACGGCGACATAACTCTGATTCAATACTCCTGGGTCAATAAAACAGTGTTAGACTAAACTATCTTCACTGTCCGCCTACATATAATATCAACCTATAAGTTATCATTACTAATTTACCTATCACTTTCTTACGAATTGTTCAACTCTAATCAATGATTTTCTTTTTATTTAAAGAAAGTTATTGCTAACATGTTTTAAAATTCGATAGCTGCAGCATTGTTGTATATGGTAAAAGGATATTTCTTATTCAATATCCCTGGGTCAACAAACCAGTGCTAGACTAGGAAAAGTGCCTTGTACAATAGGATACATGACCGCCATGAGTGTGGTCTGAACTCGGAACTCCCCGTTCCAAATCCCCAACGGTCACCACTCGGTCACCATGGTTTCCTTGCTCTTCGGTAGCTAATGCTATGTATTCCATAGAACTTTATTCGAGGTCTGAACTTGGGACTCACTGTTCCAAATCCCCAACTACTCAGCTACCATGGTTTACAAACTCTTCGATGACAATGCAATGTATTCCATAAAACGTTATACGAGCAAAGAACTCAAAATAAACACCTGCGGGTACCGATCTACAAACATAGAAAGCATGTTATGTAACAATTAACTCTTTCAGCGCCGAATTGTTAAACGTAGACTATTCCATGTTTGAAATCGGGCGACTCTATTGTTCATGTTATAAAACTAATAGACAAACAACGATGATTTCAGGCGAGACATATCGTCACGATCTGACTCACCTGAATATGTATTGTTTGTAAATAGCTCAATAGTGTCATTGGCGCTGACGGAGTTAAACACGCGACTTATTTGAAAAAGTTTTAAGATTATAATTATGCATGTGACATAATGCTTCAAATATCGCATGTATCACATCAAAGTGTTACTCCATAGTGGCAAGGGTTCTGTTGCTTGTGACAGTGCGTATTACGATGATTTAAACCCTCCTTAAAAAAAAGAAATCGGTCAGAATGTTAAATGATTATGATGAAATGATTGCTACTACCTCAGCAGGATAAGGGTTTACAAAGCATATCTACTTAGAACAGAACTGCTTGTAAGATATCCCTTTCTCACGACTTCAAAAATCGTCTCAGTTGTTAAGAGGCATCAGACAGCGTCTTTATATAGGAAAAAGGGTTAAGCTATATACATGTATCACAACTATTTGCGTAAATCGAGTCATTGAAAAGGACAAGTCAAAAATGTGTTAGGAAACTTAGGGTTGGGCAGCAAAGTATAATGCTTATATTGAGGTCACAGTCAGGCTTTACAGCAACAATGGGGACATCAGATAACATTATCTAATGCTTAAAGATGACTTAGAAAGCAGACCTAATACAAAAAAGGGATGATCGTTAATAAGAAATTTGTTAGGAAACTTAGGGTTTTATGAGGTCTGGCAATTCCAATAGTCTCATATTGCATTGTAGGATGCGAACAGTCAAAATAAAAAATCGCATTCCTAGTACATAAACCTGGACTAGCAATTCCAATCTATAGGAGATGTATAATGTTTTCTTTCTTTTGTTAATCAGAGATTAAAAGATCAATTTATACACAACTGGCATGAGAGAGTAACACTTTTAAGTAGGTGTACGTTTTATAGTAATAGTTCATGTTTTCATTTTCAACCTTATCTTGATAAAGTAAATATTGAAACATTTAGAATTTCGCTAACCAAACTAAGAGTATCGTCTCATAGACTGGCTATAGAAACGGGTAGGTGGGAAAAACCAAATAGTTTTCCATTGCATTTAAGAATTTGTAGTGTTTCTAATGATCTAGAGTATGAGTTTCACTTTGTTTGTGAATGTAAATTGTACAATCAACTAAGAAATTGTTATATCCCTGATTATTACAAAATAAGACCAAATATGCATACATTTATAAAGTTTTTAACATGTGAAAATGACTCTACTTTGAAAAACCTTAGTGTATATATCTATAGAGCATTTGATATCAGAAATACAAACCATTATCAACCTTAAGTCTGTATAGCCTTAAACTATATATCATGTTTTTATTATTATAATGTGTGTTATTTCAAACATGTTACAGTAAACATATGTTTTAAGTATGGCTTCACGGCATGCATATGGTTTGGAAATCTCCATTAAATAATTCATACAGTTCACTATATCTACACTTAAATGCATCTCTTAAAATGAAATTTCAATCCTCGTGTCTTTCTTGTTATTTCGAGTGTATGTCAAAATCCCCTCAGTCAAAATCCCCTCACTTTGAAAATGGTATAGTAGTCAAAATCCCCTCAACCAAAATGATAGGGTAGTCAAAATCCCCTCGACCAAAACGAAAGGGTAGTCAAAATCCCCTCGATGGGTATTCATAATACGCTCATTCTAAGACATTTATGGTACATTTTAATAACCATTTTATTACGAAGCTTTCAACAGTGATTCGGTCTTGGCACTTGATTTCATGTATTGGTGAACTGTTATGCTAAAATAATGCTGTGCAAAATTCAATATATCACTATTAATATAATATAGATACCTGTCAGAGAGTTCAAATTCAATATATCACTATTAATATAATATAAATCACTGTCAGATAGTTTATCTTGGAGTTGATGAAAATGTTTATGTCAAAACCCATACGGTCCAGTTTTGTCATAGTTGTCAAAACCAATATGATTGAAAATGCAGGGTATCCAAACAATGTAGAGTAGACAAAATGCAGAGTAGACAAAACCGTACTGATTGAAAAAAACAACAATGATTGGTGATAATTCAGTCACATGTTGTAAATGAATTAAGGTGATAATTGCTTTAATCCTGTTTGTCACAAACATTCATTGTGTTAATCATTAAAATGATTTAAATTACTTACTATGTTATTTGTCTTTTTAGTGCAATATTATTTTAGCCTTAGACACCTTTGATGTCTCCTAATGTCATACATTATGATTACCCTGCTAATCCCATCGAGGGGATTTTGACTACCCTATCATTTCGGTCGAGGGGATTTTGACTACCCTAATATTTTGGTTGAGGGGATTTTGACTACCCTATCATTTTCAGGGTGAGGGGATTTTGACTGAGGGGATTTTGAGTGTCTCCCGTTATTTCGTTTCTAGCAAGATTGATATATCTGGAACTAAAAGTATAAGATATACTGATTTATACGTCTGTGTCCTGTTCTGTGTCAATAGGACAAGATACACGGAGTTGGAAGGCCATTATACTGTTTCGTATGTTCTCCGCCATATGTTTGCCATGTATTTGACGTATGTTTGAATGTTTGTTGTGCAAATGCTATAATATGCAACGGAAATTTAATTGTAACCTTTACAGGTTACCATTATTATAGTATCTGTTAGTTTGGGACAATAACCTACTGCCTTGTTTGACATGTAATGTGTAACGTTTGTAATTGCCATTTTGTATTATATGTTAGTATTAAAAAAATGACATATTGCCATATTTGACATGTAATTTGTAAGTTTTATGTTTTTCATGTGTGTATGTTATCTGTTATTTGATGGTACATGGGTCTTTGACCTTCTAGTTAAATAAATAAACTACTACATATAACTCAATCGGTCATGGAACACTGGGAATATGTCGATTTATTTAATAAAAATGCACCAATGAACACTCATTATCGGAGAAAAATCAAGTTAATGATTGACTAGTGCATTTATTAATTTTTGGTTAAGCGCTTTGTCCATGTTAAGTCGTCTGCTGCGCGAAAAAGTAATTCAAATGGTAAAGGTTCAAATTGGAGACATGTGCTTAGAACCACCACAAAAAGTGCTATACGAGGGGTGGTCCAAAGGTAATAGTTTATCTGTAACAATTTCGACACAAAACAAAACTTTAAGAAATTATCCTGATCTTATTAAAATTCAACATTTCTCTTGCATGCATGACAAATATTCGAATAATGGTTGACAAAATACAAACAGTGTGAGTGTATGCCTAGTGTAAGTACCTTGGGGCGGGACATGATAGTAACGTCATTCTGGCGGGTTCGTTTTAAGGGAATGAAGTTGCAAAAATCGTAAATTGATATCTAAATTACAGTAATATCTACACCTGTTTCTAATCACTTTCTCCAGTACCTATTGCAGACCTTCTAATACTACTTGTCACCAAAGTGTGAACAGATGGTGTATAACAAATGAAAGAGTTACTCTTGTAGATGGCTGTCTTTTGAAGTAGTATTGAAATCACCAGAGCACCAGATAAGGAGGAGTAAAGTGGTCTTTTAATACCTATATATTTCTTATGACTCAACTAATAAACTCTATGTTGTAGGTACTCAAAGGAATCGTCTCACTGAGGTTTGGGAGTCAAATAAGGATTTTAGAATTTGAAAAACTCGCCTTATCTAGAGCTCTGAATTACACTTATCTCTTTTCTTCAACCATGGAAATATTTCAACTTTTCAGATTTTCAACTTTATTTAACAATTAAGCTATCTTTTATGGAGATTTTTCATGTTTTTGTCACTATGTTTTCAACGTCGTCTACAACCTCAAAGTTGTGTTCCGGAGCAGACTCGAGTTATGTGTCTTATGACAAAAGCTCTAGGTCATTGATAGATCATGTCATTGTCTCGGACGAGCTATCGCTCTACGTGAAATACTGTAAAATCCTGGACGATAATTGTATTAATGTTTCTTGTCACCGTCCAATAGTATTTTACATTGAATTTATGTCTCATGATTGCGTTACTCACTGTTTTGATATGTCAGTCAAATGGCACAGGGTGTCCGATGAACAGATTCGTAACTATGATTTTAACGTCAGTGCTCGTCTTAAAGACAGTGTAGATCAGTTACCAGTTAACGATATACACTGTTTTATAGACAATCTATACCAGTGTATTTCGTCTGATATCAACACAGCTTCCAATGCTCATCTACCTCACTCAACATATCGTTCATACCTAAAGCCATATTGGTCGGCCGATCTCAAAAAATTGCATGCGAGTATGAGAAATAAACGCACGGCCTGGATTGTCTCCGGCAGGCCAATGGGCAGTGAATTCTCAAGTTATAGAGAATATAAGGAAGCTAAAAGATGTTTTCGAGCATATCTTAGAAACAGTTCCCTTAAATATTTACAAAAGGTTAATAGTGATATTGATAGTGCATCTGGTGTTGATAGTCCATTATTTTGGAGATTGTTTAATAGGAAAAGAAGACAAGTGAATTCAAATGTTTCTAGTGAGATTAAATTTGACGAAGTTGTAATTAGGGACCCAGAATTGATCTGCCATGAATGGGGTCGACACTTTGCATCCCTTTACTCAGATACAGAATGTAAGACTTACGATAATACGCAATTTGAGACCGTAACGACGTGTACAAACTTTTTAAAAGAAGAGTCTATTGTGGTTGATGGTGATCACATTTCTCAAGAGGAAGTGTTATCGGCATTATCTACTTTAAAAAGTCGCAAAATGTGTGGTATAGATCGAGTAAGCAACGAACACCTCATCCATGGTGGATTAATGGTAAAACATTACTTATCTGTATTTTTTGACTTAATGTATTGTAATAGTTATGTTCCCACAGCACTAAAACGTGGTACTATTTTAACGTTGTACAAAGGGGCTAGCAAACCAAAAAATGAGCCTAATAGCTATCGAGCCATAACCCTTTCATCATCTATTTTAAAATTATACGAAAAAGTACTGCTACAACGTTTACACAGGTCAATTAATAAACCGTTACACTTTCTCCAGGGTGGGTTTCAGTCCAACATGGGAAGTTCTATGACATCCTTCATTCTGAAAGAAAGTATACAGTTTTGCAAAGAAAACAACAGTAAATTATTTGCGTGTTTTTTAGACGCTCGTCAAGCATTTGATCGTGTATGGCATAATGGTCTCTTTTACAAGCTAAATGAACTTGGCGTTAGTTATAAGCTTTTAAAAATAGTTATTGCAATGCATTCCGATATGTATAGCTGTGTAATGTATAATGGGTTTTATTCTGACTGGTTCCCTGTTTTACAGGGAACCAGGCAAGGTGGCGTCTGGTCACCATTTTTGTATCTTGTTTATATTAACTCACTACTTGATCAGTTAGTTAACAGTAAATTGGGTTTCCAGATTGAAGGGTCTCATTTCTGTGCTCCGTCCTTTGCAGATGACATGACAATTCTATCGTTGTCTAGCAAAGCCTTACAGGAAATGATTAATATATGTTATGAATATTCTTGCCTTTGGAGGTACCAATACAATTCTGGCAAGTGTGCCGTTGTCACGTTCAATGAATCTAAGCGTGTATACAAACGCAATTATCGGTCCTGGGTAGTTGGTAATAATGCCATTTGTGAGAGAGAGGAATATAACCATTTAGGTATAATATGTAATAAGTATACTAATTCTACTCTCATTGTCAAGCAAATTGATAGAAAATTAAGGGGTGCTTTCTTCGGTCTAATCAAAGACGGGTTATATATAAATGGGTTAAATCCATTAACCAGTTACAGTATTTATAAGTCGATTGTTATCCCGAGAGCTCTATTCGGATGTGAATTGTTACAATCGCTGTCTGATCGGGATATGTTGACAATGGAAAGGTCGCATAGACTTTGTTTAAAGCAGATTCAGGGTTTACAAATAAGATCAAGAACAGATATTGTTCTTGGTCTTATTTGTGCTCTTCCTATTGAAGCTGAAATTGAGAAGAGAAAACTCTCCTTTCTTGGTCAACTTTGTCGTTTGGAGAGGGATTGTGCAACAAAACGTTTCTTTTTATTGCGGCTCCTTTCCTTCGTAAATAGTAATTCCGATACCGGGTTTGTTTCTGATATTGCATATATTCTAAACAAGTTTAACATTTACAATGTTTTAGAAGATTACATTAATTATGGTGTATTCCCAAGCAAAACTATTTGGAAACATTGTATTGATACAAAAGTATCAAATTACTATATCGGTAAATGGAATGAAAGAACATCTACCGCGCAGTTTGTTCTATATAGGCAATTACAGAAACGATTCGCAATCAGTCCTGTATGGGATTATGCTAAGCGTAATCCGAATATGCTTCGTGTTTGCTTTTCCATCGCTCAGCTAATTGCGTACACTGCTCACACTGAGTGTTCTCAGTGTACACGCTGTGGATGTAGCGATGTTAGAACGAGCCTTACTGAGCATATCTTGACAAACTGTACCAGTGTACGGTCATGTACTATTTCCTTTCAGAACAGAACCCTTTTAAAGTTTGGTGGATCTGTTTCCAACTTATTAGTGCCATTGGAAGGCAATGATTTTGTTGCTGCCTTGTTCGGTTTGAACCCGATCGTAGACAATGAGTTACACGGCAACTATGATAACTTTTATAAGCATGTTGCGTTGTTCTTACATTCCATATGGACATGTTATAAATACCTTGTGCAAGTGTAAATACTTTGTTCAAAGTTAAATAAGATGTACATATTTCAGTCTTCATATCTGCCTGCCTGCCTGTCTGTCTGTCTGTCTGTCTCTCTCTCTCTCTCTCTCTCTCTCTCGTATAATTTTGTATTAAATTGTGTTTATATGTATTGTTTGTATTATAAATTATAAAATGAAATCTTCTGTATAGGAGGAAATAAAGATATAATAATAATAATAATGCGACAATCAAAAGGGGTTACCAATAATTCCGCTGGCATTTATGGTTCCTTTCTTTCTACTCAAAGACAATTACAAAGCTTTAAAAATGTCAATACTTTTGGTCATTGATTAGCGCGGTTTTTGGAACAGGAGTAGGCTATTTCCGCCATTTTATAGACAAATGACTTATCGCTGTGCAGATATATAAATATGTCTGCATGATCGTTTAACATGCATTGTATATCTACGCATGCCGCATGCGATTTTCACGCGATAGAGACCTCAATGTGCTGATTACTGTCGTATTTTTGTTAACAAATCTTAACATACTGGCATGAATGTAATAGTTTGTTTACGTCCCGGTTGGTTGCTTTATACATCTTTAACAGAAAAAGTAAGAATAATGAAGTCGAGGTATGCACAAACAGGTTTTTAATTGTCAGTTATATACAGATACTATACATTGGTTAAGATACCTTTTAAGAGTTGGTACGGCTTTAAGAAGATTATCTTGTTTAACCCTTTCCCATATATACAACAAATATGCAGCAGACGACTTTGAAAACATCTAAGCAAATACACAGAAAATCACTTAAAATGTAAGGAATATATTATTACTGAAGAAAGTTTTAATTAATTTCTACTTTTGTCACAATATTTTCAAAAGTCGTCTGCTGCAGAGGCGTCAGAAATCGTCTATATGTGGAAAAGGGTTAAGTCAAGTCCCCCGTTAATGACGTCAATGAGTAAATGACATTCTAGAACATTGATATCAATTTATTTCACTTTACGGTGCAGGACAGCATTGACAACTGCCATTAAATGTCAATATAATAACACAATAATGCCATGCAATGTCATTCCCAGTTTATAATGTTAATTGCGTGTCATAAATCGGCGAGTCCCACATATGTGTTAATATCGTTTCTGTGACAACGGTGTTAAACTACACCTATTGCAATATTAAAAATGTGTAATCATCATAAATTAGAGCATAAGAACAAATGTATACACATGTGATACATTTCACTTAGGTATATCATCCATTAACACTTTTCCTCATACGACAATCTTGCAGCAGACGACTTTGAACGTATTTTGTCAAAACATAGAAAATCTCCATAATTGAATGGATAACCTATGACAAAAAGTGGAAAACATTGTGGCAAAAGGAGAAATTGCACGTTTTGTTTATGTTTTCAAAAAGCCGTCTGCTGCAGAGGCGTCAGAAAAACGTATATATGAGGGAAAGGGTTAATAGATTTACCCGAAAAAGTCCTATTACTTTTTGATCAGCCCTCGTACAACGCGTTGGATGTTAAACGTATCGCGCATTCATGCAAATGGCAATTTCTGCTATAACGCTTTCGTCACATGTAACTTCTTTTGTCAGTAAACCGATATAATATGCTACAAAGTATCGTCTGCCGTGAGCCGTCTGTTGTGGTTAGCCTGCCAATGAAAATCCTTGAGCTACGAAATCGGGATAGAGATCGCAGCTTACCTTTACCACTCTTTAACATTGATTAATTGGAAACGTATCGGGTACCAGCCCTGTCAGTGACATTATTATGTATTCGTGATGTGTATGTAATATACGCGATGATTATTGTACGGTGATTGTATGCGATTTTAAGATCGCTTGGACTTTTTTATTTGGTAAGCGTATTTTCCTTTATAATATGTTTACAATTTGAGACACGTGGCCTCAATATTAGGAGAAACGATAATAAATCACCGAAAAGGATTAAAAAGGCCGACATGTGAATTTTATAAATAAAATACATGTATTTCATTCATCTTGCCTGAAGTAATGAAAGGAAATACCCGCTGCATTAAACGGATAAGTTTCGCTCTGTTAAATACAGACAGACAAACGATAATACACAAAAGACAGACAACTTAAATCTAAACAGACCGATATTAACCTGGGTGAAGTGTTTAGTCTAAGTGTCAACATTATAGTAAAGCTTACAATGATCAAGCACTTAAATACAAACAGGAAATATTTGTAATGTATAAGTTGAGATGACTACACGCTTTAAAACGAATAACCGTGAAAACAATGTACTGTTCGGATCGAAGGATTATAATCATTCATGTACAATGGATATAAAGTTTAGAGTAAGTAAACGTATATTGTTCTATTTATTCTTTCTTTCTTTCTCAACGGCCGAGCCTCGGTAGCTCCGTCGTTAGCCACGGTGTCTGTCAATCCTGGGGTAGTGAGTTCGAAATGACTCTCAGTCAACATTCTTCCTTTACGTTTGACAAAAAAAGTCATTTCGACAAGCGTCATTCGTCTTCCACAAATTGGCTAACAGTCTATGTGGAAAAGCAGCCAGTTGTTTGAAAACAAATGTTTTATAGAGTGGTGATGGTTGAAAGCCAGGTGACACATGGGTAAAAGTGAACTAACCGCCGTGACATGACTGACGAGTTGTTGAAAGTTGCGTTAAAAACCCAATCATTCAAGTATTTATCTTTTTCTCGTTCTTATATATACAAAAGCCGTGTCCGGTAATTTGGGGTCTTATTGCATCTGCGTACAGTGAATTTGAAAACATTAATTAATGCAAAATTATAAAAAAAAGAATGACTATTAACAAAGTTTAATGATTGAAAAGAGTTGAAAACATTGTGGCAAAATGATATAAATTACTCATCATGAGCAATTTCGTCATGTGCCACACTGATTTCCGTTGTCAAAACTCGCCTGCTGTAGAATCCTTAAATTCGCCTGGTTGTGGAAACATGTAAAGGGAGACACCATAAGGCCCATAATTGCCAGACGCCCCACATTTATGAAATCTGTATTTAATATAAGGTCTGGATAAATTATGTGGGAAATGCAAATAACACTTTTGACTTGTCGTCTTTCTTGTTTACAATAACACATAAATAACAAGATATCCATCGTTTTAAAGACGAACGGATTCACAATTGCTAAATAAACATCTTTGTTAAGTTATTAAAGTTTTACATTTATTTGATCTTTTTGGAGGATTAAATTTCCAAATTTCCTATTGACATGAACTGAAGATTACTATACGTATTGAAAATTTACATTTCTAAATGTTTCGTTCTTTTATTCACCAGTTGTGTCGATTCATTGCTATATATATATATATATGTATTGGCCGGATAGTCAGTCACACGGTTGATCACATGAATCAGTCTTACAATAATTGAGCCGTCCCGCAAGAAAACCAACATTATGTTACGGTCTCTGCGTAAATCATCGACCCCGATCAGCCTAAGCATGCTATGCAGGCTTACCCGTATAGACACTTTTCGTCTCTTGTGGAATTTCTGTTTCATGAATCATTGCTATATACCTCTATCCCCCCTGAGACGGAATGTGTCGGCCCGGATCAGTCTGCGCGGACTGCGCAGGCTGATCTGGGTCGATACATTACGCAGAGGTCATAATGTTGGTTTTCTAGCGGGTTTATGAGAGTCAAATAAATGAACCGCGTCTGTCAATATCGAGTCGTAATGCATAGCTCTGCGTATATTGAAGCATTGCAGAGGACCAGATTTTGAGGGATTTACAGCTCTTTTCCCCACAATATCTCTCTTATTATCCAACCAAACCCTATGTTGTAGGTACTCAAAATAATCGTCTCATTGAGAGGATTCTTTTGAGTAACCACAACATACGGTTAGCAGATAAATGTAAGGATTTTAGAACAAGCAAAACGCTCCCTATCTAAAGCTCTGTTAAATGAAGCCCCAGATGAGACAGCGTATCCAAACAGGCTCATCGGAATATTCTCCGTCCGTCTACATGTAATGTAGTATCTTTTGACAAAAGCGCTAGACATGTAGCCCCAAAAGATTAATGAAGATATCAAATTATCAAATCAAATCACGGAGAGTCAATAAATTATTAAAGATGTCATCATGTTGAAGTAAGTCTTTCTCTGCCATTGTCAATAATGAGTATATCCAAACAATACAGATGCAGGTCAACATCTCCTAACGAGCTGCTTCACATGAACTCAGCATTATTTGCCTTTTTAGTAATTGAAGTATGCCCAAATTATTATAACGCGAAAAAGGAAGACGCCCGATTTTAAATATGAAAGAGTCTACTTTAGTCAGAGTTAACAAAACGGTTACTGTTGAATCATATCATTGTTATCGAATCAAAAACGTGTCCGTCAATCATGATTCCGTCAATTTTATAAAAAAACATGTGTTTGAATCTGAAAAGAAAATATTCCCGAAAAAAGGAGATATAATAGTGTGTTTCAGATTTTGTTTTATGTGGGAAAGGGTTGAGTTTATAATCGTGTATCGTGTATCCGTGAACCTTCCTTATTCTGTTAAAATGAGCAGCTTTTTTGAGTAACGAAGTATACTAAAAATAGCTTACAAATCTAGTTCTACATTGGATCCTTCCTATATATATTAATCGTAATCAAAGTAACACATAAATACCATGAGACGCCCAGATCAGCCTGCGCAGTCCGCGCAGGCTAATCCGGGCCGACACATTCCGTTTCAGGGGGGGTAGAGGTATAGAGTAATGATTCCTGAAATCCACAGGAGGCGTAAAGTGTCTGTCCGGGTTAGCCTGCGTGGCATGCATAGGCTGATCCGGATCGATACTTTACGCCGAGTCCACAATGTTGGTTTTCTCGTGGGACAGCTCAAATACTTGATAACAACGAAGATCATATCGTATGAATACGACTGATTAGTAGTTAAAATATCAATTATTGTCCTTTAAACAAATGTTACATTTGCATTATTAAAATCGCCAGGAAAACATGGGTAGGTGCACTGACCGTCGTGATATGACCAAAGCTGTTGAAAGCGGCGTTAAACTCCAAACAAACAAACAAGCAAACAAAGCATTATTAAAATCAAAACTAAATTGTGTCGTAAAGAAGAAGTGTTAACTATTTGTCAACAAATGGCATAACCCCCCACGGAATTTTAATTTGTATAGTATCGTATTAATATGGTGTATTCATTCATAGTGTATATAATGGAATATCGTATTGCTTTGTAACACCTGAGTTATTTCTGTCATAAACAACGGGATATTAATGTAACTCGTGTTCGAATTAATTGTAAATATCACCTGATTTAAAGAAATAAACAATAACACTGTAATATGAAATGGATAAAGAGAGAGAGAGAGAGAGAGGGAGGGCGAGATGGAGAGAGTGAGAGGCAGAGAGACAGAGAAAGAGAGGGGGGAAAGATGGAGATATATATAGAGAGAGGGGGAGAAAGAGTGCGAGAGAGAGATAGAGAGAGAGAGAGATAGAGAGAGAGAGACAGAGAGACAGAGAGACAGAGAGAGAGAGAGAGACAGACAGAGAGAGAGAGACAGACAGAGAGAGAGAGAGAGAGACAGAGAGAGAGAAAGAGAGAGATAGAGAGATAGAGAGAGAGAGGGAAAGGGCGAGAGATACAATTGATGCATTCTACAATACAATAGTGTTAATAATATGAAATGAAAGTGACGAGGGACAAAACATGTCTGAGACAAAGAGTTCGTAGGCGATGACTTATTTTCTAAACAATCTTGAAAGAAGATACAACGTTTTTAACATTAAATCATCGATAGGCCTAGCAATGTCATATATATGTATCAAACAAAGACATCTGTGAACAGTGTAATTGGCGGGGGAAAAGTGTATCATACATGTATATTGTGAACATGTGTTTCCTGCTTTATTAATAGATAAATGTATGGAAATTTACAGCGTCAGGACCT